>CM056510.1:31615955-32215955 GCA_029783415.1 Anisodus acutangulus | reverse complement strand
TCAAGTCATTCCAAAGAAAGGAAAGCTTCAAGTACCTAAGGTCTATTATCCAAGGAAACAGAGAGATTGATGACGATATCATGCTGAGATGGATGTGTGGGCATACAAGGAGAGATAAAATTAGAAATGATGATATACGGGATAAAGTGTGAGTGGCCTCGGTGGAGGATAAGATGCGGGAAGCGAGGTTGAGATGGTTCGAACATGTGCAAAGGAGAGACACAGACGCCCCAGTGCGGAGGTGTGAGAGGTTGGCTAGAGACGGATTCAGGAGGGGTAGAGGTAGGCCGAAGAAGTATTGGGGAGAGGTGATTAGACGGGATATGGCGCAGGTGCAACTTACTGAGGACATGACCTTAGATAGGGGGTTATGGAGGACACGAATTAGGGTAGAATGGTAGTAGGTAGTCGAGCGTAGTCCTACTTACGCTTACAAAATGCTAGTGTAGTGTTATTATTATAGGCTCGATTAGCCTATCAAACTTATAGACGCATTAGTGATTTGTATTGCCATGTAGTTTGATTCATGCTACTATGTGTTCTTTAGTGTAACTTGTTTATCTTATTTAGCTGTGTTAACTAATGCTCCCTGTTTTTAGAATGCACTACCATGGCGTATTCGATTTTATTATTTGTTTGTTCAGAATGCTTTAATTTCTCGTCTGAATCTGAACGTTTCTCTTGCTTTGCTTTGCTTGTGATTATGCTTTGTCTTGAGCCGAGGGTCTCCCGGAAACAACTATCAAGGTGGAGGTAAGGTCTGTGTACACTCTACCCTCCCAAACCCCACATTGTGCGATTTTACTAGGTATGTTGTTGTACTCTTCGCATTTTAGTTTTCTATGCTAATCAATCAATGTTTATTAGTTTCAAGAACAACTATTACTAAGGGCAAAATGGGAAAAAGTACTTGATTATATCTTGATTTTCTAAAATGACAACTATTTTGGACCATCTATTTCTTAGTAAAGACGACAAGTAAAATGGACCGGAGGGAGTATATCATAAATCTGATTAAGCTACCCGAAAAGGATCTTAGGATGATTGTATGGTAAGGCCATCGAATTCCTCTAGAACTTGATGCACTTCGGATAGAACTAACCTAGAACCTACCTGAAAGGAACCTTTGAAGTTAAGGATTTTCAAGGTAATCCATTCTACTTGAAGAGGAGAACAAAAATCACGGAGTACCCTTTTTTTCTCGATAAGTATGAATGATGGATATTTCTACTAATTCATAGAAGCAAATTACATAATTAGCAATGCATTTTAGGTCTAGTTCACTTGGGCCTATATGAAATGGATGTTCAAGGTGACGCTCAAGAAAGGCAGTCCTTCCCGAAAATGACAATTGTCTAACTGGGAGTGAGATTCTTGGAACTCTATGCTAACCATAAGGTGCAGCTGAACTCCTAATTGTTGACTTAATTGGATACTCTCCCAAAGTTTACATTCTAGATCATTTGATAGCATGGCACTCTTTTTTTCATTCGGCAATTCCTATATTTAGATGATTGACCAACTCTCATTTATCGACTTCTCAAACAACAAAAGAACAAAATTAATTGTACATTTTAACTAGTATTCGTGGATTCACCACCTCTTAAATCACTGTTTTGGTTGATCAGCTAGTAAAATTTCCTAGTGTCATTTAAGCCACATCGTTTCAAAATAACCATACTGGGTGGATCTCAGAATAATCAATCATAGAACAAAAGCATACACTTCTTTGAACCAAGAGAATCTCATCAAAGATTTAATGCAAGGGTTGTAGCAGGAGAAAGCATAATCAAAAGCAATCTTAGCAGACTCAAATTTCCTGTAGTTCATATCGATTCAACATATATGCAGATTAACACTTTCTGGAGAGGTCATCAAATATAGCTCATTAGTGCTTAGATTTAAATACATAAAGAGTGCTTAGACTGGATACTTAAAGTAGAGGGACACAATATACCTTTGACTTTTATGAAACCTTCAAGGGAATACCGTTCACAGAGTTCCTCAACCTTCTCCGTGTAACCAGCTTCCATAGCCAAATATACCTTTTTCCATGAAAAAAGTTTATTAAATACAACACATATAAGTTTTAACTCAAGTGTTACTGCACATTCACATATTGCGAATGTCATAAAGTACTTTTAACTTGTCTCTCATGAAGATTAATCTCTTGAGTATCAGCAACATCCTTTCATCAGATCAAGAAACTGACCAGGAATATTATACTTATTAGATGAATCTGCAGCTTAAATATCTTTCTTAGGCACCTATGTATAGCGCCTCTCAAGAGTACTAACAACTTATATCTTGACAACAAATTCAATAGCACAAGAATGAGCTAGCAATTGACAACAAATTCAATGGCATTAAAATTAATTAGCAATTGATAAAGTCAATGTGGCTGTGTACTTGCCAAGTACTCAAGAAGTTGTCGATCCTCATTTACCCTTGCCTCAGCAACGTCCCAGCAACCCTTTTCTGCTAGCTTCTTCAGTTTGCTGTAAACTAATACTGTCATTGAGTCAACACTCTTCATAAAAATTAGCTGAAAGGATAAGTCACACAAAAGTGGATGGAATCCACTTGCCTTTCTTTGTATTGATGATGTATTTCTGGGAACTCCTCCCGGAGATTGTTCTGCCTTATAACATCAAACGCGTCCTTTTGCAGTTTTCTGTCGACGTATTCTTGGACAAGGGTGCATAAGATTGGCTTCCCCATAAAAGTTGCCCACTTTTCTGCCGCTCTGTATTCTTTGCTTTCCAACATTTTAAGTAGAAAAGATTCGCCAGATTCCCGGATAGAAAAGTGTTCCAACAAAGAAACTGCAGTCATGTAAGACTGGGATTCTACTAACCTAGAAATATATTGTTCAACTAATACCTTAGCCATCTGGCATGTGTAACCCTTCTCATCTGTATCATACATAGCTTTTTCTATGTTGGACAGATTGACATCAAAAACTTCAAGGATTTTGATTAGGACTCTTTCTTCATGATGCATAGAGCCATCAACAACGGCAAGAAATAATTTGGCAGCCAAAAGTTTAGCTTTGGATATACCTTCCATGCCATTTCCCACTTTCAGGAAACGACGAAGGGCAGATATTATCAAATGACTGAATCCTTCACAGTATGACTCAAATATAGGCAACACGTACAGGCACTGAGCCACAAAGATGGCTGCTCCAGGTTGAGGATCATTGTACAAAAACCCATACGCTTGCTGTTGCAGAATCCGAAACTTGGCAGTTGCCTTGCATGTTCCTATTGAAAACAATAACTTGTGGGAGAATATACGATGAACAAATATTACCAAATTGAGCTACACCACAATCATCCATAGAAGGAAACAGAAATCACTTCCACTTTTTTTTTTCTTTCAAGAGATATTGATCCTTTTCGTTGCCCTAAGATTTCATGCTTTAGGTTTACCAAATGAAGCTTAAGAGATTACCAACAATTTGGGAACGACTGCTAAATGAATGACTAATCAATGGCTATTAACGAAAGAAATAAGCCAGTCTCTCTAGCCAATGAATCTTCCCCATGAAAGTCAGAAATTACTTGACGCATTCGAACTTAAGACTAGCATGTAGCTTTTGTTCTCTTGCAACATAAAACTGCCAATTCATCCAAAAACAGTTCTATAAACTTCCTACACACAGAAGATAGTAACAGTACTCACGGACTCCTTTTTGGATGAAGGGAAGGAGTAAAGTCTTTGTCATACGCTGGAACACGAAAATCTCACCTAGATCTTCATAGTTTATATTGACGATGGTGTTGAAGAAAAAATCTCAATAATTTCTTTTGTAGATTATCAAATCTACAGTTATATAATCTTAGAATAGTTCATTTAAAATCATCAAGTTTCTCTAATGACATTGGAGGGAAAACGGCTAATTCAATATCTACAGCTCTCCTATCTTTATCCACTTGTATATTCACAATCATCATGTTGCGTCATGCTTCAATCATTCATGACTTCGCCTACATGCAAGAAGCACTGCCACACAGTGTTCTGGCAGTCATTTTGCTGATACAGCGTACCTATTGCATCACTATTCACTTCAGCCCCAAATGTAGTTCTAATTAATTACTAACAATCCAAGTTCTAACTAGTTATTACTAATCCACATCATTAGGGTGGTTAAATATATAGGGTAGAATAGTGGCTGATAAGCATATCTCACGTTTTTTTTTACTAGAACTTCACAGAAAGATGACAAGAACTCATTGGCCAGGCTCGCTTTTTTTTTTTCCAGTTTGGAATCTGAAAGATTTAGATAGTCATCGAGACAGTGTAGCTATTTTTTTTTTTTTGAAATTGGCAACTGTATTTGTATTTCATAATGAGCAAAACAGTACATAGGTTGTACTGAAACCATATTTGCAAGAGTCCAAAAATCTACTGTCCTGTTCTATATTGAATCTAAAACATCAATAATAGAGACGGTGTAGCTATTTAGGCATATAGAAAATGGCATTGACCAGATGACCATTCAACACTTCTTCATTCTTTACCATATAAGAACCTCGCCCATGTCCCTCCTTGTTATGATTCAATTTCTTGAAAGAAGAAAGTTGTCTCAAAGGAAAAAAGATATTAAGCATCCAACAAATGAATTATCAAATCCTAATCAATTAATCATTATACTGAAAAAGGTCCAATTGTCATTTGGGCAAGAAAACAAAGAAATAACCAAAAGAATGGTCAGATATTTAATTGCGAGAAAATGTTTTAACAAAAAAGTTCCTAAAACTTGTGGAATGATCAAAACTCTGAGACAGACAGCATCTTTTTAAAAAGAAACAAAGCGTGGGAAGAACTTTACCGTAGACATAGCATTCCTTTAAGAGGTAGAGGAAAACCACTGGAGAAACATTGGATAGATCACACAAAGCATGTCTAGATACAGCCAAGGGATGTCGAACTTTATTTTGATTGTGTAGGTGTAAAAGTTTTTCATTCACACCCATGGTAGAAAGTTGAAGAAACCAGAAGTAGAAAAAACCTGCATATTTGAATATGAAAGGATAGGATAAATTATTCTCAAATAACATTGCCTACTCCTATAAACATAATTGCTTTTGTGCAAGAAAGTGACTTTTGCATAAAAGAAACGTCTTCTAAAGCTATCAGTCAATGATAGTGGAGCAGAAAGGAACAAACAAAATTCAATCCAAAAGAAACTGGCAATCCTTATTTAGATTTTAGAATGACCGCAAGGTAAGAGACCAACTCTTCGAATAATTGTGGACACTGAGGAAGGTAAACAATCAAAATAATACATAAATAGAACTCCCTTCGATTCATAATAAGTGTCCACTTAGACTTTGTTTTTTTTGATAAGGTAAAAGTTAACACTTAGCCTTTTTATTTTGATTCAAAATAAGTGTTCACTTACATAATCAAGAAGAAATTAATTGTTTTCTTCCAGATTAACCCCTATTCAGATAAGTGATTTTTATGTAGTATTTAATAAAGGGTCGTTTAGTCAAATACCTTTTTTTTTGCTAGGAGTTAGTATTTTCTTAAGGGGTGTGCTAAAGGCTAAGTGGACACTTATTTTGAACCGAAGGGAGTAATACATAAAATGTAATACGTCCGAACTTGCTTCTAAAGAAAATCTAAGCAACATTAGGCCTTTCTCTTTCCTGATAAAGCAACAATTTTATTAATTTGGCAGGAAAAATCCTGGTATACAAGCAGTATACAAAAAACATACACAACAGATATTATTCTCTACAAATAGAACCCAATTATGGGTGCATACAAAATTAACTCACTCGCTATATGTACTAAATCAGTTTCTATCCCTTCAAAGGCTCATCTTCCTTACTTTAGTAGACAACGCAGAAGAGGTAAGGGTAATGTACCGTATTCTTGTCCTACTTTTTTTTAGATGAAGGGAAATGATTTTATAAACGGTTAACTTGCACTAAGTTAGTGCTACAAGGATGTAATTGTAAATTGTGCAATTCCCTTCATATTTGGTATTGCGTCTCTCAAATTCCAATCCCCAACCAAATAAATCCATTACTACCTCATCTCGCTCAGAAGAAGAACAAAATCAACTCATAACAGCCGGTGACAAATGTCAACATCCTGGTAGAAAATTTACTTGTATGTCGTGACATAAAATACCAACATCAACGGCACATGAAAAATAACTGTGAAGATTCCACTTTACAACATTAGCATACCTGGAAAGATGAGCAATTCCTAAAAGCAGAATCAAAGAAAAAAAAAGAGGAAGGTGAAAGCCTCTATTGCTTTGATTTTTCCATAATTGAGAAACTGATGCTCAACCAGTTTTATAGACAACTTGTTTGGGCTTTAATTGTGTGGCCAGATAGATCAGATGACAACATTTTTTATGACAAAGCTTCAACATTAAGTATTTGGTGATAACTGGAGCTGCTACAAACTGATATATAGCTTCTCACTATCTCAAATAATAAAATTTAATCAATTATGAGTTCAAGTTCGCAGATTCTAGTCAATTCATATTTGGAGAACAAGGGTTAAGTGGTTGAGTATTAGCTGGAGTATGGTACTAGTATCATATATGGCTATGTAACTGACATATGTAACAGATCTATGCAATCTCTATACGTATATTGAAGGATCTATAAGAAGTTGTAACGTACATCTGACATAGACCAAAGATGAGTCCGGAGCTAAATGACGGGTAGGCTAACCTAGGTCGTTTCTGAAACATAGATAAATAATTGAAAGATGGTGAGGTAGCTCATAAACTATTGTTTTTCATGATTTATCTTAGCTGTAGATTCATCAACCTAGACATTGACTTACTATATATGCAACAAACATTTAAATTTGTATTGTCTGATGTTCATGCCAAATCAATAACCAGGAAAATTTCCAAAGTATATGCATACAGTTGAGGACTCTACAAATCTACTTCCTCGCTAGTCAATTTTGCAGCACCATTGGCAACCAAAATCATATATCCACACCCTTTTATTTTTGTTTTTATTTTTCTATTTCTTTTTGGAGTTAAATCCAAGAACTTCAATAGTTTTTCTCTCTAGCTTAACCAAATTCTTGCATGAATCCGTGCAAGAAAGACAACAAGAAGCACAAGTTTTGCAAATAAGACGAGCAATAAATCTGTCATACTCTCTAATTGATCCATTAGGAGCAAGTATTTTTTTCTAATTCCATTGAGCCTAGATATTATAAGAATCAGAAAATTGAGAATAAAAGCTTCAATATAACTAGAGTATGGGGGTAGAATAAATGAGGAACATGTTTGATAAGCTCGCTATTTGACTTTACATTGTATGGTTGGGGGCCTTATTTGTTAACTAAGTACCTGGACTTGGGTATAGAAGCTGGAGCAGTGGATTTGCAAGTCTTGAGTTTGAGAGCTATATTACCAAATAAACAAAAGCATATCATGGGGGACGGAGAGGATGAGAATAACAAGCTGTTAGACATATAGCAGAATTACACTATGTGAACTAAAATTATCAAGCCACTTTCGGGGGTAAACAAGTGTATTTAGAGTTGAACTATAACCTCTTGAACTTATTTTACTATAAAGCTCTTCCCTTAATACTATTTTGGGAGATCATCAAGTCTGAACTTTTACAAGAATTCCCTATGTCCCTGTCACTATTTCTTCTCTTAAAAGGCTAACTGAGCCAATAAAATGAGGGGGAAAAAAGAAACATAATAACTGAATTATCAATCTCCCTAGAACCCTGTACCCCATAGTTCCTTCTCTTCCTCTTCCTCTCAACCACCGCCTAGGACTTCACTGAGAGAGATAAGAGTACGGTTTTAGTTATTCTAAATTGCTTGTCCTCCGATATTATTGCATGGAATGCATAAAGACCTTGATTAGTTAGAGAATTTAAAACTATGATACAACTCTACCCATATCAATCACCTGTTGGGGTGTTGCTACATTGTCAGGTAGCAAGACTTTAAGGTGGATCGTGTTGAACTTCCTTGCCATATTTTACTGATGCTAGTTACGGTAAAGAATGTTATGTTCAGCCTGGGACTTTAGACGAAGAAAAGGAAGATGTCAATTACAGATATAGCACCTTGGCACTAATGTGGGTACTGCGAAGAGGAAGATATTTGAGGAAGTGAAGAATACTTTGGGCAAATTACAGGCAAACTTTGTCTTGTAGAAAATTATGTTTTAGCATACATTCTCCACTTCTGTGCACCCCGCTTGTTTACCAGAATTTTCCCACTATATCAAGGAATTTATCTTCATATACGTATATTAGTAGCCCTCCTACCTCTATCTTTCTTGTCGACATCTTTACCACCATTCATATAGATTTGCAATGCCTTAAATTCCCTTTCACCATTCTTCTTCATAGATGGACACTTTGATAACTGAGAATTTCATTCAAACTCGCTCATCTCAATTCGAAGAAACAGGTTTAGAAGACCTGCCACCCCCAACTATTTACAAAGTTCCAACACGTATCTCCTCACCCATCACAGTACATTGACTTGATTTGATAACCTCTCCTGAATGCTATACAAAATGTTATCGTAGAAAGGGAGCATAAAAATATCCATCAGTTAATCCACATTCGCTATATGTTCAATTCAAAATAGCTCATGCATAGCAAGCTCCTTTAACTTCAACAGCCTCCACAGGTCTGCGATGCCTTTATAATTACTCCCAAAGAAAGTAACTGTTGTGGTGCCTTCAAAACTACTCCCAGAGAAAGAGAACGTCATCTCTATGTTCTTCTGAAATCAAAGGACCCAAAATCAACTCTTTACCTATAGATTTTTTGCTTTAAAGTGATTGTTTTCCGATTCCAAACAAACACTAAAGGAGGATTCTCGATCATAACACTATTTGCCTCAAATGGCCTTGGCGTGGCTAATGGGTCTAAGCCACTTAACTGATTGACAACCATCATTATTGTTTTTTCTAAATACCACATTCCCATTTTAATTCTTTCATTTTCGTCCCAGAGCTTTATCCCCTGCATGACATTCTACCGCCTCTCGCACCTCCTCTTTCCCAATAACACTTTCCAACTACTCTCTTATCCTCCCCTATTTGACTAAATCTATCCCCTCCAATTTAGGTCCTCAATCCACCTCCACTCTGGACAATTCTTCATAGAAACCTCTTATTTCCCATTCAATTTCCTCTTTTCCCCTCGTACACTGCCCCATTTACCTCTATCGAAAAATGAAATATCTCCTTGTACGCCACGACTACCCCATGAAAAAATTGTATTCGGGTCCCCC
Source organism: Anisodus acutangulus (assembly GCA_029783415.1). Lineage (NCBI taxonomy): Eukaryota > Viridiplantae > Streptophyta > Magnoliopsida > Solanales > Solanaceae > Anisodus > Anisodus acutangulus. The sequence goes on along the minus strand of CM056510.1, from coordinate 32,206,688 downwards.
CCTCTTCCAACCATAGCACCCTCGATTTTTGCTTCCAACTAATCTCCTAAGCTAATGCGAAGGAAGCTAACTCATTTTCAACTCCTCCTTCATTTCTCTTTCCTTTTTTCTCCAACTCCTTCTCTCCCTCTACCCTCTCTAACTCCCCCACATTGTTTATGAACTCTTTCATCTTCAGCTTTACCCTCCCAAACACTTCTTTATTCCACATCCTATGCTCCTCTTAAGCAATTTCATCTTTTTTGCAAGTCAGAAGGATGGGTTCCCCACCAATACAAAGCTATTCCACCAGCCTGCCACTCTATATAGAAACTCCAGTGTCACCAACCACATAATCTCAATTCTAAGAAAAGTTCTCACATTCCTTCTTTTTCCTCCATCCAACATTATAGGTGGAATGATCTGATATCAATCTCGAAAGAGAGATCTAAATTACATTCGGGGCCATCTCCTCCTAAGTGGTGGACACCAAGGATTTATCTGTTCTCGATCAAGATGGTGAGTCCTCTGATCTAGACCATATGAATCTAGCACATGTTAAAGGAAAATCAATGAGAAAGTGGTTACACCAGAAATCCTCCATAGCCCTAGAAATTACCTTACGCCCTCACATCAGTATTAAGGTCCCTTTCTAACACACATGAAATACTCAACTCCCCAATAACAATTGTCAACTCTCGAAATTTAGATCCACCCTATTTCCACAATCCACCCTCCATGAACCCCACTTTACCCTATTTCCACAATCCAAAATTTAGATCCTAACAACAACTCTCCTTCATTTACCTCCATGAACCCCACTTTTCTCTCATCCCATAATAACATAACCCCCTCCCCCAACACCCACACCCACCCGCATTTACTTGAGCCGGAATAAACTCATGTCTCACCCATCTTTTTCCCCATATGCTTCTTACAACACCATTTGACACCCCTTCTATTTTACTTCTTGAAAACATATTAGGTCAGCGTTCTATTCCCTTAAACCTACTGCATCTTACAATTCCCTCGTTCTACCCCTCCACTTTCTCTTCTCCTATATTTCCTCCTCTTGTACACCAATAAGCTTCATTCCCTTTTTGTGTCATTCTGATCTTCCCTCCAACTATAATGCAACACTTTTTCCTCCATCGTCAACTCTTCTAGTCTCTTTTTCATTATCTAACAAGAGTTCAATAATTCTATCCTCTTTTCCTTCCATCGACCACCTAAAAACTTACTAAATTAAGATATTTTCCCAACACATTTGGTCAACTTCCTCTTCCCTTCAATAATTGCTAAAGGTTAAGGAAATTCCTCCCTTTCCTTCAAACTCAAGAATTCCCCACCTTGTTCTCGACCAGTTGTTAACTCTCCCTAAAAATGATGGTATTTGACTATTGACCTATATTACAAAGTTGATCTTGAAACTCCCTAATCATCTCCTCCCTTTCCTAGCCCCAACGATCTCCTTGCAGCCTAAATCTACTAAAATCAATGACCCTGAAATATTATTCAAGCTCTCCAACCTCCTAGAGTAATTCCGACCCCCACCAATACTATCTTCTTCAATATGGAGTTTGTTGGAAAGAAATTTTTGACCAGTTGCAAAGCCAGCAACAGCAAAATTAGAGGTTGGGCCCTTTTACCCCTTAAAACCTTCGAATTCTCTATAGAAATAGATTGAGAAAGCAATTCTGAGCCTACTGACAAATTTTCACTCGAAATCTAAATATTTTCTGGCACCGACGAGCTTGCCAAAGCAATCTTGATGATGTTGACAGCATGAGTCTCATCAAGTTCTCTAGCCTCACTAGGTTGTTGTGAGCCCCACTTACCCCTATGTTTTGGATATGACGTTCGTTGGTTTGAGAATTTTGTCCAATCAAGTCGCCTGAGAATTTGGAACTAGGAACTAGCCCATTTGGTATCCCCCAACCATTTCTCCCTCTAAATCTTATCTAAGCTTTGGTAGGGAAACATCCAGCGAACCTAGAGGCCCTTTTGCTTCGAGTTGTGGGAAATATTCGACGTCAGTGACTTGAGATTTCTAGGCCCGGAACATTTTTCAGGCTCAGCCCATTGAAACAAACCAGTCTTCTCTTTTTTAGGTTATTAGCTATAAGAATGTAATCGTTCATATTACTATTCCAAAACAACTCACTAATGCATGTGCATTCATCCATTTACCCCATTTTTACCCCTTTCATTATTCCTAGACTGATAGTTCTTATCCCTTTCACATAAGCACCTCTTTTGGCCTCTCTTTCTTTATCTCATCCTCATCCAGAAATTCTCGACAAAATTCAGATATCAACCATACCCTGAAATCCATGTCGTCATCCCTCCACCACCATGAAAATCGGCACTCTTGCACCGTTTTTTGACAAATAGTCTAATCTTAGTAAGTTGCCATGTTGTAATCCATGTCTAGAAATTCCCGCACTCATCTCCCACTTTTCTGCAATAAAGATGCACCGGCAATATTCACGATCAAAACACCTTCCTTTTTTCTGTCTCACGCCCCATATCTTTGATCCACCTTTCCATCATTAAATAGTTTCCTCCATCCACCTTTGTACTTCACCCAACATATGCCAAGCCTTTATCTCCTTTTCAAAGCGAAAAAAGAACTTTGAATCTCCAATCACTGAACCCTTTAACCAGACCTCACCCCAAGCTTCAACAGCCCAAGTAGTCACCAATTCCAACGAACCCACCTTTTTCAAACTTTCTGACCAAGCGTGTCGAAAGGAAGTCTTTCTTGCTCATACATGTTCATGACTTAAACCATACCTAGGTTCATGTCCATAACTCACTTTCCTGCAAACCCCATCTAAAATTAGTTGACAACACAATTGATGTCCTTGTAAGAATGAATGTTATGTTTTTTTCCTTTCATCTTATGGGAAGCTTGCTTTGAAGTTGAGGTGGACAATATAAATTTAAGGAGAAAGTGATTTTGCAATGGGAGCAGAGGTCTTTCTCCTTATTTTGTTATTTAGGTTTTCATATTTTCCTTTTTGTTATGGTTAGTCAACTATCTAGCGATAAAACGATCAAAAGGGCCTCTCAGACAATTTAGTCTGAGGGGTAGGTGGTTTTACAAAAAACGTTTGGGCAGAAAGTGCTGGTAGAAAGAAAAATATAAGTGGTTAAATGCATTTTATGCTTCAACTTATGTATAAGGGAAAAAGTACCAACCTTGCTATGCTTTCTAGAAGCATCATGGTGAGGATCCATTTTGCAAGGCAAGTAAGCACACGGAATGGACCAAAGAAGACACTTCATCATCCCTTCATGCCAAAACCCATGAATAGTGAACCTTGTGCATCTTTACAAAGCTTAATGGATGTTTAGCATTTATTGCATGAAAAAATTGAACGTTACTTTTTTAAACAACAGTTGCATATCCCAAATCCAGACCCCACGTTGTGGGATTTCACCTGGTATGTTGTTGCATATCCCAAATTTTAACTATAGATAAATTTAGTTTTGTGTTGCATATTCGAAGTTTTAACGCAAGACAAATTTGGCGTTGCGTACCTTGAACAAAAAGAGCAAATTTTATTTCTGTGTATTTGAAGTTTTATCTCTCGGAAAAGATTCAACTAAAGGATCCATTAGACTGGATTTTCTTCTATTTTTTCATTTTGGTTTTTGATAATTGCATTGAACTGACTGTTGAGTAAGAAAAGACATAAACGAGTATTTGTTTTTTTGTTTTTTTAGAATGTAACATTTGTGTGTATTGACTAAGTCAGTGCATAGGTTGCACTACATGAACGAGTATTTTTCATTGTTCAAAACGACTACACCATGTTGTAATAGACCACACCAAGAAATGACATTTCTGTCAACACTTTCATGTTTAGTGGGTAAATTAATTTCATATTTACATTGGGGTAACTCAGAAAATGGTTAGGAGGTATCTCAGGGAACAATAATTCTAGATTCCCCTTGCTTTGGTTCTTTGAGGCAATGTTGTTGAAAGTACATAGTGTGGCACTGCAATGACCTTTTCTTTTCGTGATGACATGGAAGAGTTCGCTCAAACCTAATGTTAAATATTTGGCGAACTTTCCGAATATCACATGTGTGTAAGTTTTGCAGAACAAGTAACTACCTTTTTAGTTTTTTTTATAAGTAACTAACTACCTTTGTCATTCAAAATGACCCTGAGCAATCAGTGTTTCAGTAATCTAATATCTAAAATGCTCCCTTTGCTCGATTACACGATTCTTTCGGTTAAGTTAACAGAGAAAAAGGGAAAAAAGTTATAATATATTAATGTTTACCTCCTACTCAATGCATCCAATGAAGAAAAACTATCCTTACCTCCTAAAAGACAAATAGGAATTCGAAGATCTTACTGTAGCAGCTAGTCTCTGATATGCAAGTATGCAACAATACCTAAGATTACCTAACACAAGTGAAAGCCTCCAATAGCATTTCCCTTATATATGACTACTTTTTCAATAAGAATCTAAATGTTAAGTATTCTTTCACCTTGCCAAGTTAGGTGGTCAAAATTTAGATGTTTTTACATTTAGTTTTATTCACTCTTCTTCTCTTATTACCTACACTTTAGCCAATGATAACCAAGATTAAAAGAGTTACAAGTTCATCTTTTCTCCACTCTTTTTTTATTCTCTTCACCAGACATCATCCAATTGGTGTTCCTAGCTTGCAAGGTTGTACCTAAACTTTCTTTCCCTTAAATTCCCAATTGGTACCTAATGTCTAGAGAGCTGTATTTTTGCCTTCTTGATTCTATTTTGTTTTCTCTTTTTGACTCCTCCTTTGCTTCCTTTACCTCGCCCAATTGATAGGAACCATAAAGTACAGCAAAAGTCATTGTGAAACCGGAGAAGGTAACCATGTAGAAGAATAAACATTGATTTCAATCCAATTTATGTAGATAAGCTCATTTTGTAGAACTGGTTCAATGAAGCACTTTCCCTACTTTTCCCCCCAAATCATCCAACCGCGGAAAACATGGTTCCAATAAATTATTTCTTTTCTTCTGACTTTTATTTTCCTTTAAGCAGTTTTAGGATCCAAACTAGGATTAAAAAACAGCAAGAATTAAACTATGAGTTAACAACAGTTGTCCAGGTAAACTCATCAACACATAAATAATCATTCACGGAATTCGGTGCATAGTTATCAAGCATTGAAGCATAGCTGAACTGTTTTATACACAAATCAATCAATGAAACAGTTCTAATGAAAATATCTCTATACACTTCAGCGAACCACTAACAAATCAAACAAAAAAAGATTATTTCTAAAAGAAAAAAGTCAAAATTCCCAACATTCATTTAAAAAAAAAAAAAAATCACATTGATGAATCTAATCATGACTCACCAGTTTAACCAACAAGCATAGAAAGAACTTAACACTCTCACCAACGCAAGCCCTTTTTTTTATTTTCGTCTCAGCAATGCTTGAATAGCAATCTCCACTGCAAACAAAATTAAAATAAATACAAAAGTTGCACTGTTTCATAGAGTACTCTGCTGTAAAAGAAGGAAAAACAAGCAACAAACAGAGTTCTGTTTCATTACCGTTATTTCTCTTTTGTCTCTATAGCCACATCCACGGAATAAGAACAATGAGCTTATTTTCCGGAGAAAAATAAAATAAAACAAGGCTATAGTTTTAGATTTTGTAACTTTTTTTCAATACAATTGAATTGCATAAATTAAAGTTTTTTTTTTTTTTTAGAAAAACCCTAGGCAAAGGCGCAATGAAGATGAAGCTAAAAATGGCAGAGACCAAATGTGTGTTTGTCTCTTTCTTCTTTCTGTGGCTTTTGTAGTTATTTGTCTGCTGCTACGAGCTATTATGCGCAGGGTACGTAACTGTACTGGGATGTAACGTGGAGGATGAAAGAAGGGGGTGTGTGTTTCCGAATGACGTGTAATGATGGACCTGAACCAAGCGGATCATCGTCAACCTTTTTTTTTTTTTTTTTTTTTGATAATTCAGATTTCCAGCGCCTAACTACTTCACTGGTATTACCCAGACGTCCTGGAGGTAATAGCACCGGTCCTTCAACACTATTATCTGGTAAATCGCGGGATGTGCTCCATGACCAGTTTTCTGGGAGCGTACAACTGATCAATGAGACAAGGTCAAATTCCCCAACATGCAGAGTTTTTTCGTGCTTGCGGGGAATCAAACCCACGTCGTCTCATGCCAGAGCGCCTTATAGGGCCCAGGCTTTGCCACTGGACTATGCCCCGGAGAACATCGTCAACCTTATTTGAATGTTCCTTCTCTCAATTTGTTTGATATTTATTTTACCGTAATTTTTATATATTTTTAAATTATTAATTATGATTATGATTATTTATAATATTTTTTATATAATTTTTAAATATATAAATTTTATTTCAAAAAATATAAAGATTTTATATTTAAATATATAATTAAAATTAAAAAATTTGATACTCAAAAAAAGAAAAGTGATAAATTAGAATAGAGAGAGGTTCTTGATTTTACCCCTTGAATAAAATTAATAAAATGTTATAAAACAAATAGAAAATACTATGTGTGAACAGTGTGAGGCATGGCATGTCATAATAAATTGACAAATGCACATTGTGGTTCCACTCCATTTTCTCCTTCTCTCTTCACCCACCTACCACCCCCTTCTGAAAGCCACCCTCGCAATACCCCATACATACACCAACTCTCCTTAATTATTCATTCTCATTTGGCTAAAGCCTGACAAAATGTACTTTTTGTTTTTTTAGTTCGTTCACATAGGTCATTTAATTGCAAAATTTTAAATAACACACTATAAGAATTACTAATTTGTATTTTCGCAATTAATTAATGAAATCATTTAAAATGAAAAATGATAATGACAAGAATAAAATGGTGAATTACACGAAGTATAAGTTATGTTGGAGCGAGAATAAACATCAATTAAAGTAACCTTTTGATTATTATGCCAACGCAATGCATCGAAGTATCATTATACGCAAAGACGGATGTAGAATTCCTTTAAATCCAGTATCTTTTATGCAAAATATAGATTTATAGGTAAGAATCAACTAAAAGATTACAAAAATAGTAAATAAAACTCATAATTTTAAGTATATAATGAGTTCAATGCTAAGAACTTTTAGAAGTGAATGCATAAAATTTAAATTTTATATCCACCTATGACTATACCAAACATCAAATGGTTGACAAATATATGCAAGAAAAAAAAGAATTGGTGAAAAGAAAAAATCAGTGATCAAAACTAATCTAGGTGACGTATCTTTCACTTATTTATCTCAATTTACATGACAATCTTCATTTATCGAAAGTTAATTTAATTAATTTTTAAAATTAAATTGAATTAGATCAACTCTTAATTTAAAAAAATTTAATATTCAAAAGCTTTACTTAAAATTACTATTCCCTCTGTCCCAAAAAAAATATTCTATTTTACCTATTAGTTTGTCCCAAAAGATTGATATATTTATATATTTAGAAACAATTTAACTTTATGATATGATTTACAACCACACAAATATCTAAGACTTGTTTTAAACTACACATTTCAAAAGTCTTTCTTTATTTTTTAAACTCCGTGTCAAGTCAAACTAAGACAATTTTTTTGAAACGGAGGAAATACTCTATAAATCCAAAAATATTGCTTCATTGAAGTCCCTCATGGAAGAAGAATTGACTGATGTAGAAGGCTTATTTGTTATCGTATCCACCACATAATTTACATACTCAGACAGTGACTTCATCGCCTATAGTCAGAAGCCCTTATAGCAAGTGCTAGCTCTATTTATCATATTGACATTGGAGCAAGAGTGGAATGGAAGAAAGAAAGTTGTCCTTTTCTTCTCCTCCAACCGGTACCTCCTCCCGACATGAAGAAATGCCCGAGAATAAGTTGCAATTTTTTCATGTTAATATGATAGAAAAATACATTTTAAAATATTGTTATGATATCTTTTCGTTTCAAAATTTCACAAAAACAATGTCAAAACTTACGTAATTATTTGTCAGCATCATCGATGCTCTTTCCTTTATTTATTTATTTTGAGAATATTTTATTGATTTAAATGCCTTTGAAAAATGATGGATCGAATTACTAAGAGAATGAATTAATTTTATAGCATAAGAATTGTTTGTTTGAGTAAATAATAAAACATCTGTTTAAGCAAACAAACAAAAAAAAGAAGGAAAGCAGTTGGACAGCAAAACATGGAAAAGGAAACAATTATAGAGAGAGAAATAGACTTTGGCCCATTGCTGAAAGTGGGACCCAAAATTCCACTTGGCAAATTATGAGAGGAATCTCATACAAGTTTTGTCTGACACCTAATACTTATGTCTCACCCACCATATACTTTTTCATCACATGAATCGATATGGAATGAGTTATTTGAAAGATAATTTTAGGTGTAATTTACTTTCTTTTATGACATTAAGAGTAATTTCTTAAAAATTAAGTGTTTATTTATAGGATGTATAATTCAGACTTAATAACACTTTATTAGATAATTTGACTAATGTTCTGAGAGATCTAACACAAAACTTGTTATCCTTATTTATCCCATTTTACTAAAGGTAAGCAAAAGCGCTTAGCCCTAATTATACTCGATTGAAAGATTTCCTAATCAAATGGTTGTAAAATTAGTATTAAACCAAGACGTCCTTCTCGTAGTCTTTTCATCCCAAAGGTACAAATAGAGGAGTAAAAAAGAAACAATTTTCTGGCAAGACTCATTATTCATGCATGGAAAGAGGAGGATACCACACTACATCTTGCTCTTACCACAATTAGAAAGACTGCTTTTTTCTTTCCATTACTTTCAAGCCCTTAATTATTTCACAAAGTATATTGCGGGTATATTCCTGTATTACACTATTTAACTAATTGTAGTTGCATATTGCATGGCATTGTACTAGAATAATTCATACAAAAACTAAAATAGACCAAGATGCTTTTGTCTCAAAGGAAATGCTAATAAGGTTGATTCAAGAAAAATGTTAGTAACATTATTCAACATGGAGTTTTAAATTTTGGTATACTTGTATAGAAAGATTTTAAATGAGATTTTCAAATCAAGTAGTATATGGATTAAGTTAGTATCATTACACATACTTACGTGTTTTAATTTTATTTTATGAAGTCAATCTCAAACAATAAATTCTTTGAAATCTAGATGATTCAAAAACTCAATAAATGATGTTTCTATTAGGATTTGCTATTTCTAGATGCTTAGACCCCTTTGGCTTTCCTATCTTTATCTTTACTTTTCCAGTTACTTTTGAGTTTTGACTAGCTTCACTGCCCTTTATCCAAATTTCACCATCTCACTTCAGACAGTAAAGGTATCCAGTCAAGGTAGTAACAGTAAAGGTATCCAGTCAAGGCAGTAATTCATATACTGAGATAGCTATCTTCAGAACTTCAGTTTCACCAGTAATGCAGTGTAGTAACATACAGCCTACGCTCTGGTAAATCGCGGGATGTGCTCCGTGACCAGTTTTCTGGGAGCGTACAACTGATCAATGAGACAAGGTCAAATTCCCCAACATGCAGAGTTTTTTCGTGTTTGCGGGGAATCAAACCCACGTCGTCTCATGCCAGAGCGCCTTATAGGGCCCAGGCTTTGCCATTGGACTATGCCCCGGAGAACATCGTCAACCTTATTTGAATGTTCCTTCTCTCAATTTGTTTGATATTTATTTTACCGTAATTTTTATATATTTTTAAATTATTAATTATGATTATGATTATTTATAATATTTTTTATATAATTTTTAAATATATAAATTTTATTTCAAAAAATATAAAGATTTTATATTTAAATATATAATTAAAATTAAAAAATTTGATACTCAAAAAAAGAAAAGTGATAAATTAGAATAGAGAGAGGTTCTTGATTTTACCCCTTGAATAAAATTAATAAAATGTTATAAAACAAATAGAAAATACTATGTGTGAACAGTGTGAGGCATGGCATGTCATAATAAATTGACAAATGCACATTGTGGTTCCACTCCATTTTCTCCTTCTCTCTTCACCCACCACCACCCCTTCTTTCAGCCACCCTCGCAATACCCCACCCATACAAGCCATACATACACCAACTCTCCTTAATTATTCATTCTCATTTGGCTAAAGCCTGACAAAATGTACTTTTTGTTTTTTTAGTTCGTTCACATAGGTCATTTAATTGCAAAATTTTAAATAACACACTATAAGAATTACTAATTTGTATTTTCGCAATTAATTAATGAAATCATTTAAAATGAAAAATGATAATGACAAGAATAAAATGGTGAATTACACTAGTATAAGTTATGTTGGAGCGAGAATAAACATCAATTAAAGTAACCTTTTGATTATTATGCCAACGCAATGCATCGAAGTATCATTATACACAAAGACGGATGTAGAATTCCTTTAAATCCAGTATCTTTTATGCAAAATATAGATTTATAGGTAAGAATCAACTAAAAGATTACAAAAATAGTAAATAAAACTCATAATTTTAAGTATATAATGAGTTCAATGCTAAGAACTTTTAGAAGTGAATGCATAAAATTTAAATTTTATATCCACCTATGACTATACCAAACATCAAATGGTTGACAAATATATGCAAGAAAAAAGAATTGGTGAAAAGAAAAAAATCAGTGATCAAAACTAATCTAGGTGACGTATCTTTCACTTATTTATCTCAATTTACATGACAATCTTCATTTATCGAAAGTTAATTTAATTAATTTTTAAAATTAAATTGAATTAGATCAACTCTTAATTTAAAAAAAAAATTTAATATTCAAAAGCTTTACGAAAATTACTATTCCCTCTGTCCCAAAAAAAAATATTCTATTTTACCTATTAGTTTGTCCCAAAAAGATTGATATATTTATATATTTAGAAACAATTTAACTTTATGATATGATTTACAACCACACAAATATCTAAGACTTGTTTTAAACTACACATTTCAAAAGTCTTTCTTTATTTTTTAAACTCCGTGTCAAGTCAAACTAAGACAATTTTTTTGAGACGGAGGAAATACTCTATAAATCCAAAAATATTGCTTCATTGAAGTCCCTCATGGAAGAAGAATTGACTGATGTAGAAGGCTTATTTGTTATCGTATCCACCACATAATTTACATACTCAGACAGGCTGACTTCATCGCCTATAGTCAGAAGCCCTTATAGCAAGTGCTAGCTCTATTTATCATATTGACATTGGAGCAAGAGTGGAATGGAAGAAAGAAAGTTGTCCTTTTCTTCTCCTCCAACCGGTACCTCCTCCCGACATGAAGAAATGCCCGAGAATAAGTTGCAATTTTTTCATGTTAATATGATAGAAAAATACATTTTAAAATATTGTTATGATATCTTTTCGTTTCAAAATTTCACAAAAACAATGTCAAAACTTACGTAATTATTTGTCAGCATCATCGATGCTCTTTCCTTTATTTATTTATTTTGAGAATATTTTATTGATTTAAATGCCTTTGAAAAATGATGGATCGAATTACTAAGAGAATGAATTAATTTTATAGCATAAGAATTGTTTGTTTGAGTAAATAATAAAACATCTGTTTAAGCAAACAAACAAAAAAAAGAAGGAAAGCAGTTGGACAGCAAAATATGGAAAAGGAAACAATTATAGAGAGAGAAATAGAGACTTTGGCCCATTGCTGAAAGTGGGACCCAAAATTCCACTTGGCAAATTATGAGAGGAATCTCATACAAGTTTTGTCTCACACCTAATACTTATGTCTCACCCACCATAAAAATTTCATCACATGAATCGATATGGAATGAGTTATTTGAAAGATAATTTTAGGTGTAATTTACTTTTTTTTATGACATTAATGAGTAATTTCTTAAAAATTAAGTATCTTTATTTATAGGATGTATAATTCAAGACTTAATAACTCTTTCTTAGATAATTTGACTAATGTTCTGAGAGATCTAACACAAAACTTGTTATCCTTATTTATCCCATTTTACCAAAGGTAAGCAAAAGCGTTTAGCCCTAATTATACTCGGTTGAAACTTGAAAGATTTCCTAATCAAATGGTTGTAAAATTAGAATTAAACTTTTCATCCCAAAGGTACAAATAGAGGGGTAAAAAGAAACAATTTTCTGGATGGTCACTTTGGAGGGTACAGACAAAATTGTTTGATCATCATACTCATTATTCATGCATGGAAAGAGGAGGATAAGGCTGCTTTTTTCTTTCCGTTACTTTCAAGCCCTTAATTATTTCACAAAGTATATTGCGGGTATATTCCTGTATTACACTATTTATAATAGGACTATTGATGTGACTTTTTAACTAATTGTAGTTGCATATTGCATGGCATTGAACTAGAATAATTCATACAAAAAACTAAAATAGACTAAGATGCTTTTGTCTCAAAGGAAATGCTAATAAGGTTGATTGTCTTTTTCACAAGAAAAATGTTGGTAACATTATTCAACATGGAGTTTTAAATATTGTCTACTTGTATAGAAAGATTTTAAATGAGATTTTCAAATCAAGTAGTATATGGATTAAGTTAGTATCATTACACATACTTACGTGTTTTAATTTTATTTTATGAAGTCAATCTCAAACAATAAATTCTTTGAAATCTAGATGATTCAAAAACTCAATAAATGATGTTTCTATTAGGATTTGCTATTTCTAGATGCTTAGACCCCTTTGGCTTTCCTATCTTTATCTTTACTTTTCCAGTTACTTTTGACTAGCTTCACTTCCCTTTATCCAAATTTCACCATCTCACTTCAGACAGTAAAGGTATCCAGTCAAGGCAGTAATTCATATGCTGAGATAGCTATCTTCAGAACTTCAGTTTCACCAGTAATGTAGTGTAGTAACATACAGCCTACGCTATGTTTTCAACCATTTAGCCTGAAAATACAAGGCTGGCAAATAGAAAAACTCAAATTCTTTTGATAATCCAGTAAAACAAACTTAAGACATCAGTCCTTGAGTTTTAGAGACAAAATGCATCAGCAAAGTTAATGTTGCTGTTTTAGGTTCAAATCAAGCTTACTGAAACGAAAAAGAGAAAGAAAAAACCATTAAACAACATTACTGTCGGAAAGGATATCAGAGTATCAGACCAAGCCCTTGTTCTGAACAATCAATTGTTCTCCACTTCATTAATCAACAAGATTCAACTGCCATAACAGAGCAAGAAAACGGCCGGAGAGACATGCTGTTCTATACGTATACTGCATAAGTTAAAGCTGATAATAACAGATCATAGATTCCTAGTTTTACATAAGAAGATTACATTTAAGTAATGTAATTGCAAAAGTAAAAGATAAATATATTAAATTTCAACCGCAAAGATAAATACATTAAGTTATAGCGGCCTTGCTAGAGAACAGGTTTTACTCTCTTTATCGAGCAACTATTTACTAGAATACTATAAAGATCTACTGGAATAAGCTTCTTGTGAGACAAGAAGATGCTGCTAACTGTTATATGTGTATGTGTGTATGCGTGTGCGTATAACATGCATTGTAGCATGGCTTTTACAGAATACAAGATTTTACCATCATCTTATTAGCAAACCCAGAAAAAGGCATCTCACTATTCCTAGCATCTCTTCCAGATTATGATGAAGTGCTTGAAGTGACAGCAATTGACAATCTTTCCTGGAACACCTAACAAAATGTATAACATGTGATATAATGAATATAAGGCATGATAACCTGTTGAAAAATGAAAATAAAAGAATAATGAATATATGGCATGATTCCATCAAAGAATACTTGGCATAGCCTGCAGAAAAAGTATGATGGCGTAACATCACTGCAAAATCATTACCATTCTGAAGTGCTCCAACTCTCTACCAAGCTCTGCCTCAAAGTCTTTCACTGATGGAAGCACATTACCGGGAGAGGCCAAATTTCCTGCTTCAAGTACCTACAGTGTTTGTGGTGTAAAATGCCGTGACAATGCAAAAGTTTAAACTTGTATGTATAAGAAAGCTACTTATATATTCATTAGCTAATGAGCTACAAGATTGATGCATGTTTCCTCCCAAGAGAATGGCAGGAAGAAGTATGAATTTACTTCTACAGACAATTCGATTATCTAATATTCTTCCCAGCTCAAATTGATTTACATGAAGACATAAAGGTTACAGCACATGAGAAAAAAGCTCTCGCTAATCAGGTGAGCTAATTCTCACAAAACCATCCGAATAGAATGTCCTAACATAAACTGAACTTGGGGAGTGCGGGATGGGTGGGAACTGTGTAATACTCAGTACCTTTTACCCCCTTTCAGTTACATGGATACAATCTTCTAGTGAGATAAACATACCCCTTACTTAGCCGTCTAAGTGAAATGGTGCCGCCCTAACTGAACTTGGGAAGAGGGGACTAAGCAATGTTGGACCCCAATAAAGTATTTAATGCCAAAACAATGAACAGAAAAGAGAACCTATCTATCAACATTAAGTATGACCATCACAACAGAGATCTCTGATGGGCATCTTGCTCTGATCACTTTTCTGATCCCCCGTGACTTGTTCATTTCATGTGCAGAATTTTAGTTCCAATAAATCATCCAGTAACTTAAGCTTAGTGTTTGGCGACGTGAAAGATGATTGAATGGAAGTGGAATTTTGCTCGAAGAATGGAGAGAAGGGCTCTGGTATTATTTATAGGGAAAGGAAGCAGAGGGAAAGGCATGATTAACCAGATCATGGAGAAATGGAGATAGGAATTTAAGTTAGTATGTCAGGGGCCTAAATGACAAAAGTTTGAGAAGATTGATAAATTCCGTAGTTGGAGAGCAGACATCTAATGTCTGCAGGAAACCAAAATAGAGTGGTCACAAATACACATTCATCAAATATGGGCAAAAAATGGGTAGAATACGCAGATCTCCAGGCAGAAAGGAGAAGAAGTGAAACTTATTATTTTATTGGATGAAAGAGCGTGATCATGCAAGACTGCGATGAGATGCAATTGATCTTTTCCGGTCCACTTGTCCATAATGCATATAATTTCTCTTGGTCTCTTCCAGTGTGCATCACTCGCGTAATGGATTTCAGAGGTTAGACTCATGCGTTTTGAATTAGCTGAAATCAGAGGTGCTTGGGAGCGCCTATGGGTCCCAATTTTCCACCCTAGACAAATGGAGGGAGTCAATAGTAGTTTCCGATTCCAATTGATTAGACGCAGCTAGGTAGATAGAATTTATTATGTGCCTATCTTCGTGTCAGGACATTGACGATGATGCTCTCTTCTCCTTTACTTTATATTATAGTTTACCAAGATATAGTAAAGAAAATCTGTCAAATGATCTAATAATCTGAACCAACTATGTCCTCAAGAACAGTTCTTCATCACTTGATAACAAAAACCAGAATTAGCCTTCAGAAAGAAAATTCAACCTCAAGTAATTGTTGAGAATTGCGATTGTCATCTCACAATCAAAAACTGGCAAGATCTATCATAACAATAAAAGCAGCAAATGTGAACCACTAAACCAAGCATATTATGTATCTTCAGATGACAACGAAACTATTTGCCACTAGGAAGAAAACAACAGATACAACAGAAGATATAACTCATGATAAAATGTCAGAAGCATTTTCTCCTCCTTCAATAGCATTAAGAAGTTATACCACAAGAGATCAACAACTGAACAGAATCACATGGGTTCCTCCAAGACATAAGGAAGAAACATAAAGATGCATGTAAAGGTTACATACCAATATATATCCTTCACATGTATGTGAGAATTCCACATTGTCGAGGTTGACCAGCTGAAGTTTCTCTATTGCAGCAGATACACGTAGAATTGCACAAAGAATTCTGAATTTCCCTCTCATCTAAGGTAGAATGATAATAGTTAAACAAACATAAAGAGTCTTGATCTATGCTGCCACGGTATCTACATTTGTTTTATCCATGTCAATTTAATAACACGTGTGTCGGTACTTCGTACAAATCTATAAAATACAGCTAAGAAATTGCTAAAACTGAAAGTATCCATTCAGGGTTGTTAGTACTTAGTGAAGATCCTCCTAAGTACACAAAACTTGCTAAAAACTGAACGTATGCATACCAGATACACACCCATAATGGAGTTTGTGAGTATCAGTTTCTATAGTACAAAAAAATAATGATAGCTCTTTGTCAAAATACAATATGATACCTCTTCTGTTAATTCCTCAGGCACCACATGATCACATTCAGGAAGTTTCTTTCTATGGTGCCACACAAGTAGAGCTATTAACTGGAAGCTGACGAAGATGTCATCAGTTTTCACAATCTGAATGTTGCTCTGAGAAAATTAGGAGACACATACCTTAACCTCTTCTTCATTATAACCATGCAGATGATCGTCATTCTACAGAGAGTTAAGCTTGTCATAATAAATTACATGCTCCCAATAATATTTCTCAAGGTAGATAAGAGAACTGATTCAACTGAATCCAGATAGATAATCATCAAACAATATCAGTCACAAAGGCCTCTGAATATCAATCCCTCTAAAGATGGCAACGGGGCAGGGCGGGGCGGGTGCAGGGGAGTTATAATGCTGCTTGGATTAAACATTTTTGGAAAAAAAGGAGAAAGGAAAAGTGGGGCTGGTTGCAGGTTGCAAAAATTAATGCTACTGTTTCAGAACGCGTTTTATTTACACTTCGATTTAGCTTTCTATTGCTTCATTTATGCTTCGGCTTTCTTGATGCTTCATATTTTAGTTACTGTTTTGTTTTCATATTGTTAGCAAACATTTTTTTTAAACTGTGATTAAGGAAATTATACTTCTGCCAGTATTACTATTTTGTAACTTACAATAATAGCAAATCACACTCAAATTATGTTTCCCCAATAGAAGGTCATTTTCACTACATCAGGAAGGATACATATTACTAGTTGATTTAATTTATTAGTGTTCCATTGACTATCTAAATGAATAAAGAATCATCATTCCAGGCTAAAAAATCTAACAAGGATAATTCAGAATGTTGATATCTGCAAAAGAAATATTTGACTACTAAGCCAAGGTACAAAGAGAAAGATCAAGCTTATCTAGAATGTTGCATAAGCCATGTACTAGCAATCCTTGTTTTGGATATGTAAAATAACAGTGGAAAAAAGGGAAAAACATAGAAGAAAACTGAAGCGGGGTAAGCAGATTGAAAACACATAATAACGCTTGCTAAGCCGGTTAAAAAGTTTGCGCGGTAAGGCCTAACCCCCCGCCGTATGCCATTTCTATATCTCTTTTAAGTTTGAAAATCGCAGCTTCTCTATCACTAAACATAAGAAGTATGGCCTGTATAGTTTGGATTAGTTCACTTGATTTAATCAGAATGTCTAATTATTCAGTTCTATAATCAGAATTAAGTTTCATTACTGTTTAAAATTGCCTTTCTGCAAAATGAATAACATCTTAGTGAAACTTATTTATTTAATTATCCAATTATCTATTCTAAATCAAAATCAGTTTGAGAATTATAAACTAAACAGGTCATGACATCGTTTTAACTATGCAATCTACTTAGCTGAAGCTCTAACACGCAAATACACCAATCAAATCTTTTTTACGCTTTACGTCTGCATCATTACATGTACAGTTGTTAGATAAACTCCTCAACATGCAAAGAGACAAAAATAATCTTCTGAATTAAGATATAAACACATACCACTATTATATGGTAAGACTGCTTATGATAGCCCTTTTTACCAACATAAAGACCGATTTTGTGAAGCAAACAAGCTGCCTCAAGATACTCAACATCTTTATCCTCCAAGGATAAAACGAATCCATCAGAACCATTGCCCGATTCATACCTTTTTCCAAACCATTAAACATCTCCTATATCAAGAACATTAACAAAATCATCTCAAAAACAGTATTTCCACCCTAAAAATATGGCACCAGAGATGGTGAACTTCTTAATGTTTCCCATTTCGAATTATCAAATACCTTTGCAACACTAAAGCATAATGCATCACATTTCATGCGATGCTTGTTATAAAACCTTGTCGCGAGCTTCACTACAGACCTCCACCTCGCGTTCGCCCTCATATCATAATTATCAAAAACCTCTCCTAACTTCTCTGCAATCACACCCTCCCCTAATGCATACCCAGAAACCTACATCTCCTCAATCTTAAGCTCCTTAGATATTTCCTCCAATAAAACTGCCCCCACCACAATAAATTCCGACCTCTTCTTGAAAAAGCCCTGCTTTCGAACTTTCCCTCCAACTCTTCTCTCGTCCTCACTTAACCTCTCCACTAAACCCTTCAATTCCTCTGTCGTAAAACTCCAATCTCTCCTACTTTCCTCAATGCTCACATTTCCCTCCATATTACTTGCATAGCCAAGGAAAATAACCTTCTCGATATTCCTAATCGTCCCTGATGAACCAATCATTTTATCAATATCATAACCCTTAACCTTCTCATTTAACCCGCACGGATTATATCCTTAATATGTTCCCTCATTTCTGTAATTTCAGGAAATCTCTGAGTTAAAGTAACGTGTCCTAAAGCTAGTGAAATGGAGAACAAAGTTTTCCCCTCGTTTCCAATTACAAACTCAGTAGAGCCAATTGTAAGAACAGTACGGTCATAAACAGGATTAAATTGTAGTATACCTTGGTATATAAGGCGAGCCTCTTCGAGACCGGAGAGTACGTCAACTTTTAGGGCTAGGGTTTCGTGAATTGAGTGAAGGAATTGTGATTGATTGGAAGCTTCTCGAACAGCAGAAGTAGCTACGAAGCGAGAATGGGAAGAAGGAAGGTGATGGGATTGGAGAAGGTTCTGGAACTTTTTAAGTGCTTTGGTGGCGCGTAGAAGGGACGCGGTGGAGATAGTAGTGGTGGTGTTAAGGCTGAGGAGGACTCTTTCCTTGAACTGATCGACGGTGAGGAAACGACCGGTGGATGGGTCGGCGCGAACTATGAGAAGCTTGAAGGAATGTCTACGGCGGCGAATAGGTTATCACTGGTGGCATTCCTGGCGGGAAGTGAGGTTGTGTTGGGAGATTGGCCGACATTTATTATTATTCTGGCGACGACTGAAGTATGTCAATTCTTTCTTTGTTTAGGTATTGTATTGCTTCTTTCTCTTCTTTGCTCATCTCAAGTTGCGGTTGCCTTTGATATTGATAAAGAAAACCCAACAGTGAATGGAAGAAAATATGTGTGAAAAAAATTTGTTACTAATGAAATTATGAAGCTGTACTCATAATTTTTAGTATTATGTACAAAGCCTATTTTATAGTATATTTTTTATTTACAGAGACAAATTAAGAAAGAATAATAAATAAGAGTACCAAATTCTCACCCTTTGTTTGGGTGGTTGTTTCCTGCGGTTCATTAATGTACGTATGATATTGTATATTATTGTACTGTATTAATGAACTCAATGTTTGGATAAACTGTATCGTTTATAGGAAAATAAAATATATAAATACGCAAAAAAACATCAAATTTGTGGTTATAAGAATTGAGTTTTTCATTATTATTTAACCACAGAATTATAATGGATTTACAACACCATACAACATAATTTTAAGAATAATAAAATAAACATGATTTTATGGAAAATAATACAATAATGAACCACGGAAAACAACTATCCAAACAGGGATAAATGATTTAGAATTAGAATTCTTTTAATCCCAACAAAAATAGAAATCTATTTGTTAATTTTGATCTGCAAGAGTATAATGCCACCGGTATACTCTATCCAACTCTCCTTTTGCTGGAAAAGGGATTCTCTCTCCTCCATTTTTTTCCTTTTGGAAATATGCTGGAGCAACAAGGTATTGCTTCACAACAATACTTTCCCCCTCTTAATTAAATCAACTTTTCTCAAATATCATTTGGCAACATATTCATTCTACTAAATTTGTAAAGCTTTGAACAAATGAAAACTAGCGTAATTTCAAGTTTTATATCATACATCCCTCTCTCTTTAATTAGTTGTATCATTTTTTTTTTGTTTATTTAAAAATTTGGTATGGCACATTTACAAAAACCTTCAACCTCATCGTGTAACGCCGTATGTTGTTTTGGACACCAACTTGACGAATGACAAAGGGTGACCGAGTGAGCCAAATTGATTTTCATGACCCCGCGCATAGCGGGAGTTTAGTACACCGGGCTGACCTTTATACATGGCAAGATTAAAACTTAATGTAGCAACTCTATAAAAAGATAAGGCAATTGTGAAATCCTCGCACATATTAATCCCGATTGCATATGAGAGTCAAAGGAAGCACCACTGGGAAATTCAACCAAAATTGACAAGGGTGCCAAAATTCGATTTGCTTTTGAAACGAACTTATACTAACATACATCCATTTCGCATTCATTCATCAGTGTCAACTCTATCGAAACAATAAAATAACACGGCTACAACTTTAATATATCGAAACTTCAATAAATGGAAAACATAAGAAATGTCACACACAATTCCTCAGGGAATCGCCAGCACCCTGGAAGAAACAACAAGAGAGAGCAAAGTCAGCTATGAATATGCCAACAAGAGATAACACTACGGCTGAAGTAGTCGACTCTCCAACCCCTTTGGCACCTCCTAGTGTGGTGACCCCCCAAGCACAGCTTATGATGGATATAATAGCACCAAACACCTGTGATTTAATCATCGCACTAATAAGGTCCCATGACCTAAGAGCTCTCTGCGCGGAATCCAATATTATGTTTATGCTAATACCATAAACACCATCAGCTAAAAGGGCGCTGGATGCCATTCCAACTGTAAAGCACATTAAGGTCAAAAATGGTAAGGCAATGCAAGAAGCAATCACTCTTGGTGTCACCAAATAATCAACAGGATTTGCACCGAGAACTCTCAACGTGTCCGTCTGCTCAGATACCTGCATGGTGCCTAGTTCCGCAGCAAATGCACTACCAATACGCCCAGCAACTACAACTGCTGTGACAACTGGACTTAGCTCTCTTGAAAAGGCAAGGGCCAACACCCCACCAACAGATCTATTTAACCCTAGTCTAGTGAATTCTCTAACAAATTGGATAGTGAAGGCCATGCCAACAAAAGCTGCAGTTAACAGACACACACCAACTGACTTAGGTCCAACTCTTTCCAACTGTTGAAGAGTATTCTTCCAGTGGATTTTACCCTTTATGATCCTAATAATAACCTGCCCTGCCAAGATAAAAACTGATAATCCCCTCCATAAGTACCTGGGAGGTGACCACTTGCTCAAAAACGTTTCTCCTCCATTTTCCCATTCTTCCACGGTAGATGTGTCCTTTTTAGATGCAGTTGTGTCCTCTTCAGAAACAGATCGACTTGGATAACCATCAGTAGAGTTAGGAATCACATACAACCTTCTCGATTTGGAAGATTTTAGAACCTTCTGGATCTGAGCTCCTTGATTAAAGTCAAATTTCTTGGAGAGGCAATTCAAGCTCAAAAAACTTACTCTTGCGTGATTACTCACCGTACTATACCTGCCTCTGCAATCCATACAAAACTAATGTTAGTCAAACTAAAAGTGACTCAGTATTTTTTAGAAATCCACATCAGAAATCATGCATGGTAAATGGAAAGTTGAATATAAATGCATCAAGTCGCATGTTACACATCTATATACACAATATTGCAAGTACACACACACTAAATATATAATAAACACAAACCCAAGAAGCCAAGAGAGAGACCTTCCGGAAAAGTGAAGAGGATAACAATGAGACGCTGCTTGCATGTTGGTCTCAGTCTAGGGCCTTTTAAGTGAAATTTTGGGTCTTTTAAGTCCCTCTCAGCACAAGAAGATGACCTGCTTTAAGTAAAATGAAAAGTAAAATCATTAAAAATTTAGAATCTCAACCTCAAGGCCCTTGAGTCAAGGGCATAATTTTAGGTAAAAATTTTTGTAAAAGAAGCAGATAGCATCCGTGACATCTAAGACATTTGATGTCGAAATCTGAGACATCAGAACTACAGAATTGAGCAAGTATCTTCTATCGTCCGCATCATCATATGTCATCAAGAGCATTATATCCATGGAGGGAAGCCCTCCCTGTCAAAGTGCACTAGGTTCGGGTAAACTTTTGGCACTTTGCTCCTCTACTAAGGTATAGAAATACCTTCACAAAAGATTGTCAAAGTAAGATGACAGAATAAGTTAATAGGTAACTTCACGTGCCCTTTGAAGGCATATCAATCAATCTAATACAAAGAAAGCATATAAGTATCTATATTACTAACGAAGTCCCTCATCCCTCCCCAGTCCCCATATTTATAGTGAAGCACATCTTTTTGCATCCTAAAAGGTTCTCCTCACTGTCACGGTTCACTTTTACACTCGCGCGTAAAAGTTGCTTCATAATTTGGCGTACAAACAGAGTCAACAACAACATACCCAGTGTAATCCCACAAAGTGGGGTGTGAGCAAACAAAATCGCCACCTAATTAATTGAACGGAAATTAGGAAACCAATTTAAAGATTGATTTTGAAAACCTTTTAAAAATACCAGAGTTCGGGTAAGGGTTTAGGTGATCCCGAGTAAGGTGTTAGACACCTCGGTATTAAGTATCCGCACAATGCGGTTGACCTACGGATTTAAAACATTTTTTGTGGCTATAAATGTATAACTTGTTTGAAAAATGAGTTTAAAAGGTTGTTTTTTTTTTTTTAAATCATCTGTTTAGCACTTCAATTATTTCATTAACTCAACTTTGTGAATTAACTTAATAATTTGGCTAAGTGTAAAGGAATCAATCCCTTCAAATGTGCATGGCTATTTAGATTTTGAATTATATGTATAATCCAACTTCTTAATCAGTTAATGAATTCACCTTAACATTGTCAAATAACTTTAACAACTTACTTAGAACGTCTTCATTCTAATATCAAACAGAGGAAAACAAATCCAATTCTTATTTCAAGCTCTTAAACTAGTTATCAATTAGTCATACTATTAATAACTTGGAGACATGAGTAATCACAAATTCCCTTCTGAAAGTAGAGATGTTTAGTCCCTTAAGGTTGGTATTTGAAAGACACTTGATCATTTAGAACATTTGGAAAACTCTTCGTACTTGAATGCAGCTTGTTTGAAAGAGAAAATGAGGTTCAACTTTCAGAGATGACAACTAAAAAATGGGTATTTTAAATACTTAAGCAGAAACCAAACTAACAGTAGAAAATATCTTAAAAGAATGTACAAACCAGTTTGTTTGAAAAAATAGAGTAAGGAATTGGAAGAAGATAAACACTTCATGCTTAAACTACATTACTGAGATTTGACAGATTCTGAATTAAGACTAAGCAGATTTATTCCAACAACTATCGAAAATGTTAAACTAGGGAGGGAAAGCATAGAGCACATGAATTGAAACATGATCATGAAATGCTGGATGATTGGATAGAAACTCAAACTGTAAACTACATGACCTATCTTAAACAGAGAAGGAGTTCTCAAGTAAAGGAAATTGCTAAACGAGTAGATCTAATTTAAACATACTGGTCGACAAGAAATGGAAAGCTAAACACCTAATGTTCAACTCTCATAATGCAAAAATGAAGGAGGAAAGCAAAGAGACAGGGGATTTACTAAATGCAAGAAACTACCAATTAATCCTACACATAGTCTCCAAGGAAAGAAAAACATGACAACAACTCTATATAAATTATCCTTCTTCTGCCACTACACTATATCAAACCAAGCTAGATGATCTAAGGAATCATTGATCTCAAAAACTATATCAAACTATCACTCTGTACCCTCAAACATAAACAATGAAGAAACTGAAAAGTATTTGTTGAACTCGACAGGTTTGATTCAAACAGCAACTAAACTCAACAAGAGGTTTTTTTTGCTTATATTAAACAAAGAGAAACAGAATCAACTGGTTGGGGTTCTTCTAAGGGTTGACTCATTTCAGAATTAACCAGGAACACGATTATTACCTAGTCACACTTCAGTTTAACTTTTACAATCCTTTGTTCGACATTCAGCCCAAAATAGCTAGTGAATATCCTATAAACATGCTGTCCAAACTTATTTTTAAATCACAATCAAATGCACATTTCAGTTCTTTGCATGATTCAAGGAAAAAGAAATCTAGCAGATGCTTCATTTCTCACAAATTCCCTAAGAAGAAACCAACATTTATGGAAAGAGATAGCAGCTTGTGAATTCAGGCAAAGAGAGGTTCTGGAAAGCATTTGATACAGGCAAAACTATGGTTCGAAGGTCCAAGAAACTTTGCTCGAAATAAATGTACACTTAGCTTAAAGTCATTTGAACAGCTTTTAAAACCAACACAAGGTCATGAGGTAAGTGAAAATCTAACAAATAACATTGAGCAACTAAATTCCAAACAAACAGCTTCTACAAATAAGTTGAAAGGTTTCAAAATAATCCGGGTTCAACACTGGGAAATTCCACTTAGTCACATTCTTACTTTGGAATCTTACAAATGACTTGGAAAGCACATCAATCATATTTCAAATCATGAACCCAAACACGCACAAACAGTGACTTATTCATTCATAGCTAAAGGAAAACAATGCTAAGTGTGAAGAAAGGATTCATATGTTATTTTACTCTGTTTGAAATTCGAGAAGCTCGATTATTTAATTAAAATATGGAGGGCCAAAGTTGGGTGTCGACACTCACTACATCCCAACTGAAAGTTTTTCCATTTCCTTAATCATCAGTTACTAGAAAAGCTTTTTTTTCCTCTTTTGATATTTGGATAACTAAATACTTACTAGATAGCCAATTGTAAACTACTAAACCAAAATGAGAGGACATATTGATGGTAAAACGACAACAAAATCAAAAGAAAATGGACTTGTGTACCATTTCAACAATAAAACAGAAAGAAGGCAAGTGAAAACTGCTCCACACAAATTCCTTGGCAATGTAAATCTCAGTTCATGATACATAAGACCATGAATCAGAATCCCCTACATGCTCAAACAGTCAAACCAGAAAATTTTCGTCTGACTTCAAATATAGTCATGCTAAACCATGTTCCACCAATGATTCCTACAAAAGCGACCCAAAATCTACAAAGTCCCTGAATTTGCAATTCATTGGTTGAATACATTAGGAAATCCCAGTAAAAGTATTCGCATAAATTACTATTATTTTTGATAGTTTCACCAATATTTAGCATTATCTCAACATCAATTCGCATTTCGCGCAAGATTAAATTCCCTACTATAAAACGAATTCAAATCACTAAAATCTGGTGCTACAAAACAATTAAAGAAATTTACGAGACATTGCAGTTCAATTCAGCCATAGTGCAATCAGTTCAAACAAACTTCCTCTTCAATTTCGATAAGACTATAAGCAATTGAAGGAATATCAGCTAATTGAGCTTATGGGATTCGAATTTGGGCAGAAATATCTTCTCCACTATATTTTCCCCTTAATCCTACCTTATATCTGTCGTATAATATGGAACGACGCCGTTGATATGCACTTCTTTCTGGCCACCGGAGCAATTGTGAGTAGACTTCTTCACACTATTTGGCGATTCCCTTTTTCGGTTTTTTTTGGTTTTATGCCTTTTCTCCTTTATTAATTTCTTGTGAAAAGAGAGGAAAGCAAAACACCGATTTAGTCCTCAAATTTGGTCGTAAATTGCGTCT
Organism: Anisodus acutangulus; assembly: GCA_029783415.1. Taxonomy (NCBI): domain Eukaryota; kingdom Viridiplantae; phylum Streptophyta; class Magnoliopsida; order Solanales; family Solanaceae; genus Anisodus; species Anisodus acutangulus. The sequence continues at coordinate 32,181,045 of CM056510.1, read as the reverse complement.
TGGTACTATTATTCTTAAGTAAGTTTATTATCACGTCCTAGTTTAATAAATTAAGTTTGTGAATAAGTTTGTAGTGTTGAGAAAAGAAAAATAAGTTTGTACTGTTATTGAGCTCATCGCTGTTGAAATTTAAGGTTTAGAAAGCTTTTCATTCTTTTTTAAATATCAAAAACTCAAATGGTTTGCTTTATTTTATTTTATTTTTTGAAAAGAATGTGTTGAATGAACGGAAAATGCTCAAATATGTCATCTAACTATCGAAAATGGTTTATTTATGCCACTCGTCAATAGTTTGGCTCATTTATGCCATCACCGATATCAAAATGACTCATCCGTGCCATTTTTCATTAACGATTTTACAATATCAGATATGATATTTGATCTTCAACTAGATTACGGTTGTGGTTGGGTGGGTTTATGAGTCGGATTTTTTTATTAATTTGAGATTTAAAATTGAGCTGGTTTAATTAAACGATGTGGACATCTAATTGAAGATCACACATCCTATCTGTAAAACCGACGTTAATGAAAAATGGCATGGATGAGCCATTTTGGTAACAGTGATTAACATAAATGAGTCAAACTATTGACGAGTGCATTTTCGATAGTTTAATGGTATATTTGAGCATTTTTCGTTGAATGAATAGGAAACAATCCGAAGATACGTTTTCACAAAAAATAATTCAAATGTTCTTCAAAAATATGATCTTTAAACTGGAGTTTATACACACGCAACTCTATTTATATTTTTCTGGGTTTTCTCAAAAATATCTCTTAATAACTAATTTACCAAATTATAACTACAATTAAATTTAGAAGCCAAGGGAAAAAGAAAAAAAACTATTTAGCAAGTATAAACCTTCCCTAGTATTGGCAAATACACTTGTTTTTCAGTACATATTGGCTAGTATACTATACTACATCATGCATTATCATTCACATGTACGAAAGATGAGCAATTCCTAAAAGCAGAATCAAAGAAAAAAAAAGAGGAAGGTGAAAGCCTCTATTGCTTTGATTTTTCCATAATTGTGAAACTGATGCTCAACCAGTTTTATAGACAACTTGTTTGGGCTTTAATTGTGTGGCCAGATAGATCAGATGACAACATTTTTTATGACAAAGCTTCAACATTAAGCATTTGGTGATAACTGGAGCTGCTACAAACTGATATATAGCTTCTCACTATCTCAAATAATAAAATTTAATCAATTATGAGTTCAAGTTCGCAGATTCTAGTCAATTCATATTTGGAGAACAAGGGTTAAGTGGTTGAGTATTAGCTGGAGTATGGTACTAGTATCATCTATTGGCTATGTAACTGACATATCTAACAGATCTATGCAATCTCTATACGTATATTGAAGGATCTATAAGAAGTTGTAGCATTACATCTGACATAGACCAAAGATGAGTCCGGAGCTAAATGACGGGTAGGCTAACCTAGGCCGTTTCTGAAACATAGATTAATAATTGAAAGATGGTGAGGTAGCTCATAAACTATTGTTTTTCATGATTTATCTTAGCTGTAGATTCATCAACCTAGACATTGACTTACTATATATGCAACAAACATTTAAATTTGTACTGTCTGATGTTCAAGCCAAATCAATAACCAGGAAAATTTCCAAAGTATATGCATACAGTTGAGGACTCTACAAATCTACTTCCTCGCTAGTCAATTTTGCAGCACCATTGGCAACCAAAATCATATATCCACACCCTTTTATTTTTGTTTTTATTTTTCTATTTCTTTTTGGAGTTAAATCCAAGAACTTCAATAGTTTTTCTCTCTAGCTTAACCAAATTCTTGCATGAATCCGTGCAAGAAAGACAACAAGAAGCACAAGTTTTGCAAATAAGACGAGCAATAAATCTGTCATACTCTCTAATTGATCCATTAGGAGCAAGTATTTTTTTCTAATTCCATTGAGCCTAGATATTATAAGAATCAGAAAATTGAGAATAAAAGCTTCAATATAATTAGAGTATGGGGGTAGAATAAATGAGGAACATGTTTGATAAGCTCGCTATTTGACTTTACACTGTATGGTTGGGGGCCTTATTTGTTAACTAAGTACCTGGACTTGGGTATAGAAGCTGGAGCAGTGGATTTGCAAGTCTTGAGTTTGAGAGCTATATTACCAAATAAACAAGAGCATATCATGGGGGACGGAGAGGATGAGAATAACAAGCTGTTAGACATATAGCAGAATTACACTATGTGAACTGAAATTATCAAGCCACTTTTGGGGGTAAACAGGTGTATTTAGAGTTGAACTATAACCTCTTGAACTTATTTTACTATAAAGCTCTTCCCTTAATACTATTTTGGGAGATCATTAAGTCTGAACTTTTACAAGAATTCCCTATGTCCCTGTCACTATTTCTTCTCTTAAAAGGCTAACTGAGCCAATAAAATGAGAGGGAAAAAAAAGAAACATAATAACTGAATTATCAATCTCCCTAGACTGTACCCCATAGTTCCTTCTCTTCCTCTTCCTCTTCCTCTTCCTCTCAACCACCGCCTAGGACTTCACTGAGAGAGATAAGAGTACGATTTTAGTTATTCTAAATTGCTTGTCCTCCGATATTATTGCATGGAATGCATAAAGACCTTGATTAATTAGAGAATTTTAAACTATGATACAACTCTACCCATATCAATCACCTGTTGGGGTGTTGCTACATTGTCAGGTAGCAAGACTTTAAGGCGGATCGTGTTGAACTTCCTTGCCATATTTTACTGATGCTAGTTATGGTAAAGAATGTTATGTTCAGCCTGGGACTTTAGACGAAGAAAAGGAAGATGTCAATTACAGATATAGCACCTTGGCACTAATGTGGGTACTGCAGAGAGGAAGATATTTGAGGAAGTGAAGAATACTTTGGGCAAATTACAGGCAAACTTTGTCTTGTAGAGAATTATGTTCTAGCATACATTCTCCACTTCTGTGCACCCTTGTTTACCAGAGTTTTCCCACTATATCAAGGAATTTATCTTCATATACGTATATTAGTAGCTCTCCTACCTCTATCTTTCTTGTCGGCATCTTTACCACCATTCATATAGATTTGCAATGCCTTAAATTCCCTTTCACCATTCTTCTTCATAGATGGACACTTTGATAATTGAGAATTCCATTCAAACTCGTTCATCTCAATTCGAAGAAACAGGTTTAGAAGACCTGCCACCCCCAACTATTTACAAAGTTCCAACACGTATCTCCTCACCCATCACAATACATTGACTTGATTTGACAACCTCTCCTGAATGCTATACAAAATGTTATCGTAGAAAGGGAGCATAAAAATATCCATCAGTTAATCCACATTCGCTATATGTTCAATTCAAAATAGCTCATGCATAGCAAGCTCCTTTAACTTCAACAGCCTCCACAGGTCTGCGATGCCTTTATAATTACTCCCAAAGAAAGTAACTGTTGTGGTGCCTTCAAAACTACTCCCAGAGAAAGAGAACGTCATCTCTATTTTCTTCTGAAATCAAAGGACCCAAAATCAACTCGTTACCTATAGATTTTTTGCTTTAAAGTGATTGTTTTCCGATTCCAAACAAACACTAAAGGAGGATTCTCGATCATAACACTATTTGCTTCAGATGGCCTTGGCGTGGCTAATGGGTCTAAGCCACTTAACTGATTGACAACCATCATTATTGTTTTTTCTAAATACAACATTCCCATTTTAATTCTTTCATTTTCGTCCTAGAGCTTTATCCCCTGCATGACATTCTACCGCCTCCCGCACCTCCTCTTTCCCAATAACACTTTCCAACTACTCTCTCTTATCCTCCCCTATTTGACTAAATCTATCCCCTCCAAGTTAGGTCTCCAATCCACCTCCACTCTGGACAATTCTTCATAGAAACCTCTTATTTCCCATTCAATTTCCTCTTTCCCCTCGTACACTACCCCATTTACCTCTATCGAAAAATGAAATATCTCCTTCTACGCCACGACTACCCCATGAAAAAATTGTATTCGGGTCCCCCTCTTCCAACCATAGCACCCTCGATTTTTGCTTCCAACTAATCTCCTAAGCTAATGCCAAGGAAGCTAACTCATTTTCAACTCTTCCTTCATTTCTCTTTCCTTTTTCTCCAACTCCTCTCCCTCTACCCTCTCTAACTCCCCCCCATTGTTTATGAACTCTTTCATCTTCAGCTTTACCCTCCCAAACACTTCTTTATTCCACATCCTATGCTCCTCTTAAGCAATTTCATCTTTTTTGCAAGTCAGAAGGATGGGTTCCCCACCAATACAAAGCTATTCCACCAACCCGCCACTCTATACAGAAACTCCAGTGTCACCAACCACATAATCTCAATTCTAAGAAAAGCTCTCACATTCCTTCTTTTTCCTCCATCCAACATTATAGGTGGAATGATCTAATATCAATCTCAAAAGAGAGATCTAAATTACATTCGGGGCCATCTCCTCCTAAGTGGTGGACACCAAGGATTTATCTGTTCTCGATCAAGATGTTGTGTCCTCTGATCTAGACCATATGAATCTAGCACATGTTAAAGGAAAATCAATGAGAAAGTGGTTACACCAGAAATCCTCCATAGCCCTAGAAATTACCTTACACCCCGCCCTCATATCAGTACACACATGAAATACTCAACTCCCCAATAACAATTGTCAACTCTCGAAATCTCGCCTTAGACCCCTCCTAAATCCCCACTCCACCCTATTTGCACAATCCAAATTTAGATCCTAACAAGAACTCTCCTTCATTTACCTCCATGAACCCCACTTTTCTCTCATCCCATAATAACATACCCTCAACACCCACACCCACCCGCATTTCCTTGAGCCTAATAAACTCATGTCTCACCCATCTTTTTCCCATATGCTTCTTACAACACCATTTGACACCCTTCTATCTTACTTCTTGAAAACATACTAGGTCAGTTTCTATTCCCTTAAACCTATTGCATCTTACAGGTTCCTCGTTCTACCCTCCACTTTCTCTTCTCCTATATTTCCTCCTCCTGTACACCAATAAGCTTCATTCCACTTTTTGTGTCATTCGATCTTCCCTCCAACTATAATGCAACACTTTTTCCTCCATCGTCAACTCTTCTAGTCTCTTTTTCATTATCTAACAAGAGTTCAATAATTCTATCCTCTTTTCCTTCCATCGACCATCTAAAAACTTACTAAATTAAGATATTTTCCCAACACATTTGGTCAACTTCCTCTTCCCTTCAATAATTGCTAAAGGTTAAGGAAATTCCTCCCTTTCCTTCAAACTCAAGAATTCCCCACCTTGTTCTCGACTAGTTGTTAACTCTCCCTAAAAATGATGGTATTTGACTATTGACCTATATTACAAAGTTAAGCTTGAAACTCCCTAGTCATCTCCTCCCTTTCCTAGCCCCAACGATCTCCTTGCAGCCTAAATCTACTAAAATCAATGACCCTGAAATATTATTCAAGCTCTCCGACCTCCTAGAGTAATTCCGACCCCCACCAATACTATCTTCTTCAATATGGAGTTTGTTGGAAAGAAATTTTTGACCAGTTGCAAAGCCAGCAGCAGCAAAATTAGAGGTTGGGCCCTTTTACCCCTTAAAACCTTCGAATTCTCTATAGAAATAGATTGAGAAAGTAATTCTGAGCCTACTGACAAAATTTCACTCGAAATCTAAATATTTTCTGGCACCGATGAGCTTGCCAAAGCAATCTTGATGATGTTGACAACATGAGTCTCATCAAGTTCTCTAGCCTCACCAAGTTGTTGTGAGCCCCACTTACCCCTATGTTTTGGATATGACGTTCGTTGGTTTGAGAATTTGGAACTAGGAACTAGCCCATTTGGTATCCCCCAACCATTTCTCCTCTAGATCTTATCTAAGCTTTGGTAGGGAAACATCCAAAGAACCTAGAGGCCCTTTCACTTCGAGTTGTGGGAAATATTCGACGTCAGTGACTTGAGATTTCTAGGCCCAAAACATTTTTCAGGCTCAGCCCATTGAAACAAACCAGTCTTCTCTTTTTTAGGTTATTAGCTATAAGAATGTAATCGCTCATATTACTGTTCCAAAACAACTCACTAATGCATGTGCATTCATCCATTTACCCCATTTTCTACCCCTTTCATTATTCCTAGACTGATAGTTCTTATCCCTTCGCATAAGCACCTCTTTTGGCCTCTCTTTCTTTATCTCATCCTCATCCAGAAATTCTCGACAAAATTCAGATATCAACCATACCCTGAAATCCATGTCGTCATCCCTCCACCACCATGAAAATCGGCACTCTTTGCGGTTTTTGACAAATAGTCTAATCTTAGTAAGTTGCCATGTTGTAATCCATGTCTAGAAATTCCCGCACTCATCTCCCACTTTTCTGCAATAAAGATGCACCGGCAATATTCACGATCAAAACACCTTCCTTTTTTCTGTCTCACGCCCCATGTCTTTGATCCACCTTTCCATCATTAAATAGTTTCCTCCATCCACCTTTGTACTTCACCCAACATATGCCAAGCCTCTATCTCCTTTTCAAAGCGAAAAAAGAACTTTGAATCTCCAATCACTGAACCCTTTAACCAGACCTCACCCCAAGCTTCAACAGCCCAAGTAGTCACCAATTCCAACGAACCCCCTTTTTCAAACTTTCTGACCAAGCGTGTCGAAAGGAAGTCTTTCTTGCTCATACATGTTCATGACTTAAACCATACCTAGGTTCATGTCCATAACTCACTTTCCTGCAAACCCCATCTAAAATTAGTGACAACATAATTGATGTCCTTGTAAGAATGAATGTTATGTTTTTTCCTTTCATCTTATGGGAAGCTTGCTTTGAAGTTGAGGTGGACAATATAAATTTAAGGAGAAAGTGATTTTGCGATGGGAGCAGAGGTCTTTCTCCTTATTTTGTTATTTAGGTTTTCATATTTTCCTTTTTGTTATGGTTAGTCAACTATCTAGCGATAAAACGATCAAAAGGGCCTCTCAACAATTTAGTCTAAGGGGTAGGTGGTTTTACAAAAAACGTTTGGGCAGAAAGTGCTGGTAGAAAGAAAAATATAAGTGGTTAAATGCATTTTATGCTTCAACTTATGTATAAGGGAAAAAGTACCAACCTTGCTATGCTTTCTAGAAGCATCATGGTGAGGATCCATTTTGCAAGGCAAGTAAGCACACGGAATGGACCAAAGAAGACACTTCATCATCCCTTCATGCCAAAACTCATGAATAGTGAACCTTGTGCATCTTTACAAAGCTTAATGGATGTTTAGCATTTATTGCATGAAAAAATTGAACGTTACTTTTTTAAACAACAGTTGCATATCCCAAATCCAGACCCCACGTTGTGGGATTTCACCGGATATGTTGTTGTTGCATATCCCAAATTTTAACTATAGATAAATTTAGTTTTGTGTTGCATATTCGAAGTTTTAACGCAAGACAAATTTGGCGTTGCGTACCTTGAACAAAAAGAGCAAATTTTATTTCTGTGTATTTGAAGTTTTATCTCTCGGAAAAGATTCAACTAAAGGATCCATTAGACTGGATTTTCTTCTATTTTTTCATTTTGGTTTTTGATAATTGCATTGAACTGACTGTTGAGTAAGAAAAGACATAAACGAGTATTTGTTTTTTGTTTTTTTAGAATGTAACATTTGTGTGTATTGACTAAGTCAGTGCATAGGTTGCACTACATGAACGAGTATTTTTCATTGTTCAAAACGACTACACCATGTTGTAATAGACCACACCAAGAAATGACATTTCTGTCAACACTTTCATGTTTAGTGGGTAAATTAATTTCATATTTACATTGGGGTAACTCAGAAAATGGTTAGGAGGTATCTCAGGGAACAATAATTCTAGATTCCCCTTGCTTTGGTTCTTTGAGGCAATGTTGTTGAAAGTACATAGTGTGGCACTGCAATGACCTTTTCTTTTCGTGATGACATGGAAGAGTTCGCTCAAACCTAATGTTAAATATTTGGCGAACTTTCCGAATATCACATGTGTGTAAGTTTTGCAGAACAAGTAACTACCTTTTTAGTTTTTTTTATAAGTAACTAACTACCTTTGTCATTCAAAATGACCCTGAGCAATCAGTGTTTCAGCAATCTAATATCTAAAATGCTCCCTTTGCTCGATTACACGATTCTTTCGGTTAAGTTAACAGAGAAAAAGGGAAAAAAGTTATAACATATTAATGTTTACCTCCTACTCAATGCATCCAATGAAGAAAAACTATCCTTACCTCCTAAAAGACAAATAGGAATTCGAAGATCTTATTGTAGCAGCTAGTCTCTTATATGCAAGTATGCAACAATACCTAAGATTACCTAACACAAGTGAAAGCCTCCAATAGCATTTCCCTTATATATGACTACTTTTTCAATAAGAATCTAAATGTTAAGTATTCTTTCACCTTGCCAAGTTAGGTGGTCAAAACTTAGATGTTTTTACATTTAGTTTTATTCACTCTTCTTCTCTTATTACCTACACTTTAGCCAATGATAACCAAGATTAAAAGAGTTACAAGTTCATCTTTTCTCCACTCTTTTTTTATTCTCTTCACCAGACATCATCCAATTGGTGTTCCTAGCTTGCAAGGTTGTACCTAAACTTTCTTTCCCTTAAATTCCCAATTGGTACCTAATGTCTAGAGAGCTGTATTTTTGCCTTCTTGATTCTATTTTGTTTTCTCTTTTTGACTCCTCCTTTGCTTCCTTTACCTCGCCCAATTGATAGGAACCATAAAGTACAGCAAAAGTCATTGTGAAACCGGAGAAGGTAACCATGTAGAAGAATAAACATTGATTTCAATCCAATTTATGTAGATAAGCTCATTTTGTAGAACTGGTTCAATGAAGCACTTTCCCTACTTTTCCCCCCAAATCATCCAACCGCGGAAAACATGGTTCCAATAAATTATTTCTTTTCTTCTGACTTTTATTTTCCTTTAAGCAGTTTTAGGATCCAAACTAGGATTAAAAAACAGCAAGAATTAAACTATGAGTTAACAACAGTTGTCCAGGTAAACTCATCAACACATAAATAATCATTCACGGAATTCGGTGCATAGTTATCAAGCATTGAAGCATAGCTGAACTGTTTTATACACAAATCAATCAATGAAACAGTTCTAATGAAAATATCTCTATACACTTCAGCGAACCACTAACAAATCAAACAAAAAAAGATTATTTCTAAAAGAAAAAAGTCAAAATTCCCAACATTCATTTAAAAAAAAAAAAAAGCAAATCACATTGATGAAACTAATCATGACTCACCAGTTTAACCAACAAGCATAAAAAGAACTTACACTCTCACCAACGCAAGCCTTTGCTTGAATAGCAATCTCCACTGCAAACAAAATTAAAATAAATACAAAAGTTGCACTGTTTCATAGAGTACTCTGCTGTAAAAGAAGGAAAAACAAGCAACAAACGGAGTTCTGTTTCATTACCGTTATTTCTCTTTTGTCTCTATAACCACATCCACGGAATAAGAACAATGAGCGTATTTTCCGGAGAAAAATAAAATAAAACAAGGCTATAGTTTTAGATTTTGTAACTTTTTTTCAATACAATTGAATTGCATAAATTAAAGTTTTTTTTTTTAGAAAAACCCTAGGCAAAGGCGCAATGAAGATGAAGCTAAAAATGGCAGAGACCAAATGTGTGTTTGTCTCTTTCTTCTTTCTGTGGCTTATGCGCAGGGTACGTAACTGTACTGGGATGTAACGTGGAGGATGAAAGAAGGGGGTGTGTGTTTCCGAATGACGTGTAATGATGGACCTGAACCAAGCAGATCATCGTCAACCTTTTTTTTTTTTTTTTTTTTTTGATAATTCAAGTTTCCAGGCTTGCGCCTAACTACTTCACTGGTATTATCCAGACGTCCTGGAGGTAATAGCATCGGTCTTTCAACACTATTATCTGGTAAATCGCGGGATGTGCTCCGTGACCAGTTTTCTGGGAGCGTACAACTGATCAATGAGACAAGGTCAAATTCCCCAACATGCAGAGTTTTTTCGTGTTTGCGGGGAATCAAACCCACGTCGTCTCATGAGGCGCGCTATAGGGCTAGAGCTTTGCCATTGGACTATGCCAGGAGAACATCGTCAACCTTATTTGAATGTTCCTTCTCTCAATTTGTTTGATATTTATTTTACCGTAATTTTTATATATTTTTAAATTATTAATTATGATTATGATTATTTATAATATTTTTTATATAATTTTTAAATATATAAATTTTATTTCAAAAAATATAAAGATTTTATATTTAAATATATAATTAAAATTAAAAAATTTGATACTCAAAAAAAGAAAAGTGATAAATTAGAATAGAGAGAGGTTCTTGATTTTACCCCTTTGAATAAAATTAATAAAATGTTATAAAACAAATAAAAAATACTATGTGTGACAGTGTGAGGCATGGCATGTCATAATAAATTGACAAATGCACATTGTGGTTCCACTCCATTTTCTCCTTCTCTCTTCACCCACCACCACCCCTTCTTTCAGCCACCCTCGCAATACCCCACCCATACAAGCCATACATACACCAACTCTCCTTAATTATTCATTCTCATTTGGCTAAAGCCTGACAAAATGTACTTTTTGTTTTTTTAGTTCGTTCACATAGGTCATTTAATTGCAAAATTTTAAATAACACACTATAAGAATTACTAATTTGTATTTTCGCAATTAATTAATGAAATCATTTAAAATGAAAAATGATAATGACAAGAATAAAATGGTGAATTACACTAGTATAAGTTATGTTGGAGCGAGAATAAACATCAATTAAAGTAACCTTTTGATTATTATGCCAACGCAATGCATCGAAGTATCATTATACGCAAAGACGGATGTAGAATTCCTTTAAATCCAGTATCTTTTATGCAAAATATAGATTTATAGGTAAGAATCAACTAAAAGATTACAAAAATAGTAAATAAAACTCATAATTTTAAGTATATAATGAGTTCAATGCTAAGAACTTTTAGAAGTGAATGCATAAAATTTAAATTTTATATCCACCTATGACTATACCAAACATCAAATGGTTGACAAATATATGCAAGAAAAAAGAATTGGTGAAAAGAAAAAAATCAGTGATCAAAACTAATCTAGGTGACGTATCTTTCACTTATTTATCTCAATTTACATGACAATCTTCATTTATCGAAAGTTAATTTAATTAATTTTTAAAATTAAATTGAATTAGATCAACTCTTAATTTAAAAGTAAAATTTAAATATCCAAAAGATTTACGAAAATTACTACTCCCTCTGTCCAAAAAAAAATTGTTCTATTTTCCTTATTAGTTTGTCCCAAAAAGATTGATATATTTCTATATTTAGAAACAATTTAACTTTATGAGATGATTTACAATCACACAAATATCTAAGACTTTAGACTACACATTTCAAAAGTCTTTCTTTATTTTTTAAACTCCGTGTCAAGTCAAACTAAGATAATTTTTTTGAGACGGATGAAGTACTCTATAAATCCAAAAATGTTGCTTCATTGAAGTCCCTCATGGAAGAAGAATTGGTTGATGTAGAAGGCTTATTTGTTATCATATCCACCACATAGTTTACATACTTAGACAGGCTGACTCCGGCGCCTATAGTCAAAAGCCCTTCTAGCAAGTGCTAGCTCTATTTATCCTATTGGCATTGGAAGAAAGAAAGTTGTCCTTTTCTTCTCCTCCAACCGGTACCTCCTCCCGACATGAAGAAATGCCCGAGAATAAGTTGCAATTTTTTCATGTTAATATGATAGAAAAAATACATTTTAAAATATTGTTATGATATCTTTTCGTTTCAAAATTTCACAAAAACAATGTCAAAACTTACGTAATTATTTGTCAGCATCATCGATGCTCTTTCCTTTATTTATTTATTTTGAGAATATTTCATTGATTTAAATGCCTTTGAAAAATGATGGATCGAATTACTAAGAGAATGAATTAATTTTATAGCATAAGAATTGTTTGTTTGAGTAAATAATAAAACATCTGTTTAAGCAAACAAACAAAAAAAAGAAGGAAAGCAGTTGGACAGCAAAATATGGAAAAGGAAACAATTATAGAGAGAGAAATAGAGACTTTGGCCCATTGCTGAAAGTGGGACCCAAAATTCCACTTGGCAAATTATGAGAGGAATCTCATACAAGTTTTGTCTCACACCTAATACTTATGTCTCACCCACCATAAAAAATTTCATCACATGAATCGATATGGAATGAGTTATTTGAAAGATAATTTTAGGTGTAATTTACTTTCTTTTTATGACATTAATGAGTAATTTCTTAAAAATTAAGTATCTTTATTTATAGGATGTATAATTCAGACTTAATAACTCTTTCTTAGATAATTTGACTAATGTTCTGAGAGATCTAACACAAAACTTGTTATCCTTATTTATCCCATTTTACTAAAGGTAAGCAAAAGCGCTTAGCCCTAATTATACTCGATTGAAAGATTTCCTAATCAAATGGTTGTAAAATTAGTATTAAACCAAGACGTCCTTCTCGTAGTCTTTTCATCCCAAAGGTACAAATAGAGGAGTAAAAAAGAAACAATTTTCTGGATGGTCACTTTGGAGGGTACAGACAAAATTGTTTGATCATCATACTCATTAGTCATGCATGGAAAGAGGAGGATAAGGCTGCTTTTTTCTTTCCATTACTTTCAAGCCCTTAATTATTTCACCAAAGTATATTGCGGGTATATTCCTGTATTACACTATTTATAATAGGACTATTGATGTGACTTTTTAACTAATTGTAGTTGCATATTGCATGGTATTAAACTAGAATAATTCATACAAAAAACTAAAATAGACTAGGATGCTTTTGTCTCAAAGGAAATGCTAATAAGGTTGATCGTCTTTTTCACAAGAAAAATGTTAGTAACATTATTCAACATGGAGTTTTAAATTTTGGTCTACTTGTATAGAAAGATTTTAAATGAGATTTTCAAATCAAGTAGTATATGGATTAAGTTAGTATCATTACACATACTTACGTGTTTTAATTTTATTTTATGAAGTCAATCTCAAACAATAAATTCTTTGAAATCTAGATGATTCAAAAACTCAATAAATGATGTTTCTATTAGGATTTGCTATTTCTAGATGCTTAGACCCCTTTGGCTTTCCTATCTTTATCTTTACTTTTCCAGTTACTTTTGACTAGCTTCACTTCCCTTTATCCAAATTTCACCATCTCACTTCAGACAGTAAAGGTATCCAGTCAAGGCAGTAATTCATATGCTGAGATAGCTATCTTCAGAACTTCAGTTTCACCAGTAATGTAGTGTAGTAACATACAGCCTACGCTATGTTTTCAACCATTTAGCCTGAAAATACAAGGCTGGCAAATAGAAAAACTCAAATTCTTTTGATAATCCAGTAAAACAAACTTAAGACATCAGTCCTTGAGTTTTAGAGACAAAATGCATCAGCAAAGTTAATGTTGCTGTTTTAGGTTCAAATCAAGCTTACTGAAGCGAAAAGAGAAAGAAAAACCATTAAACAACATTACTGTCGGAAAGGATATCAGAGTATCAGACCAAGCCCTTGTTCTGAACAATCAATTGTTCTCCACTTCATTAATCAACAAGATTCAACTGCCATAACAGAGCAAGAAAGCGGCCGGAGAGACATGCTGTTCTATCGTATACTGCATAAGTTAAAGCTGATAATAACAGATCATAGATTCCTAGTTTTACATAAGAAGATTACATTTAAGTAATGTAATTGCAAAAGTAAAAGATAAATATATTAAATTTCAACATAAAGATAAATACATTAAGTTATAAGCGGCCTTGCTAGAGAACAGGTTTTACTCTCTTTATCGAGCAACTATTTACTAGAATACTATAAAGATCTACTGGAATAAGCTTCTTGTGAGACAAAGAAGATGCTGCTAACTGTTATATGTGTATGTGTGTATGCGTGTGCGTATAACATGCATTGTAGCATGGCTTTTACAGAATACAAGATTTTACCATCATCTTATTAGCAAACCCAGAAAAAGGCATCTCACTATTCCTAGCATCTCTTCCAGATTATGATGAAGTGCTTGAAGTGACAGCAATTGACAATCTTTCCTGGAACACCTAACAAAATGTATAACATGTGATATAATGAATATAAGGCATGATAACCTGTTGAAAAATGAAAATAAAAGAATAATGAATATATGGCATGATTCCATCAAAGAATACTTGGCATAGCCTGCAGAAAAAGTATGATGGCGTAACATCACTGCAAAATCATTACCATTCTGAAGTGCTCCAACTCTCTACCAAGCTCTGCCTCAAAGTCTTTCACTGATGGAAGCACATTACCGGGAGAGGCCAAATTTCCTGCTTCAAGTACCTACAGTGTTTGTGGTGTAAAATGCCGTGACAATGCAAAAGTTTAAACTTGTATGTATAAGAAAGCTACTTATATATTCATTAGCTAATGAGCTACAAGATTGATGCATGTTTCCTCCCAAGAGAATGGCAGGAAGAAGTATGAATTTACTTCTACAGACAATTCGATTATCTAATATTCTTCCCAGCTCAAATTGATTTACATGAAGACATAAAGGTTACAGCACATGAGAAAAAAGCTCTCGCTAATCAGGTGAGCTAATTCTCACAAAACCATCCGAATAGAATGTCCTAACATAAACTGAACTTGGGGAGTGCGGGATGGGTGGGAACTGTGTAATACTCAGTACCTTTTACCCCCTTTCAGTTACATGGATACAATCTTCTAGTGAGATAAACATACCCCTTACTTAGCCGTCTAAGTGAAATGGTGCCGCCCTAACTGAACTTGGGAAGAGGGGACTAAGCAATGTTGGACCCCAATAAAGTATTTAATGCCAAAACAATGAACAGAAAAGAGAACCTATCTATCAACATTAAGTATGACCATCACAACAGAGATCTCTGATGGGCATCTTGCTCTGATCACTTTTCTGATCCCCCGTGACTTGTTCATTTCATGTGCAGAATTTTAGTTCCAATAAATCATCCAGTAACTTAAGCTTAGTGTTTGGCGACGTGAAAGATGATTGAATGGAAATTGGAATTTTGATTGAAGAATGGAGAGAAGGGCTCTGGTATTATTTATAGGGAAAGGAAGCAGAGGGAAAGGCATGATTAACCAGATCATGGAGAAATGGAGATAGGAATTTAAGTTAGTATGTCAGGGGCCTAAATGACAAAAGTTTGAGAAGATTGATAAATTCCATAGTTGGAGAGCAGACATCTAATGTCTGCAGGAAACCAAAATAGAGTGGTCACAAATACTCATTCATCAAATATGGGCAAAAAATGGGTAGAATACGCAGATCTCCAGGCAGAAAGGAGAAGAGGGGAAACTTATTATCTTATGGGATGAAAGAGCGTGATCATGCAAGACTGCGATGAGATGCAATTGATCTTTTCCGGTCCACTTGTCCATAATGCATATAATTTCTCTTGGTCTCTTCCAGTGTGCATCACTCGCGTAATGGATTGCAGAGGTTAGACCTGCGTTTTGAATTAGCTGAAATCAGAGGTGCTTGGGAGCGCCTATGGGTCCCAATTTTCCACCCTAGACAAATGGATGGAGTCAATAGTAGTTTCCGATTCCAATTGATTAGACGCAGCTAGGTAGATAGAATTTATTATGTGCCTATCTTCGTGTCAGGACATTGACGATGATGCTCTCTTCTCCTTTACTTTATATTATAGTTTACCAAGATATAGTAAAGAAAATCTGTCAAATGATCTAATAATCTGAACCAACTATGTCCTCAAGAACAGTTCTTCATCACTTGATAACAAAAACCAGAATTAGCCTTCAGAAAGAAAATTCAACCTCAAGTAATTGTTGAGAATTGCGATTGTCATCTCACAATCAAAAACTGGCAAGATCTATCATAACAATAAAAGCAGCAAATGTGAACCACTAAACCAAGCATATTATGTATCTTCAGATGACAACGAAACTACTTGCCACTAGGAAGAACACAGCAGATACAACAGAAGATATAACTCATGATAAAATGTCAGAAGCATTTTCTCCTCCTTCAATAGCATTAAGAAGTTATACCACAAGAGATCAACAACTGAACAGAATCACATGGGTTCCTCCAAGACATAAAGAAGAAACATAAAGATGCATGTAAAGGTTACATACCAATATATATCCTTCACAGGTATGTGAGAATTCCACATTGTCGAGGTTGACCAGCTGAAGTTTCTCTATTGCAGCAGATACACGTAGAATTGCACAAAGAATTCTGAATTTCCCTCTCATCTAAGGTAGAATGATAATAGTTAAACAAACATAAAAAGTCTTGATCTATGCTGCCACGGTATCTACATTTGTTTTATCCATGTCAATTTAATAACACGTGTGTCGGTACTTCGTACAAATCTATAAAATACAGCTAAGAAATTGCTAAAACTGAAAGTATCCATTCAGGGTTGTTAGTACTTAGTGAAGATCCTCCCAAGTACACAAAACTTGCTAAAAACTGAACGTATGCATACCAGATACACACCCATAATGGAGTTTGTGAGTATCAGTTTCTATAGTACAAAAAAATAATGATAGCTCTTTGTCAAAATACAATATGATACCTCTTCTGTTAATTCCTCAGGCACCACATGATCACATTCAGGAAGTTTCTTTCTATGGTGCCACACAAGTAGAGCTATTAACTGGAAGCTGACGAAGATGTCATCAGTTTTCACATCTGAATGTTGCTCTGAGAAAATTAGGAGACACATACCTTAACCTCTTCTTCATTATAACCATGCAGATGGTCGTCATTCTACAGAGAGTTAAGCTTGTCATGATAAATTACATGCTCCCAATAATATTTCTCAAGGTAGATAAGAGAACCGATTCAACTGAATCCAGATAGATAATCATCAAACAATATCAGTCACAAAGGCCTCTGAATATCAATCCCTCTAAAGATGGCAACGGGGCAGGGCGGGGCGGGTGCAGGGAGTTATAATGCTCTTGTGGATTAAACATTTTTTGGGAAAAAAAAAGGAGAAAGGAAAAGTGGGGCTGGTTGCGGGTTGCAAAAATTAATGCTACTGTTTCGTAAACGTTTTATTTACACTTCGATTTAGCTTTCTATTGCTTCATTTATGCTTCGGCTTTCTTGATGCTTCATATTTTAGTTACTGTTTTGTTTTCATATTGTTAGCAAACATTTTTTTAAAACTGTGATTAAGGAAATTATATTTCTGCCAGTATTACTATTTTGTAACTTACAATAATAGCAAATCACACTCAAATTATGTTTCCCCAACAGAAGGTCATTTTGACTACATCAGGAAGGATACATATTACTAGTTGATTTAATTTATTAGTGTTCCATTGACTATCTAAATGAATAAAGAATCACCATTCCAGGCTAAAAAATCTAACAAGGATAATTCAGAATGCTGATATCTGCAAAAGAAATATTTGACTACTAAGCCAAGGTACAAAGAGAAAGGTCAAGCTTATCTAGAATGTTGCATAAGCCATGTACTAGCAATCCTTGTTTTGGATATGTAAAATAACAGTGGAAAAAAGGGAAAAACATAGAAGAAAACTGAAGCGGGGCAAGCAGATTGAAAACACATAATAACGCTTGCTGAGCCGGTTAAAAAGTTTGCACGGTAAGGCCTAACCCCCCGCCGTATGCCATTTCTATATCTCTTTTAAGTTTGAAAATCGCAGCTTCTCTATCACTAAACATAAGAAGTATGGCCTGTATAGTTTGGATTAGTTCACCTGATTTAATCAGTATGTCTAATTATTCAGTTCTATAATCAGAATTAAGTTTCATTACTGTTTAAAATTGCCTTTCTGCAAAATGAATAACATCTTAGTGAAACTTATTTATTTAATTATCCAATTATCTATTCTAAATCAAAATCAGTTTGAGAATTATAAACTAAACAGGTCATGACATCGTTTTAACTATGCAATCTACTTAGCTGAAGCTCTAACACGCAAATACACCAATCAAATCTTTTTTACGCTTTACGTCCGCAGCATTACATGTACAGTTGTTAGATAAACTCCTCAACATGCAAAGAGACAGAAATAATCTTCTGAATTAAGATATAAACGCATACCACTATTATATGGTAAGACTGCTTATGATAGCCCTTTTTACCAACATAAAGACCGATTTTGTGAAGCAAACAAGCTGCCTCAAGATACTCAACATCTTTATCCTCCAAGGATAAAACGAATCCATCAGAACCATTGCCCGATTCATACCTTTTTCCAAACCATTAAACATCTCCTATATCAAGAACATTAACAAAATCATCTCAAAAACAGTATTTCCACCCTAAAAATATGGCACCAGAGATGGTGAACTTCTTAATGTTTCCCATTTCGAATTATCAAATACCTTTGCAACACTAAAGCATAATGCATCACATTTCATGCGATGCTTGTTATAAAACCTTGTCGCGAGCTTCACTACAGACCTCCACCTCGCGTTCGCCCTCATATCATAATTATCAAAAACCTCTCCTAACTTCTCTGCAATCACACCCTCCCTAATGCATACCCAGAAACCTCCATCTCCTCAATCTTAAGCTCCTTAGATATTTCCTCCAATAAAACTGCCCCCACCACAATAAATTCCGACCTCTTCTTGAAAAAGCCCTGCTTTCGAACTTTCCCTCCAACTCTTCTCTCGTCCTCACTTAACCTCTCCACTAAACCCTTCAATTCCTCTGTCGTAAAACTCCAATCTCTCCTACTTTCCTCAATGCTCACATTTCCCTCCATATTACTTGCATAGCCAAGGAAAATAACCTTCTCGATATTCCTAATCGTCCCTGATGAACCAATCATTTTATCAATATCATAACCCTTAACCTTCTCATTTAACCCGCACGGATTATATCCTTAATATGTTCCCTCATTTCTGTAATTTCAGGAAATCTCTGAGTTAAAGTAACGTGTCCTAAAGCTAGTGAAATGGAGAACAAAGTTTTCCCCTCGTTTCCAATTACAAACTCAGTAGAGCCAATTGTAAGAACAGTACGGTCATAAACAGGATTAAATTGTAGTATACCTTGGTATATAAGGCGAGCCTCTTCGAGACCGGAGAGTACGTCAACTTTTAGGGCTAGGGTTTCGTGAATTGAGTGAAGGAATTGTGATTGATTGGAAGCTTCTCGAACAGCAGAAGTAGCTACGAAGCGAGAATGGGAAGAAGGAAGGTGATGGGATTGGAGAAGGTTCTGGAACTTTTTAAGTGCTTTGGTGGCGCGTAGAAGGGACGCGGTGGAGATAGTAGTGGTGGTGTTAAGGCTGAGGAGGACTCTTTCCTTGAACTGATCGACGGTGAGGAAACGACCGGTGGATGGGTCGGCGCGAACTATGAGAAGCTTGAAGGAATGTCTACGGCGGCGAATAGGTTATCACTGGTGGCATTCCTGGCGGGAAGTGAGGTTGTGTTGGGAGATTGGCCGACATTTATTATTATTCTGGCGACGACTGAAGTATGTCAATTCTTTCTTTGTTTAGGTATTGTATTGCTTCTTTCTCTTCTTTGCTCATCTCAAGTTGCGGTTGCCTTTGATATTGATAAAGAAAACCCAACAGTGAATGGAAGAAAATATGTGTGAAAAAAATTTGTTACTAATGAAATTATGAAGCTGTACTCATAATTTTTAGTATTATGTACAAAGCCTATTTTATAGTATATTTTTTATTTACAGAGACAAATTAAGAAAAAATAATAAATAAGAGTACCAAATTCTAACCCTCTGTTTGGGTGGTTGTTTCCCGCGGTTCATTAATGTACGTATGATATTGTATATTATTGTACTGTATTAATGAACTCAATGTTTGGATAAACTGTATCGTTTATAGGAAAATAAAATATATAAATACGCAAAAAAACATCAAATTTGTGGTTATAAGAATTGAGTTTTTCATTATTATTTAACCACAGAATTATAATGGATTTACAACACCATACAACATAATTTTAAGAATAATAAAATAAACATGATTTTATAGAAAATAATACAATAATGAACCACGGAAAACAACTATCCAAACAGGGGTAAATGATTTAGAATTAGAACTTTTAATCCCAACAAAAATAGAAATCTATTTGTTAATTTCGATCAATGCCTGCAAGAGTATATTGCCACCGGTATACTCTATCCAACTCTCCTTTTGTTGGAAAAGGGATTCTCTCTCCTCCATTTTTTTCCTTTTGGAAATATGCTGGAGCAACAAGGTATTGCTTCACAACAATACTTTTCCCCTCTTAATTAAATCAACTTTTCTCAAATATCATTTGGCAACATATTCATTCTACTAAATTTGTAAAGTTTTGAACAAATGAAAACTAGCGTAATTTCAAGTTTTATATCATACATCCCTCTCTCTTTAATTAGTTGTATCATTTTTTTTTGTTTATTTAAAAATTTGGTTATGGCACATTTACAAAAACCTTCAACCTCATCGTGTAACGCCGTATGTTGTTTTGGACACCAACTTGACGAATGACAAAGGGTGACCGAGTGAGCCAGATTGATTTTCATGACCCCGCGCATAACGGAAATTTAGTACATTGGGCTTTATACAGGGCAAGATTAAAACTTAATGTAGCAACTCTATAAAAATATAAGGCAATTGTGAAATCCTCGCACATATTAACCCCGATTGCATATGAGAGTCAAAGGAAGCACCACTGGGAAATTCAACCAAAATTGACAAGGGTGCCAAAATTCGATTTGCTTTTGAACCGAACTTATACTAGCATACATCCATTTCGCATTCATTCATCAGTGTCAACTCTATCGAAACAATAAAATAACACGGCTACAACTTTAATATATTGAAACTACAATAAATGGAAAACATAAGAAATGTCACACACAATTCCTCAGGGAATCGCCAGCACCCTGGAAGAAACAACAAGAGAGAGCAAAGTCAGCTATGAATATGCCAACAAGAGATAACACTACGGCTGAAGTAGTCGACTCTCCAACCCCTTTGGCACCTCCTAGTGTGGTGACCCCCCAAGCACAGCTTATGATGGATATAATAGCACCAAACACCTGTGATTTAATCATCGCACTAATAAGGTCCCATGACCTAAGAGCTCTCTGCTGAATCCAATATTATGTTTATGCTAATACCATAAACACCATCAGCTAAAAGGGCGCTGGATGCCATTCCAACTGTAAAGCACATTAAGGTCAAAAATGGTAAGGCAATGCAAGAAGCAATCACTCTTGGTGTCACCAAATAATCAACAGGATTTGCACGAGAACTCTCAACGTGTCCGTCTGCTCAGATACCTGCATGGTGCCTAGTTCCGCAGCAAATGCACTACCAATACGCCCAGCAACTACAACTGCTGTGACAACTGGACTTAGCTCTCTTGAAAAGGCAAGGGCCAACACCCCACCAACAGATCTATTTAACCCTAGTCTAGTGAATTCTCTAACAAATTGGATAGTGAAGGCCATGCCAACAAAAGCTGCAGTTAACAGACACACACCAACTGACTTAGGTCCAACTCTTTCCAACTGTTGAAGAGTATTCTTCCAGTGGATTTTACCCTTTATGATCCTAATAATAACCTGCCCTGCCAAGATAAAAACTGATAATCCCTCCATAAGTACCTGGGAGGTGACCACTTGCTCAAAAGCGTTTCTCCTCCATTTTCCCATTCTTCCACGGTAGATGTGTCCTTTTTAGATGCAGTTGTGTCCTCTTCAGAAACAGATCGACTTGGATAACCATCAGTAGAGTTAGGAATCACATACAACCTTCTCGATTTGGAAGATTTTAGAACCTTCTGGATCTGAGCTCCTTGATTAAAGTCAAATTTCTTGGAGAGGCAATTCAAGCTCAAAAAACTTACTCTTGCGTGATTACTCACCGTACTATACCTGCCTCTGCAATCCATACAAAACTAATGTTAGTCAAACTAAAAGTGACTCAGTATTTTTTAGAAATCCACATCAGAAATCATGCATGGTAAATGGAAAGTTGAATATAAATGCATCAAGTCGCATGTTACACATCTATATACACAATATTGCAAGTACACACACACTAAATATATAATAAACACAAACCCAAGAAGCCAAGAGAGACCTTCGGAAAAGTGAAGAGGATAACAATGAGACGCTGCTTGCATGTTGGTCTCAGTCTAGGGCCTTTTAAGTGAAATTTTGGGTCTTTTAAGTCCCTCTCAGCACAAGAAGATGACCTGCTTTAAGTAAAATGAAAAGTAAAATCATTAAAAATTTAGAATCTCAACCTCAAGGCCCTTGAGTCAAGGGCATAATTTTAGGTAAAAAAATTTGTAAAAGAAGCAGATAGCATCCGTGACATCTAAGACATTTGATGTCGAAATCTGAGACATCAGAACTACAGAATTGAGCAAGTATCTTCTATCGTCATATGTCATCAAGAGCATTATATCCATGGAGGGAAGCCCTCCCTGTCAAAGTGCACTAGGTTCGGGTAAACTTTTGGCACTTTGCTCCTCTACTAAGGTATAGAAATACCTTCACAAAAGATTGTCAAAGTAAGATGACAGAATAAGTTAATAGGTAACTTCACGTGCCCTTTGAAGGCATATCAATCAATCTAATACAAAGAAAGCATATAGGTATCTATATTACTAACGAAGTCCCTCATCCCTCCCCAGTCCCCATATTTATAGTGAAGCACATCTTTTTGCATCCTAAAAGGTTCTCCTCACTGTCACGGTTCACTTTTACACTCGCGCGTAAAAGTTGCTTCATAATTTGGCGTACAAACAGAGTCAACAACAACATACCCAGTGTAATCCCACAAAGTGGGGTGTGAGCAAACAAAATCGCCACCTAATTAATTGAACGGAAATTAGGAAACCAATTTAAAGATTGATTTTGAAAACCTTTTAAAAATACCAGAGTTCGGGTAAGGGTTTAGGTGATCCCGAGTAAGGTGTTAGACACCTCGGTATTAAGTATCCGCACAATGCGGTTGACCTACGGATTTAAAACATTTTTTGTGGCTATAAATGTATAACTTGTTTGAAAAATGAGTTTAAAAGGTTGTTTTTTTTTTTTTTTTAAATCATCTGTTTAGCACTTCAATTATTTCATTAACTCAACTTTGTGAATTAACTTAATAATTTGGCTAAGTGTAAAGGAATCAATCCCTTCAAATGTGCATGGCTATTTAGATTTTGAATTATATGTATAATCCAACTTCTTAATCAGTTAATGAATTCACCTTAACATTGTCAAATAACTTTAACAACTTACTTAGAACGTCTTCATTCTAATATCAAACAGAGGAAAACAAATCCAATTCTTATTTCAAGCTCTTAAACTAGTTATCAATTAGTCATACTATTAATAACTTGGAGACATGAGTAATCACAAATTCTCTTCTGAAAGTAGAGATGTTTAGTCCCTTAAGGTTGGTATTTGAAAGACACTTGATCATTTAGAACATTTGGAAAACTCTTCGTACTTGAATGCAGCTTGTTTGAAAGAGAAAATGAGGTTCAACTTTCAGAGATGACAACTAAAAATGGGTATTTTAAATACTTAAGCAGAAACCAAACTAACAGTAGAAAATATCTTAAAAGAATGTACAAACCAGTTTGTTTGAAAAAATAGAGTAAGGAATTGGAAGAAGATAAACACTTCATGCTTAAACTACATTACTGAGATTTGACAGATTCTGAATTAAGACTAAGCAGATTTATTCCAACAACTATCGAAAATGTTAAACTAGGGAGGGAAAGCATAGAGCACATGAATTGAAACATGATCATGAAATGCTGGATGATTGGATAGAAACTCAAACTGTAAACTACATGACCTATCTTAAACAGAGAAGGAGTTCTCAAGTAAAGGAAATTGCTAAACGAGTAGATCTAATTTAAACATACTGGTCGACAAGAAATGGAAAGCTAAACACCTAATGTTCAACTCTCATAATGCAAAAATGAAGGAGGAAAGCAAAGAGACAGGGGATTTACTAAATGCAAGAAACTACCAATTAATCCTACACATAGTCCCCAAGGAAAGAAAAACATAACAACAACTCTATATAAATTATCCTTCTTCTGCCACTACACATACGAATATCAAACCAAGCTAGATGATCTAAGGAATCATTGATCTCAAAAACTATATCAAACTATCACTCTGTACCCTCAAACATAAACAATGAAGAAACTGAAAAGTATTTGTTGAACTCGACAGGTTTGATTCAAACAGCAACTAAACTCAACAAGAGGTTTCTTTGCTTATATTAAACAAAGAGAAACAGAATCAACTGGTTGGGGTTCTTCTAAGGGTTGACTCATTTCAGAATTAACCAGGAACACGATTATTACCTAGTCACACTTCAGTTTAACTTTTACAATCCTTTGTTCGACATTCAGCCCAAAATAACTAGTGAATATCCTATAAACATGCTGTCCAAACTTATTTTTAAATCACAATCAAATGCACATTTCAGTTCTTTGCATGATTCAAGGAAAAAGAAATCTAGCAGATGCTTCATTTCTCACAAATTCCCTAAGAAGAAACCAACATTTATGGAAAGAGATAGCAGCTTGTGAATTCAGGCAAAGAGAGGTTCTGGAAAGCATTTGATACAGGCAAAACTATGGTTCGAAGGTCCAAGAAACTTTGCTCGAAATAAATGTACACTTAGCTTAAAGTCATCTGAACAGCTTTTAAAACCAACACAAGGTCATGAGGTAAGTGAAAATCTAACAAATAACATTGAGCAACTAAATTCCAAACAAACAGCTTCTACAAATAAGTTGAGAGGTTTCAAAATAATCCGGGTTCAACACTGGGAAATTCCACTTAGTCACATTCTTACTTTGGAAGCTTACAAATGACTTGGAAAGCACATCAATCATATTTCAAATCATGAACCCAAACACGCACAAACAGTGACTTATTCATTCATAGCTAAAGGAAAACAATGCTAAGTGTGAAGAAAGGATTCATATGTTATTTTACTCTGTTTGAAATTCGAGAAGCTCGATTATTTAATTAAAATATGGAGGGCCAAAGTTGGGTGTCGACACTCACTACATCCCAACTGAAAGTTTTTCCATTTCCTTAATCATCAGTTACTAGAAAAGCTTTTTTTCCCTCTTTTGATATTTGGATAACTAAATACTTACTAGATAGCCAATTGTAAACTACTAAACCAAAATGAGAGGACATATTGATGGTAAAACGACAACAAAATCAAAAGAAAATGGACTTGTGTATCATTTCAACAATAAAACAGAAAGAAGGCAAGTGAAAACTGCTCCACACAAATTCCTTGGCAATGTAAATCTCAGTTCATGATACATAAGACCATGAATCAGAATCCCCTACATGCTCAAACAGTCAAACCAGAAAATTTTCGTCTGACTTCAAATATAGTCATGCTAAACCATGTTCCACCAATGATTCCTACAAAAGCGACCCAAAATCTACAAAGTCCCTGAATTTGCAATTCATTGGTTGAATACATTAGGAAATCCCAGTAAAAGTATTCGCATAAATTACTAGTATTTTTGATAGTTTCACCAATATTTAGCATTATCTCAACATCAATTCGCATTTCGCGCAAGATTAAATTCCCTACTATAAAACGAATTCAAATCACTAAAATCTGGTGCTACAAAACAATTAAAGAAATTTACGAGACATTGCAGTTCAATTCAGCCATAGTGCAATCAGTTCAAACAAACTTCCTCTTCAATTTCGATAAGACTATAAGCAATTGAAGGAATATCAGCTAATTGAGCTTATGGGATTCGAATTTGGGCAGAAATATCTTCTCCACTATATTTTCCCCTTAATCCTACCTTATATCTGTATAATATGGAACGACGCCGTTGATATGCACTTCTTTCTGGCCGCCGGAGCAATTGTGAGTAGACTTCTTCACACTATTTGGCGATTCCCTTTTTCGGTTTTTTTTTGTTTTATGCCTTTTCTCCTTTATTAATTTCTTGTGAAAAGAGTGGAAAGCAAAACACCGATTTAGTCCTCAAATTTGGTCGTAAATTGCGTCTTGGTACCATTATTCTTAAGTAAGTTTATTATCACGTCCTAGTTTAATAAATCAAGTTTGTAAATAAGTTTGTAGTGTTGAGAAAAGAAAAATAAGTTTGTACTGTTATTGAGCTCATCGCTGTTGAAATTTAAGGTTTAGAAAGTTTTTCATTCTTTTTTAAATATCAAAAACTCAAATGGTTTGCTTTATTTTATTTTATTTTTTGAAAAGAATGTGTTGAATGAACGGAAAATGCTCAAATATGTCATCTAACTATCGAAAATGATTTATTTATGCCACTCGTCGATAGTTTGGCTCATTTATGTCATCACTGATACCAAAATGACTCATTTGTGCCATTTTTCATTAACGATTTTACAACATCAGATATGATATTTGACCTTCAACTAGATTACGGTTGTGGGTGGGTCGGGTTTATGAGTCAGATTTTTTATTAATTTGAGATTTAAAATTGAGCTGGTTTAATTAAATGATGTGGACCTCTAATTGAAGATCACGTATCCTATCTGTAAAACCGACGTTAATGAAAAATGGCATGGATGAGCCATTTTGGTAACGGTGATAACATAAATAAATCAAATTATTGACGAGTGGCATAATGAGTCATTTTCGATAGTTTAATAATATATTTGAGAATTTTTTGTTGAATGAATAGGAAACAATCAGAAGATACGTTTTCACAAAAAATAATTCAAATGTTCTTCAAAAATATGATCTTTAAACTGGAGTTTATACACACGCAACTCTATTTATATTTTTCTGGGTTTTCTCAAAAATATCTCTTAATAACTAATTTACCAAATTATAACTACAATTAAATTTAGAAGCCAAGGGAAAAAGAAAAAAAACTATTTAGCAAGTATAAACCTTCCCTAGTATTGGCAAATACACTTGTTTTTCAGTACATATTGGCTAGTATACTATACTACATCATGCATTATCATTCACATGTACGAAAGATGAGCAATTCCTAAAAGCAGAATCAAAGAAAAAAAAAGAGGAAGGTGAAAGCCTCTATTGCTTTGATTTTTCCATAATTGTGAAACTGATGCTCAACCAGTTTTATAGACAACTTGTTTGGGCTTTAATTGTGTGGCCAGATAGATCAGATGACAACATTTTTTATGACAAAGCTTCAACATTAAGCATTTGGTGATAACTGGAGCTGCTACAAACTGATATATAGCTTCTCACTATCTCAAATAATAAAATTTAATCAATTATGAGTTCAAGTTCGCAGATTCTAGTCAATTCATATTTGGAGAACAAGGGTTAAGTGGTTGAGTATTAGCTGGAGTATGGTACTAGTATCATCTATTGGCTATGTAACTGACATATCTAACAGATCTATGCAATCTCTATACGTATATTGAAGGATCTATAAGAAGTTGTAACGTACATCTGACATAGACCAAAGATGAGTCCGGAGCTAAATGACGGGTAGGCTAACCTAGGCCGTTTCTGAAACATAGATTAATAATTGAAAGATGGTGAGGTAGCTCATAAACTATTGTTTTTCATGATTTATCTTAGCTGTAGATTCATCAACCTAGACATTGACTTACTATATATGCAACAAACATTTAAATTTGTACTGTCTGATGTTCAAGCCAAATCAATAACCAGGAAAATTTCCAAAGTATATGCATACAGTTGAGGACTCTACAAATCTACTTCCTCGCTAGTCAATTTTGCAGCACCATTGGCAACCAAAATCATATATCCACACCCTTTTATTTTTGTTTTTATTTTTCTATTTCTTTTTGGAGTTAAATCCAAGAACTTCAATAGTTTTTCTCTCTAGCTTAACCAAATTCTTGCATGAATCCGTGCAAGAAAGACAACAAGAAGCACAAGTTTTGCAAATAAGACGAGCAATAAATCTGTCATACTCTCTAATTGATCCATTAGGAGCAAGTATTTTTTTCTAATTCCATTGAGCCTAGATATTATAAGAATCAGAAAATTGAGAATAAAAGCCTCAATATAATTAGAGTATGGGGGTAGAATAAATGAGGAACATGTTTGATAAGCTCGCTATTTGCCTTTACATTGTATGGTTGGGGGCCTTATTTGTTAACTAAGTACCTGGACTTGGGTATAGAAGCTGGAGCAGTGGATTTGCAAGTCTTGAGTTTGAGAGCTATATTACCAAATAAACAAAAGCATATCATGGGGGACGGAGAGGATGAGAATAACAAGCTGTTAGACATATAGCAGAATTACACTATGTGAACTGAAATTATCAAGCCACTTTTGGGGGTAAACAGGTGTATTTAGAGTTGAACTATAACCTCTTGAACTTATTTTACTATAAAGCTCTTCCCTTAATACTATTTTGGGAGATCATTAAGTCTGAACTTTTACAAGAATTCCCTATGTCCCTGTCACTATTTCTTCTCTTAAAAGGCTAACTGAGCCAATAAAATGAGAGGGAAAAAAAAGAAACATAATAACTGAATTATCAATCTCCCTAGACTGTACCCCATAGTTCCTTCTCTTCCTCTTCCTCTTCCTCTTCCTCTCAACCACCGCCTAGGACTTCACTGAGAGAGATAAGAGTACGGTTTTAGTTATTCTAAATTGCTTGTCCTCCGATATTATTGCATGGAATGCATAAAGACCTTGATTAGTTAGAGAATTTTAAACTATGATACAACTCTACCCATATCAATCACCTGTTGGGGTGTTGCTACATTGTCAGGTAGCAAGACTTTAAGGCGGATCGTGTTGAACTTCCTTGCCATATTTTACTGATGCTAGTTATGGTAAAGAATGTTATGTTCAGCCTGGGACTTTAGACGAAGAAAAGGAAGATGTCAATTACAGATATAGCACCTTGGCACTAATGTGGGTACTGCGGAGAGGAAGATATTTGAGGAAGTGAAGAATACTTTGGGCAAATTACAGGCAAACTTTGTCTTGTAGAGAATTATGTTCTAGCATACATTCTCCACTTCTGTGCACCCTTGTTTACCAGAGTTTTCCCACTATATCAAGGAATTTATCTTCATATACGTATATTAGTAGCTCTCCTACCTCTATCTTTCTTGTCGGCATCTTTACCACCATTCATATAGATTTGCAATGCCTTAAATTCCCTTTCACCATTCTTCTTCATAGATGGACACTTTGATAATTGAGAATTCCATTCAAACTCGTTCATCTCAATTCGAAGAAACAGGTTTAGAAGACCTGCCACCCCCAACTATTTACAAAGTTCCAACACGTATCTCCTCACCCATCACAATACATTGACTTGATTTGACAACCTCTCCTGAATGCTATACAAAATGTTATCGTAGAAAGGGAGCATAAAAATATCCATCAGTTAATCCACATTCGCTATATGTTCAATTCAAAATAGCTCATGCATAGCAAGCTCCTTTAACTTCAACAGCCTCCACAGGTCTGCGATGCCTTTATAATTACTCCCAAAGAAAGTAACTGTTGTGGTGCCTTCAAAACTACTCCCAGAGAAAGAGAACGTCATCTCTATTTTCTTCTGAAATCAAAGGACCCAAAATCAACTCTTTACCTATAGATTTTTTGCTTTAAAGTGATTGTTTTCCGATTCCAAACAAACGCTAAAGGAGGATTCTCGATCATAACACTATTTGCCTCAGATGGCCTTGAAGTGGCTAATGGGTCTAAGCCACTTAACTGATTGACAACCATCATTATTGTTTTTTCCAAATACCACATTAACATTTTAATTCTTTCATTTTCGTCCTAGAGCTTTATCCCCTGCATGACATTCTACCGCCTCCCGCACCTCCTCTTTCCCAATAACACTTTCCAACTACTCTCTCTTATCCTCCCCTGTTTGACTAAATCTATCCCCTCCAATTTAGGTCTCCAATCCACCTCCACTCTGGACAATTCTTCATAGAAACCTCTTATTTCCCATTCAATTTCCTCTTTCCCCTCGTACACTACCCCATTTACCGCTATCGAAAAATGAAATATCTCCTTCTACGCCACGACTACCCCATGAAAAAATTGTATTCGGGTCCCCCTCTTCCAACCATAGCACCCTCGATTTTTGCTTCCAACTAATCTCCTAAGCTAATGCCAAGGAAGCTAACTCATTTTCAACTCTTCCTTCATTTCTCTTTCCTTTTTCTCCAACTCCTCTCCCTCTACCCTCTCTAACTCCCCCACATTGTTTATGATCTCTTTCATCTTCAGCTTTACCCTCCCAAACACTTCTTTATTCCACATCCTATGCTCCTCTTAAGCAATTTCATCTTTTTTGCAAGTCAGAAGGATGGGTTCCCCACCAATACAAAGCTATTCCACCAACCCGCCACTCTATACAGAAACTCCAGTGTCACCAACCACATAATCTCAATTCTAAGAAAAGCTCTCACATTCCTTCTTTTTCCTCCATCCAACATTATAGGTGGAATGATCTAATATCAATCTCAAAAGAGAGATCTAAATTACATTCGGGGCCATCTCCTCCTAAGTGGTGGACACCAAGGATTTATCTGTTCTCGATCAAGATGTTGTGTCCTCTGATCTAGACCATATGAATCTAGCACATGTTAAAGGAAAATCAATGAGAAGGTGGTTACACCGTAAATCCTCCATAGCCCTAGAAATTACCTTACACCAGCCCTCATATCAGTACACACATGAAATACTCAACTCCCCAATAACAATTGTCAACTCTCGAAATCTCGCCTTAGACCCCTCCTAAATCCCCACTCCACCCTATTTGCACAATCCAAATTTAGATCCTAACAAGAACTCTCCTTCATTTACCTCCATGAACCCCACTTTTCTCTCGTCCAATAATAACATACCCTCCCCCAACACCCACACCCACCCGCATTTCCTTGAGCCGGAATAAACTCATGTCTCACCCATCTTTTTCCCCATATGCTTCTTACAACACCATTTGACACCCCTTCTATCTTACTTCTTGAAAACATACTAGGTCAGCGTTCTATTCCCTTAAACCTATTGCATCTTACAGTTCCCTCGTTCTACCCCTCCACTTTCTCTTCTCCTATATTTCCTCCTCCTGTACACCAATAAGCTTCATTCCCTTTTTGTGTCATTCTGATCTTCCCTCCAACTATAATGCAACACTTTTTCCTCCATCGTCAACTCTTCTAGTCTCTTTTTCATTATCTAACAAGAGTTCAATAATTCTATCCTCTTTTCCTTCCATCGACCACCTAAAAACTTACTAAATTAAGATATTTTCCCAACACATTTGGTCAACTTCCTCTTCCCTTCAATAATTGCTAAAGGTTAAGGAAATTCCTCCCTTTCCTTCAAACTCAAGAATTCCCCACCTTGTTCTCGACCAGTTGTTAACTCTCCCTAAAAATGATGGTATTTGACTATTGACATATATTACAAAGTTGAGCTTGAAACTCCCTAATCGTCTCCTCCCTTTCCTAGACCCAACGATCTCCTTGCAGCCTAAATCTACTAAAATCAATGACCCTGAAATATTATTCAAGCTCTCCGACCTCCTAGAGTAATTCCGACCCCCACCAATACTATCTTCTTCAATATGGAGTTTGTTGGAAAGAAATTTTTGACCAGTTGCAAAGCCAGCAGCAGCAAAAATTAGAGGTTGGGCCCTTTTACCCCTTAAAACCTTCGAATTCTCTATATAAATAGATTGAGAAAGCAATTCTGAGCCTACTGACAAGTTTTCACTCGAAATCTAAATATTTTCTGGCACCGACGAGCTTGCCAAAGCAATCTTGATGATGTTGACAGCATAAGTCTCGTAAAGTTCTCTAGCCTCACCCGGTTGTTGTGAGTCCCACTTACCCCTATGTTTTGGATATGACGTTCGTTGGTTTGAGAATTTTGTCCAATCAAGTCGCCTGAGAATTTGGAATTTGGAACTAGGAACTAGCCCATTTGGTATCCCCCAACCATTTCTCCCTCTAGATCTTATCTAAGCTTTGGAAGGGAAACATCCAGCAAACCTAGAGGCCCTTTCGCTTCGAGTTGTGGGAAATATTCGACGTCAGTGACTTGAGATTTCTAGGCCCGGAACATTTTTCAGGCTCAGCCCATTGAAACAAACCAGTCTTCTCTTTTTTAGGTTATTAGCTATAAGAATGTAATCGTTCATATTACTGTTCCAAAACAACTCACTAATGCATGTGCATTCATCCATTTACCCCATTTTCTACCCCTTTCATTATTCCTAGACTGATAGTTCTTATCCCTTCGCATAAGCACCTCTTTTGGCCTCTCTTTCTTTATCTCATCCTCATCCAGAAATTCTCGACAAAATTCAGATATCAACTATACCCTGAAATCCATGTCGTCATCCCTCCACCACCATGAAAATCAGCACTCTTGCACCGTTTTTGACAAATAGTCTAATCTTAGTAAGTTGCCATGTTGTAATCCATGTCTAGAAATTCCCGCACTCATCTCCCACTTTTCTGCAATAAAGATGCACCGGCAATATTCACGATCAAAACACCTTCCTTTTTTCTGTCTCACGCCCCATATCTTTGATCCACCTTTCCATCATTAAATAGTTTCCTCCATCCACCTTTGTACTTCACCCAACATATGCCAAGCCTTTATCTCCTTTTCAAAGCGAAAAAAGAACTTTGAATCTCCAATCACTGAACCCTTTAACCAGACCTCACCCCAAGCTTCAACAGCCCAAGTAGTCACCAATTCCAATGAACCCACCTTTTTCAAATTTCTCACCAAGCGTGTCGAAAGGAAGTCTTTCTTGCTCATACATGTTCATGACTTAAACCATACCTAGGTTCATGTCCATAACTCACTTTCCTGCAAACCCCATCCAAAATTAGTGACAACATAATTGATGTCCTTGTAAGAATGAATGTTATGCTTTTTTCCTTTCATCTTATGGGAAGCTTGCTTTGAAGTTGAGGTGGACAATATAAATTTAAGGAGAAAGTGATTTTGCGATGGGAGCGGAGGTTTTTCTCCTTATTCTGTTATTTAGGTTTTCATATTTTCCTTTATGTTATGGTTAGTCAACTATCTAGAGATAAAACGATCAAAAGGGCCTCTCAGACAATTTAGTCTGAGGGGTAGGTGGTTTTACAAAAAACGTTTGGGCAGAAAGTGCTTGGTAGAAAGAAAAGTATGAGTGGTTTCAATGCATTTTATGCTTCAACTTATGTATAAGGGAAAAAGTACTAACCTTGCTATGCTTTCTAGAAGCATCATGGTGAGGATCCATTTTGCAAGGCAAGTAAGCGCACGGAATGGACCAAAGAAGACACTTCATCATCCCTTCATGCCAAAACCCATGAATAGTGAACCTTGTGCATCTTTACAAAGCTTAATGGATGTTTAGCATTTATTGCATGAAAAAATTGAACGTTACTTTTTTAAACAACAATTGCATATCCCAAATTCAGACCCCACGTTGTGGGATTTCACCGGGTATGTTGTTGCATATCCCAAATTTTAACTATAGATAAATTTAGTTTTGTGTTGCATATTCGAAGTTTTAACGCAAGACAAATTTGGTGTTGCGTACCTTGAACAAAAAGAGCAAATTTTATTTCTGTGTATTTGAAGTTTTATCTCTCGGAAAAGATTCAACTAAAGGATCCATTAGACTGGATTTTCTTCTATTTTTTCATTTTTGGTTTTTGATAATTGCGTTGGACTGACTGCTGAGTAAGAAAAGACATAAACGAGTATTTTTTTTTGTTTTTTAGAATGTAACATTTGTGTGTATTGACTAAGTCAGTGCATAGGTTGCACTACATGAACGAGTATTTTTCATTGTTCAAAACGACTACACCATGTTGTAATAGACCACACCAAGAAGATATGACATTTCTGTCAACCCTTTCATGTTTAGTGGGTAAATTAATTTCATATTTACATTGGGGTAACTCAGAAAATGGTTAGGAGGAATCTCAGGGAACAATAATTCTAAATTCCCCTTGCTTTGGTTCTTTGAGGCAATGTTGTTGAAAGTACATAGTGTGGCACTGCAATGACCTTTTCTTTTCGTGCTGACATGGAAGAGTTCGCTCAAACCTAATGTTAAATATTTGGCGAACTTTCCGAATATCACGTGTGTAAGTTTTGCAGAACAAGTAACTACCTTTTTAGTTTTTTTTATAAGTAACTAACTACCTTTGTCATTCAAAATGACCCTGAGCAATCAGTGTTTCAGCAATCTAATATCTAAAATGCTCCCTTTGCTCGACTACACGATTCTTTCGGTTTTAGTTAACAGAGAAAAAGGGAAAAAAAGTTTTAATAGATTAATGTTTACCTCCTACTCGATGCATCCAATGAAGAAAAACTATCCTTACCTTTCCTAAACGACAAATAGGAATTCAAAGATCTTATTGTAGCAGCTAGTCTCTGAGATGCAAGTATGCAACAATACCTAAGATTACCTAACACAAGTGAAAGCCTCCAATAGCATTTCTCTTATATATGACTACTTTTTCAATAAGAATCTAAATGTTAAGTATTCTTTCACCTTGCCAAGTTGGTGGTCAAAACTTAGACATTTTTACATTTAGTTTTATTCACTCTTCTTCTCTTATTACCTACACTTTAGCCAATGATAACCAAGATTAAAAGAGTTACAAGTTCATCTTTTCTCCACTCTTTTTTTTTATTCTCTTCACCAGACATCATCCAATTGGCGTTCCTAGCTTGCAAGGTTGTACCTAAACTTTCTTTCCCTTAAATTCCCAATTGGTACCTAATGTCTAGAGAGTTGTATTTTTGCCTTCTTGTTTCTATTTTGTTTTCTCTTTTTGACTCCTCTTTTGCTTCCTTTACCTCGCCCAATTGATAGGAACCATAAAGTACAGCAAAAGTCATTGTGAAACTGGAGAAGGTAACCATGTAGAAGAATAAACATTGATTTCAATCTAATTTATGTAGATAAGCTCATTTTGTAGAACTGGTTCAATGAAGCACTTTCCCTACTTTTCCCCCCAAATCATCCAACCGCGGAAACATGGTTCCAATAAATTATTTCTTTTCTTCTGACTTTTATTTTCCTTCAAACAGTTTTAGGATCCAAACTAGGATTAAAAAACAGCAAGAATTAAACTATGAGTTAACAACAGTTGTCCAGGTAAACTCATCAACACATAAATAATCATCCACGGAATTCGGTGCATAGTTATCAAGCATTGAAGCATAGCTGAACTGTTTTATACACAAATCAATCAATGAAACAGTTCTAATGAAAATATCTCTATACACTTCAGCGAACCACTAACAAATCAAACAAAAAAAGATTATTTCTAAAAGAAAAAAGTCAAAATTCCCAACATTCATTTAAAAAAAAAAAAAACAAATCACATTGATGAAACTAATCATGACTCACCAGTTTAACCAACAAGCATAAAAAGAACTTACACTCTCACCAACGCAAGCCTTTGCTTGAATAGCAATCTCCACTGCAAACAAAATTAAAATAAATACAAAAGTTGCACTGTTTCATAGAGTACGCTGCTGTAAAAGAAGGAAAAACAAGCAACAAACAGAGTTCTGTTTCATTACCGTTATTTCTCTTTTGTCTCTAAAACCCTAGGCAAAGGCGCAATGAAGATGAAGCTAAAAATGGCAGAGAGACCAAATGTGTGTTCTCTTTCTTCTTTCTGTGGCTTTTGTAGTTATTTGTCTGCTGCTACGAGCTATTATGCGCAGGGTACGTGACTGTACTGGGATGTAACGTGGAGGATGAAAGAAGGGGGTTGGTTATTTTCTGCGTGTGTGTTTCCGAATGACCTGAACCAAGCGGATCATATTTGAATACTTTCTCTCAATTTGTTTGACATTTTTTTATTTTATCGTAATTTTTAAATATTTTAAATTATTAATTATGATTATTTAAAATATTTTTATATAATTTTTAAATATATAAATTTTATTTTAAAAAATATAAAAAAATTATATTTAAACATATGATTAAAATTAAAAAAATTGATTCTCAAAAAAATGAAAAGTGACAAATTAGAACAGAGTGAGTAATATTTTTTTTCCACAAGGTTCCTGATTTTACCCCTCGAATAAAATTAATAAAATGTTATAAAACAAATAGAAAATACTATGTGTGACAGTGTGAGGCATGGCATGTCATAATAAATTGACAAATGCACATTGTGGGTCCACTCCATTTTCTCCTTCTCTCTTCACCCACCTACCACCCCCTTCTGAAAGCCACCCTCGCAATACCCCATACATACACCAACTCTCCTTAATTATTCATTCTCATTTGGCTAAAGCCTAACAAGATGTACTTTTTGTTTCTTTAGTTCGTTCACATAGGTCATTTAATTGCAAAATTTTAAATAACACACTAAGACACTAAAAGAATTACTAATTTGTATTTTCGCAATTAATTAATGAAATCATTTAAAATGAAGAATGATAATGACAAGAATAAAATGGTGAATTACTCTAAGTATAAGTTATGTTTGAGCGAGAATAAACATCAATTAAAGTAACCTTTCGATTGTTATGCCAACGCAATGCATCGAAGTATCATTGTACGCAGAGACGGATGTAGAATTCCTTTAAATCCAGTATCTTTTATGCAAAAATATAGACTTATAGGTAAGAATCAACTAAAAGATTACAAAAATAGTAGATAAAACTCATAATTTTAAGTATATAATGAGTTCAATGCTAAGAACCTTAAGAAGTGAATGCATAAAATTTAAATTTTATATCCACCTATGACTATACCAAACATCAAATGGTTGACAAATATATGCAAGAAAAAAGAATTGGTGAAAAGAAAAAAATCTGTGATCAAAACTAATCTAGATGACGTATCTTTCACTTATTTATCTCAATTTACATGACAATCTTCATTTATCGAAAGTTAATTTAATTAATTTTTAAAATTAAATTGAATTAGATCAACTCTTAATTTAAAAGAAAAATTTAAATATTCAAAAGCTTTACGAAAATTACTATTAAATTATTCTATTTTACTTATTAGTTTGTCCCAAAAAGATTGATATATTTATATATTTAGAAACAATTTAACTTTATGATATGATTTACAACCACACAAATATCTAAGACTTGTTTTAGACTACACATTTCAAAAGTTTTTCTTTATTATTTAAACTTCCGTGTCAAGTCAAACTAAGACAATTTTTTTGAGACGGAGGAAATACTCTATAAATCCAAAAATGTTGCTTCATTGAAGTCCCTCATGGAAGAAGAATTGACTGATGTAGAAGGCTTATTTGTTATCGTATCCACCACATAGTTTACATACTCAGACAGACTGACTTCAGCGCCTATAGTCAGAAGCTCTTATAGTAAGTGCTAGCTCTATTTATCCTATTGGCATTGGAGCAAGAGTGGAATGGACGAAAGAAAGTTGTCATTATCTTCTCCTTCAACCGGTACCTCCTCCCGGCATGAAGGAATGCCCGAGAATAAGTTACAATTTTTTCATGTTAATATGATAAAAAAAAATACATTTTAAAATATTATTATGATATCTTTTCGTTTCAGAATTTCACAAAAACAATGCCAAAACTTACGTAATTATTTAACAGCATCATTGATGCTCTTTCTTTATTTATTTATTTTGAGAATATTTCATTGATTTAAATGCCTTTGAAAAATGATGGATCGAATTACTAAGAGAATGAATTAATTTTATAGTATAAGAATATTAGAAATAGAAGAGTTAGGCGAGAAACTTTCAGTGAGCTAAAATATTAGGGTCTGAATAAAACACGTTTGTTTGAGTAAATAATAAAACATTTGTTTGAGTAAATAATAAAACATCTGTTTAAGCAAACAAACAAAAAAAAGAAGGAAAGCAGTTGGACAGCAAAACATGGAAAAGGAAACAATTATAGAGAGAGAAATAGACTTTGGCCCATTGCTGAAAGTGGGACCCAAAATTCCACTTGGCAAATTATGAGAGGAATCTCATACAAGTTTTGTCTGACACCTAATACTTATGTCTCACCCACCATATACTTTTTCATCACATGAATCGATATGGAATGAGTTATTTGAAAGATAATTTTAGGTGTAATTTACTTTCTTTTTATGACATTAAGAGTAATTTCTTAAAAATTAAGTGTTTATTTATAGGATGTATAATTCAGACTTAATAACACTTTATTAGATAATTTGACTAATGTTCTGAGAGATCTAACACAAAACTTGTTATCCTTATTTATCCCATTTTACTAAAGGTAAGCAAAAGCGCTTAGCCCTAATTATACTCGATTGAAAGATTTCCTAATCAAATGGTTGTAAAATTAGTATTAAACCAAGACGTCCTTCTCGTAGTCTTTTCATCCCAAAGGTACAAATAGAGGAGTAAAAAAGAAACAATTTTCTGGCAAGACTCATTATTCATGCATGGAAAGAGGAGGATACCACACTACATCTTGCTCTTACCACAATTAGAAAGACTGCTTTTTTCTTTCCATTACTTTCAAGCCCTTAATTATTTCACAAAGTATATTGCGGGTATATTCCTGTATTACACTATTTAACTAATTGTAGTTGCATATTGCATGGCATTGTACTAGAATAATTCATACAAAAAACTAAAATAGACCAAGATGCTTTTGTCTCAAAGGAAATGCTAATAAGGTTGATTCAAGAAAAATGTTAGTAACATTATTCAACATGGAGTTTTAAATTTTGGTATACTTGTATAGAAAGATTTTAAATGAGATTTTCAAATCAAGTAGTATATGGATTAAGTTAGTATCATTACACATACTTACGTGTTTTAATTTTATTTTATGAAGTCAATCTCAAACAATAAATTCTTTGAAATCTAGATGATTCAAAAACTCAATAAATGATGTTTCTATTAGGATTTGCTATTTCTAGATGCTTAGACCCCTTTGGCTTTCCTATCTTTATCTTTACTTTTCCAGTTACTTTTGAGTTTTGACTAGCTTCACTGCCCTTTATCCAAATTTCACCATCTCACTTCAGACAGTAAAGGTATCCAGTCAAGGTAGTAACAGTAAAGGTATCCAGTCAAGGCAGTAATTCATATACTGAGATAGCTATCTTCAGAACTTCAGTTTCACCAGTAATGCAGTGTAGTAACATACAGCCTACGCTCTGTTTTCAACCATTTAGCCTGAAAATACAAGGCTGGCAAATAGAAAAACTCAAATTCTTTTGGTAATCCAGTAAAACAAACTTAAGATATCAGTCCTTGAGTTTTAGAGACAAAATGCATCAGCAAAGTTAATGTTGTTGTTTTAGGTTCAAATCAAGCTTACTGAAACGAAAAAGAGAAAGAAAAAACCATTAAACAACATTACTGTCGGAAAGGATATCAGAGTATCAGACCAAGCCCTTGTTCTGAACAATCAATTGTTCTCCACTTCATTAATCAACAAGATTCAACTGCCATAACAGAGCAAGAAAACGGCCGGAGAGACATGTTGTTCTATATGTATACTGCATAAGTTAAAGCTGATAATAACAGATCATAGATTCCTAGTTTTACATAAGAAGATTACATTTAAGTAATGTAATTGCAAAAGTAAAAGATAAATATATTAAATTTCAACCGCAAAGATAAATACATTAAGTTATAGCGGCCTTGCTAGAGAACAGGTTTTACTCTCTTTATCGAGCAACTATTTACTAGAATACTATAAAGATCTACTGGAATAAGCTTCTTGTGAGACAAGAAGATGCTGCTAACTGTTATATGTGTATGTGTGTATGCGTGTGCGTATAACATGCATTGTAGCATGGCTTTTACAGAGTACAAGATTTTACCATCATCTTATTAGCAAACCCAGAAAAGGCATCTCACTATTCCTAGCATCTCTTCCAGATTATGATGAAGTGCTTGAAGTGACAGCAATTGACAATCTTTCCTGGAACACCTAACAAAATGTATAACATGTGATATAATGAATATAAGGCATGATAACCTGTTGAAAAATGAAAATAAAAGAATAATGAATATATGGCATGATTCCATCAAAGAATACTTGGCATAGCCTGCAGAAAAAGTATGCTGGCGTAACATCACTGCAAAATCATTACCATTCTGAAGTGCTCCAACTCTCTACCAAGCTCTGCCTCAAAGTCTTTCACTGATGGAAGCACATTACCGGGAGAGGCCAAATTTCCTGCTTCAAGTACCTACAGTGTTTGTGGTGTAAAATGCCGTGACAATACAAAAGTTTAAACTTGTATGTATAAGAAAGCTACTTATATATTCACTAGCTAATGAGCTACAAGATTGATGCATGTTTCCTCCTAAGAGAATGGCAGGAAGAGGTATGAATTTACTTCTACAGCCAATTCGATTATCTAATATTCTTCCCAGCTCAAATTGATTTACATGAAGACATAAAGGTTACAGCACATGAGAAAAAAGCTCTCGCTAATCAGGTGAGCTAATTCTCACAAAACCATCCGAATAGAATGTCCTAGCATAAACTGAACTTGGGGAGTGCGGGATGGGTGGTAACTGTGTAATACTCAGTACCTTTTACCCCCTTTCAGTTACATGGATACAATCTTCTAGTGAGATAAACATACCCCTTACTTAGCCGTCTAAGTGAAATGGTGTCGCCCTAACTGAACTTGGGAAGAGGGGACTAAGCAATGTTGGACCCCAATAAAGTATTTAATGCCAAAACAATGAACAGAAAAGAGAACCTACCTATCAACATTAAGTATGACCATCACAACAG
Source organism: Anisodus acutangulus (assembly GCA_029783415.1). Lineage (NCBI taxonomy): Eukaryota > Viridiplantae > Streptophyta > Magnoliopsida > Solanales > Solanaceae > Anisodus > Anisodus acutangulus. The sequence continues at coordinate 32,140,259 of CM056510.1, read as the reverse complement.
AGATCTCTGATGGGCATCTTGCTCTGATCACTTTTCTGATCCCCCGTGACTTGTTCATTTCATGTGCAGAATTTTAGTTCCAAAAAATCATCCAATAACTTAAGCTTAGTGTTTGGCGACGTGAAAGATGATTGAATGGAAATTGGAATTTTGACTGAAGAATGGAGAGAAGGGCTCTGGTATTATTTATAGGGAAAGGAAGCAGAGGGAAAGGCATGATTAACCAGATCATGGAGAAATGGAGATAGGAATTTAAGTTAGTATGTCAGGGGCCTAAATGACAAAAGTTTGAGAAGATTGATAAATTCCGTAGTTGGAGAGCAGACATCTAATGTCTGCAGGAAACCAAAATAGAGTGGTCACAAATACACATTCATCAAATATGGGCAAAAAATGGGTAGAATACGCAGATCTCCAGGCAGAAAGGAGAAGAAGGGAAACTTATTATTTTATGGGATGAAATAGCGTGATCATGCAAGACTGCGATGAGATGCAATTGATCTTTTCCGGTCCATTTGTCCATAATGCATATAATTTCTCTTGGTCTCTTCCAGTGTGCATCACTCGCTTAATGGATTGCAGAGGTTAGACCTGCGTTTTGAATTAGCTGAAATCAGAGGTGCTTGGGAGCGCCTATGGGTCCCAATTTTCCACCCTAGACAAATGGAGGGAGTCAATAGTAGTTCCGATTCCAATTGATTAGACGCAGCTAGGTAGATAGAATTTATTATGTGCCTATCTTCGTGTCAGGACATTGACGATGATGCTCTCTCCTCCTTTACTTTATATTATAGTTTACCAAGATATAGTAAAGAAAATCTGTCAAATGATCTAATAATCTGAACCAACTATGTCCTCAAGAACAGTTCTTCATCACTTGATAACAAAAACCAGAATTAGCCTTCAGAAAGAAAATTCCACCTCAAGTAATTGTTGAGAATTGCGATTGTCATCTCACAATAAAAAACTGGCAAGATCTATCATAACAATAAAAGCAGCAAATGTGAACCACTAAACCAAGCATATTATGTATCTTCAGATGACAACGAAACTATTTGCCACTAGGAAGAAAACAGCAGATACAACAGAAGATATAACTCATGATAAAATGTCAGAAGCATTTTCTCCTCCTTCAATAGCATTAAGAAGTTATACCACAAGAGATCAACAAATGAACATAATCACATGGGTTCCTCCAAGACATAAGGAAGAAACATAAAGATGCATGTAAAGGTTACATACCAATATATATCCTTCACAGGTATGTGAGAATTCCACATTGTCGAGGTTGATCAACTGAAGTTTCTGTACTGCAGCAGATACACGTAGAATTGCACAAAGAATTCTGAATTTCCCTCTCATCTAAGGTATAATGATAATAGTTAAACAAACATAAAGAGTCTTGATCTATGCTGCCACGGTATCTACATTTGTTTTATCCATGTCAATTTAATAACACGTGTGTCGGTACTTCGTACAAATCTATAAAATACAGCTAAGAAATTGCTAAAACTGAAAGTATCCATTCAGGGTTGTTAGTACTTAGTGAAGATCCTCCCAAGTACACAAAACTTGCTAAAAACTGAACGTATGCATACCAGATACACACCCATAATGGAGTTTGTGAGTATCAGTTTCTATAGTACAAAAAAATAATGATAGCTCTTTGTCAAAATACAATATGATACCTCTTCTGTTAATTCCTCAGGCACCACATGATCACATTCAGGAAGTTTCTTTCTATGGTGCCACACAAGTAGAGCTATTAACTGGAAACTGACGAAGATGTCATCAGTTTTCACAATCTGAATGTTGCTCTGAGAAAATTAGGAGACACATACCTTAACCTCTTCTTCATTATAACCATGCAGATGGTCGTCATTCTACAGAGAGTTAAGCTTGTCATAATAAATTACATGCTCCCAATAATATTTCTCAAGGTAGATAAGAGAACTGATTCAACTGAATCCAGATAGATAATCATCAAACAATATCAGTCACAAAGGCCTCTGAATATCAATCCCTCTAAAGATGGCAACGGGGCAGGGGCGGGGCGGGTGCAGGGAGTTATAATGCTGCCTTGGATTAAACATTTTTTGGAAAAAAAAAAGGAGAAAGGAAAAGTGGGGCTGGTTACGGGTTGCAAAAATTAATGCTACTGTTTCGTAAACGTTTTATTTACACTTCGATTTAGCTTTCTATTGCTTCATTTATGCTTCGGCTTTCTTGATGCTTCATATTTTAGTTACTGTTTTGTTTTCATATTGTTAGCAAACATTTTTTTTAAATTGTGATTAAGGAAATTATACTTCTGCCAGTATTACTATTTTGTAACTTACAATAATAGCAAATCACACTCAAATTATGTTTCCCCAATAGAAGGTCATTTTCACTACATCAGGAAGGATACATATTACTAGTTGATTTAATTTATTAGTGTTCCATTGACTATCTAAATGAATAAAGAATCACCATTCCAGGCTAAAAAATCTAACAAGGATAATTCAGAATGTTGATATCTGCAAAAGAAATATTTGACTACTAAGCCAAGGTACAAAGAGAAAGATCAAGCTTATCTAGAATGTTGCATAAGCCATGTACTAGCAATCCTTGTTTTGGATATGTAAAATAACAGTGGAAAAAAGGGAAAAACATAGAAGAAAACTGAAGCGGGGTAAGCAGATTGAAAACACATAATAACGCTTGCTAAGCCGGTTAAAAAGTTTGCGCGGTAAGGCCTAACCCCCCGCCGTATGCCATTTCTATATCTCTTTTAAGTTTGAAAATCACAGCTTCTCTATCACTAAACATAAGAAGTATGGCCTGTATAGTTTGGATTAGTTCACCTGATTTAATCAGTATGTCTAATTATTCAGTTCTATAATCAGAATTAAGTTTCATTACTGTTTAAAATTGCCTTTCTGCAAAATGAATAACATCTTAGTGAAACTTATTTATTTAATTATCCAACTATCTATTCTAAATCAAAATCAGTTTGAGAATTATAAACTAACCAGGTCATGACATCGTTTTAACTATGCAATCTACTTAGCTGAAGCTCTAACATAAATACATCAATCAAATCTTTTTTCCGCTTTACGTGCGCAGCATTACATGTACAGTTGTTAGATAAACTCCTCAACATGCAAAGAGACAGAAATAATCTTGTGAAGCAAACAAGCTGCCTCAAGATACTCAACATCTTTATCCTCCAAGGATAAAACGAATCCATCAGAACCATTGCCCGATTCATACTTTTTTCCCAAACCATTAAACATCTCCTATATCAAGAACATTAACAAAATCATCTCAAAAACAGTATTTCCACCCTAAAAATATGGAACCAGAGATGGTGAACTTCTTAATGTTTCCCATTTCGAATTATCAAATACCTTTGCAACACTAAAGCATAATGCAGCAGATTTCATGCGCTGCTTGTTATTAAACCTTGTCGCGAGCTTCACTACAGACCTCCACCTCGCGTTCGCCCTCAGATCATAATTATCAAAAACCTCTCCTAACTTCTCTGCAATCACACCCTCCCCTAATGCATACCCAGAAACCTCCATCTCCTCAATCTTAAGCTCCTTAGATATTTCCTCCAATAAAACTGCCCCCACCACAATAAATTCCGACCTCTTCTTGAAAAAGCCCTGCTTTCGAACTTTCCCTCCAACTCTTCTCTCGTCCTCACTTAACCTCTCCACTAAACCCTTCAATTCCTCTGTCGTAAAACTCCAATCTCTCCTACTTTCCTCAATGCTCACATTTCCCTCCATATTACTTGCATAGCCAAGGAAAATAACCTTCTCGATATTCCTAATCGTCCCTGATGAACCAATCATTTTATCAATATCATAACCCTTAACCTTCTCATTTAACCCGCACGGATTATATCCTTAATATGTTCCCTCATTTCTGTAATTTCAGGAAATCTCTGAGTTAAAGTAACGTGTCCTAAAGCTAGTGAAATGGAGAACAAAGTTTTCCCCTCGTTTCCAATTACAAACTCAGTAGAGCCAATTGTAAGAACAGTACGGTCATAAACAGGATTAAATTGTAGTATACCTTGGTATATAAGGCGAGCCTCTTCGAGACCGGAGAGTACGTCAACTTTTAGGGCTAGGGTTTCGTGAATTGAGTGAAGGAATTGTGATTGATTGGAAGCTTCTCGAACAGCAGAAGTAGCTACGAAGCGAGAATGGGAAGAAGGAAGGTGATGGGATTGGAGAAGGTTCTGGAACTTTTTAAGTGCTTTGGTGGCGCGTAGAAGGGACGCGGTGGAGATAGTAGTGGTGGTGTTAAGGCTGAGGAGGACTCTTTCCTTGAACTGATCGACGGTGAGGAAACGACCGGTGGATGGGTCGGCGCGAACTATGAGAAGCTTGAAGGAATGTCTACGGCGGCGAATAGGTTATCACTGGTGGCATTCCTGGCGGGAAGTGAGGTTGTGTTGGGAGATTGGCCGACATTTATTATTATTCTGGCGACGACTGAAGTATGTCAATTCTTTCTTTGTTTAGGTATTGTATTGCTTCTTTCTCTTCTTTGCTCATCTCAAGTTGCGGTTGCCTTTGATATTGATAAAGAAAACCCAACAGTGAATGGAAGAAAATATGTGTGAAAAAAATTTATTACTAATGAAATTATGAAGCTGTACTCATAATTTTTAGTATTATGTACAAAACCTATTTTATAGTATATTTTTTATTTACAGAGACAAATTAAGAAAAAATAATAAATAAGAGTACCAAATTCTAACTCTCTGTTTGGGTGGTTGTTTCCCTTGGTTCATTAATGTACGTATGATATTGTATATTATTATCTTTGTATTAATGAACTGAATGTTTGGATAAATTGTATCGTTTATAGGAAAATAAAATATATAAATACGCAAAAAAAACATCAAATTTGTGGTTATAAGAATTGAGTTTTTCATTATTATTTAACCACGTAATTATAATGGATTTACAACACCATACAACATAATTTTAAGAATAATAAAATAAACATGATTTTATAGAAAATAATACAATAATGAACCACGGAAAACAACTATCCAAACAGGGGTAAATGATTTAGAATTAGAACTTTTAATCCCAACAAAAATAGAAATCTATTTGTTAATTTCGATCAATGCCTGCAAGAGTATATTGCCACCGGTATACTCTATCCAACTCTCCTTTTGTTGGAAAAGGGATTCTCTCTCCTCCATTTTTTTCCTTTTGGAAATATGCTGGAGCAACAAGGTATTGCTTCACAACAATACTTTTCCCCTCTTAATTAAATCAACTTTTCTCAAATATCATTTGGCAACATATTCATTCTACTAAATTTGTAAAGTTTTGAACAAATGAAAACTAGCGTAATTTCAAGTTTTAGATCATACATCCCCCTCTCTTTAATTAGTTGTATCATTTTTTTTTTGTTTATTTAAAAATTTGGTTATGGCACATTTACAAAAACCTTCAACCTCATCGTGTAACGCCGTATGTTGTTTTGGACACCAACATGACGAATGACAAAGGGTGACCGAGTGAGCCAGATTGATTTTCATGACCCAGCGCATAACGGAAATTTAGTACATTGGGCTTTATACAGGGCAAGATTAAAACTTAATGTAGCAACTCTATAAAAATATAAGGCAATTGTGAAATCCTCGCACATATTAACCCCGATTGCATATGAGAGTCAAAGGAAGCACCACTGGGAAATTCAACCAAAATTGACAAGGGTGCCAAAATTCGATTTGCTTTTGAACCGAACTTATACTAGCATACATCCATTTCGCATTCATTCATCAGTGTCAACTCTATCGAAACAATAAAATAACACGGCTACAACTTTAATATATTGAAACTACAATAAATGGAAAACATAAGAAATGTCACACACAATTCCTCAGGGAATCGCCAGCACCCTGGAAGAAACAACAAGAGAGAGCAAAGTCAGCTATGAATATGCCAACAAGAGATAACACTACGGCTGAAGTAGTCGACTCTCCAACCCCTTTGGCACCTCCTAGTGTGGTGACCCCCCAAGCACAGCTTATGATGGATATAATAGCACCAAACACCTGTGATTTAATCATCGCACTAATAAGGTCCCATGACCTAAGAGCTCTCTGCGCGGAATCCAATATTATGTTTATGCTAATACCATAAACACCATCAGCTAAAAGGGCTGGATGCCATTCCAACTGTAAAGCACATTAAGGTCAAAAATGGTAAGGCAATGCAAGAAGCAATCACTCTTGGTGTCACCAAATAATCAACAGGATTTGCACCGAGAACTCTCAACGTGTCCGTCTGCTCAGATACCTGCATGGTGCCTAGTTCCGCAGCAAATGCACTACCAATACGCCCAGCAACTACAACTGCTGTGACAACTGGACTTAGCTCTCTTGAAAGGCAAGGGCCAACACCCCACCAACAGATCTATTTAACCCTAGTCTAGTGAATTCTCTAACAAATTGGATAGTGAAGGCCATGCCAACAAAAGCTGCAGTTAACAGACACACACCAACTGACTTAGGTCCAACTCTTTCCAACTGTTGAAGAGTATTCTTCCAGTGGATTTTACCCTTTATGATCCTAATAATAACCTGCCCTGCCAAGATAAAAACTGATAATCCCTCCATAAGTACCTGGGAGGTGACCACTTGCTCAAAAGCGTTTCTCCTCCATTTTCCCATTCTTCCCACGGTAGATGTGTCCTTTTTAGATGCAGTTGTGTCCTCTTCAGAAACAGATCGACTTGGATAACCATCAGTAGAGTTAGGAATCACATACAACCTTCTCGATTTGGAAGATTTTAGAACCTTCTGGATCTGAGCTCCTTGATTAAAGTCAAATTTCTTGGAGAGGCAATTCAAGCTCAAAAAACTTACTCTTGCGTGATTACTCACCCTACTATACCTGCCTCTCCAATCCATACAAAACTAAGCATAGTCAAACTAAAACTGACTCAGTATTTTTTAGAAATCCACATCAGAAATCATGCATGGTAAATGGAAAGTTGAATATAAATGCATCAAGTCGCATGTTACACATCTATATACACAATATTGCAAGTACACACACACTAAATATATAATAAACACAAACCCAAGAAGCCAAGAGAGAGACCTTCCGGAAAAGTGAAGAGGATAACAATGAGACGCTGCTTGCATGTTGGTCTCAGTCTAGGGCCTTTTAAGTGAAATTTTGGGTCTTTTAAGTCCCTCTCAGCACAAGAAGATGACCTGCTTTAAGTAAAATGAAAAGTAAAATCATTAAAAATTTAGAATCTCAACCTCAAGGCCCTTGAGTCAAGGGCATAATTTTAGGTAAAAATTTTTGTAAAAGAAGCAGATAGCATCCGTGACATCTAAGACATTTGATGTCGAAATCTGAGACATCAGAACTACAGAATTGAGCAAGTATCTTCTATCGTCCGCATCATCATATGTCATCAAGAGCATTATATCCATGGAGGGAAGCCCTCCCTGTCAAAGTGCACTAGGTTCGGGTAAACTTTTGGCACTTTGCTCCTCTACTAAGGTATAGAAATACCTTCACAAAAGATTGTCAAAGTAAGATGACAGAATAAGTTAATAGGTAACTTCACGTGCCCTTTGAAGGCATATCAATCAATCTAATACAAAGAAAGCATATAAGTATCTATATTACTAACGAAGTCCCTCATCCCTCCCCATATTTATAGTGAAGCACATCTTTTTGCATCCTAAAAGGTTCTCCTCACTGTCACGGTTCACTTTTACACTCGCGCGTAAAAGTTGCTTCATAATTTGGCGTACAAACAGAGTCAACAACAACATACCCAGTGTAATCCCACAAAGTGGGGTGTGAGCAAACAAAATCGCCACCTAATTAATTGAACGGAAATTAGGAAACCAATTTAAAGATTGATTTTGAAAACCTTTTAAAAATACCAGAGTTCGGGTAAGGGTTTAGGTGATCCCGAGTAAGGTGTTAGACACCTCGGTATTAAGTATCCGCACAATGCGGTTGACCTACGGATTTAAAACATTTTTTGTGGCTATAAATGTATAACTTGTTTGAAAAATGAGTTTAAAAGGTTGTTTTAGTTTTTTTTTTTTTTTTAAATCATCTGTTTAGCACTTCAATTATTTCATTAACTCAACTTTGTGAATTAACTTAATAATTTGGCTAAGTGTAAAGGAATCAATCCCTTCAAATGTGCATGGCTATTTAGATTTTGAATTATATGTATAATCCAACTTCTTAATCAGTTAATGAATTCACCTTAACATTGTCAAATAACTTTAACAACTTACTTAGAACGTCTTCATTCTAATATCAAACAGAGGAAAACAAATCCAATTCTTATTTCAAGCTCTTAAACTAGTTATCAATTAGTCATACTATTATTTTCCTTCAAACAGTTTTAGGATCCAAACTAGGATTAAAAACAGCAAGAATTAAACTATGAGTTAACAACAGTTGTCCAGGTAAACTCATCAACACATAAATAATCATCCACGGAATTCGGTGCATAGTTATCAAGCATTGAAGCATAGCTGAACTGTTTTATACACAAATCAATCAATGAAACAGTTCTAATGAAAATATCTCTATACACTTCAGCAAACCACTAACAAATCAAACAAAAAAAGATTATTTCTAAAAGAAAAAAGTCAAAATTCCCAACATTCATTTTAAAAAAATAAAACAAATCACATCGATGAAACTAATCATGACTCACCAGTTTAACCAACAAGCATAAAAAGAACTTACACTCTCACCAACGCAAGCCTTTGCTTGAATAGCAATCTCCACTGCAAACAAAATTAAAATAAATACAAAAGTTGCACTGTTTCATAGAGTACTCTGCTGTAAAAGAAGGAAAAACAAGCAACAAACAGAGTTCTGTTTCATTACCGTTATTTCTCTTTTGTCTCTATAGCCACATCCACGGAATAAGAACAATGAGCGTATTTTCCGGAAAAAAATAAAATAAAACAAGGCTATAGTTTTAGATTTTGTAACTTTTTTCAATGCAATTGAAATTGCATAAATTAATTTTTTCTTTTTTTTTTATAAAAACCCTAGGCAAAGGTGCAATGAAGATGAAGCTAAAAATGGCAGAGACCAAATGTGTGTTCTCTTTCTTCTTTCTGTGGCTTTTGTAGTTATTTGTCTGCTGCTACGAGCTATTATGCGCAGGGTACGTGACTGTACTGGGATGTAACGTGGAGGATGAAAGAAGGGGGTTGGTTATTTTCTGCGTGTGTGTTTCCGAATGACCTGAACCAAGCGGATCATATTTGAATACTTTCTCTCAATTTGTTTGACATTTTTTTATTTTACCGTAATTTTTAAATATTTTAAATTATTAATTATGATTACTTAAAATATTTTTATATAATTTTTAAATATATAAATTTTATTTCAAAAAATATAAAAGAATTATATTTAAACATATGATTAAAATTAAAAAAATTGATTCTCAAAAAAATGAAAAGTGACAAATTAGAACAGAGTGAGTAATATTTTTTTTCACAAGGTTCTTGATTTAGCCCCTCGAATAAAATTAATAAAATGTTATAAAACAAATAGAAAATACTATGTGTGAAAGTGTGAGGCATGGCATGTCATAATAAATTGACAAATGCACATTGTGGGTCCACTCCATTTTCTCCTTCTCTCTTCACCCACCTACCACCCCCTTCTTTCAGCCACCCTCGCAATACCCCATACATACACCAACTCTCCTTAATTATTCATTCTCATTTGGCTAAAGCATGACAAAATGTACTTTTTGTTTTTTTAGTTCGTTCACATAGGTCATTTAATTGCAAAATTTTAAATAACACACTAAGACACTAAAAGAATTACTAATTTGTATTTTCGCAATTAATTAATGAAATCATTTAAAATGAAGAATGATAATGACAAGAATAAAATGGTGAATTACTCTAAGTATAAGTTATGTTTGAGCGAGAATAAACATCAATTAAAGTAACCTTTCGATTGTTATGCCAACGCAATGCATCGAAGTATCATTGTCTGTGAGACGGATGTAGAATTCCTTTAAATCCAGTATCTTTTATGCAAAAATATAGACTTATAGGTAAGAATCAACTAAAGATTACAAAATAGTAGATAAAACTCATAATTTTAAGTATATAATGAGTTCAATGCTAAGAACCTTAAGAAGTGAATGCATAAAATTTAAATTTTATATCCACCTATGACTATACCAAACATCAAATGGTTGACAAATATATGCAAGAAAAAAGAATTGGTGAAAAGAAAAAAATCCGTGATCAAAACTAATCTAGATGACGTATCTTTCACTTATTTATCTCAATTTACATGACAATCTTCATTTATCGAAAGTTAATTTAATTAATTTTTAAAATTAAATTGAATTAGATCAACTCTTAATTTAAAAGAAAAATTTAAATATTCAAAAGCTTTACGAAAATTACTATTCCCTCTGTCCCAAAAAAATTATTCTATTTTACTTATTAGTTTGTCCCAAAAAGATTGATATATTTATATATTTAGAAACAATTTAACTTTATGATATGATTTACAACCACACAAATATCTAAGACTTGTTTTAGACTACACATTTCAAAAGTTTTTCTTTATTATTTAAACTCCGTGTCAAGTCAAACTAAGACAATTTTTTTGAGACGGAGGAAATACTCTATAAATCCAAAAATGTTGCTTCATTGAAGTCCCTCATGGAAGAAGAATTGACTGATGTAGAAGGCTTATTTGTTATCGTATCCACCACATAGTTTACATACTCAGACAGGCTGACTTCAGCGCCTATAGTCAGAAGCTCTTATAGTAAGTGCTAGCTCTATTTATCCTATTGGCATTGGAGCAAGAGTGGAATGGACGAAAGAAAGTTGTCATTATCTTCTCCTTCAACCGGTACCTCCTCCCGACATGAAGGAATGCCCGAGAATAAGTTACAATTTTTTCATGTTAATATGATAAAAAAAAATACATTTTAAAATATTATTATGATATCTTTTCGTTTCAGAATTTCACAAAAACAATGCCAAAACTTACGTAATTATTTAACAGCATCATTGATGCTCTTTCCTTTATTTATTTATTTAGAGAATATTTCATTGATTTAAATGCCTTTGAAAAATGATGGATCGAATTACTAAGAGAATGAATTAATTTTATAGTATAAGAATATTAGAAATAGAAGAGTTAGGCGAGAAACTTTCAGTGAGCGAAAATATTAGGGTCTGAATAAAACACGTTTGTTTGAGTAAATAATAAAACATTTGTTTGAGTAAATAATAAAACATCTGTTTAAGCAAACAAACAAAAAAAAGAAGGAAAGCAGTTGGACAGCAAAACATGGAAAAGGAAACAATTATAGAGAGAGAAATAGACTTTGGCCCATTGCTGAAAGTGGGACCCAAAATTCCACTTCGCAAATTATGAGAGGAATCTCATACAAGTTTTGTCTGCACCTAATACTTATGTCTCACCCACCATATACTTTTTCATCACATGAATCGATATGGAATGAGTTATTTGAAAGATAATTTTAGGTGTAATTTACTTTCTTTTTATGACATTAAGGGTAATTTCTTAAAAATTAAGTATCTTTATTTATAGGATGTATAATTCAGACTTAATAACACTTTATTAGATAATTTGACTAATGTTCTGAGAGATCTAACACAAAACTTGTTATCCTTATTTATCCCATTTTACTAAAGGTAAGCAAAAGCGCTTAGCCCTAATTATACTCGGTTGAAAGATTTCCTAATCAAATGGTTGTAAAATTAGTATTAAACCAAGACGTCCTTCTCGTAGTCTTTTCATCCCAAAGGTACAAATAGAGGAGTAAAAAAGAAACAATTTTCTGGCAAGACTCATTATTCATGCATGGAAAGAGGAGGATACCACACTGCATCTTGCTCTTACCACAATTAGAAAGACTGCTTTTTTCTTTCCATTACTTTCAAGCCCTTAATTATTTCACAAAGTATATTGCGGGTATATTCCTGTATTACACTATTTAACTAATTGTAGTTGCATATTGCATGGCATTGTACTAGAATAATTCATACAAAAAACTAAAATAGACCAAGATGCTTTTGTCTCAAAGGAAATGCTAATAAGGTTGATCGTCTTTTTCACAAGAAAAATGTTAGTAACATTATTCAACATGGAGTTTTAAATTTTGGTATACTTGTATAGAAAGATTTTAAATGAGATTTTCAAATCAAGTAGTATATGGATTAAGTTAGTATCATTACACATACTTACGTGTTTTAATTTTATTTTATGAAGTCAATCTCAAACAATAAATTCTTTGAAATCTAGATGATTCAAAAACTCAATAAATGATGTTTCTATTAGGATTTGCTATTTCTAGATGCTTAGACCCCTTTGGCTTTCCTATCTTTATCTTTACTTTTCCAGTTACTTTTGAGTTTTGACTAGCTTCACTGCCCTTTATCCAAATTTCACCATCTCACTTCAGACAGTATTTCTAGATGCCTAGACCCCTTTGGCTTTCCTATCTTTATCTTTACTTTTCCAGTTACTTTTGACTAGCTTCACTGCCCTTTATCCAAATTTCACCATCTCACTTCAGACAGTATTTCTAGATGCCTAGACCCCTTTGGCTTTCCTATCTTTATCTTTACTTTTCCAGTTACTTTTGACTAGCTTCACTGCCCTTTATCCAAATTTCACCATCTCACTTCAGACAGTAAAGGTATCCAGTCAAGGCAGTAATTCATATACTGAGATAGCTATCTTCAGAACTTCAGTTTCACCAGTAATGCAGTGTAGTAACATACAGCCTACGCTCTGTTTTCAACCATTTAGCCTGAAAATACAAGGCTGGCAAATAGAAAAACTCAAATTCTTTTGGTAATCCAGTAAAACAAACTTAAGATATCAGTCCTTGAGTTTTAGAGACAAAATGCATCAGCAAAGTTAATGTTGTTGTTTTAGGTTCAAATCAAGCTTACTGAAACGAAAAAGAGAAAGAAAAAACCATTAAACAACATTACTGTCGGAAAGGATATCAGAGTATCAGACCAAGCCCTTGTTCTGAACAATCAATTGTTCTCCACTTCATTAATCAACAAGATTCAACTGCCATAACAGAGCAAGAAAACGGCCGGAGAGACATGTTGTTCTATATGTATACTGCATAAGTTAAAGCTGATAATAACAGATCATAGATTCCTAGTTTTACATAAGAAGATTACATTTAAGTAATGTAATTGCAAAAGTAAAAGATAAATATATTAAATTTCAACCGCAAAGATAAATACATTAAGTTATAGCGGCCTTGCTAGAGAACAGGTTTTACTCTCTTTATCGAGCAACTATTTACTAGAATACTATAAAGATCTACTGGAATAAGCTTCTTGTGAGACAAGAAGATGCTGCTAACTGTTATATGTGTATGTGTGTATGCGTGTGCGTATAACATGCATTGTAGCATGGCTTTTACAGAGTACAAGATTTTACCATCATCTTATTAGCAAACCCAGAAAAGGCATCTCACTATTCCTAGCATCTCTTCCAGATTATGATGAAGTGCTTGAAGTGACAGCAATTGACAATCTTTCCTGGAACACCTAACAAAATGTATAACATGTGATATAATGAATATAAGGCATGATAACCTGTTGAAAAATGAAAATAAAAGAATAATGAATATATGGCATGATTCCATCAAAGAATACTTGGCATAGCCTGCAGAAAAAGTATGTTGGCGTAACATCACTGCAAAATCATTACCATTCTGAAGTGCTCCAACTCTCTACCAAGCTCTGCCTCAAAGTCTTTCACTGATGGAAGCACATTACCGGGAGAGGCCAAATTTCCTGCTTCAAGTACCTACAGTGTTTGTGGTGTAAAATGCCGTGACAATACAAAAGTTTAAACTTGTATGTATAAGAAAGCTACTTATATATTCACTAGCTAATGAGCTACAAGATTGATGCATGTTTCCTCCTAAGAGAATGGCAGGAAGAGGTATGAATTTACTTCTACAGCCAATTCGATTATCTAATATTCTTCCCAGCTCAAATTGATTTACATGAAGACATAAAGGTTACAGCACATGAGAAAAAAGCTCTCGCTAATCAGGTGAGCTAATTCTCACAAAACCATCCGAATAGAATGTCCTAGCATAAACTGAACTTGGGGAGTGCGGGATGGGTGGGAACTGTGTAATACTCAGTACCTTTTACCCCCTTTCAGTTACATGGATACAATCTTCTAGTGAGATAAACATACCCCTTACTTAGCCGTCTAAGTGAAATGGTGTCGCCCTAACTGAACTTGGGAAGAGGGGACTAAGCAATGTTGGACCCCAATAAAGTATTTAATGCCAAAACAATGAACAGAAAAGAGAACCTACCTATCAACATTAAGTATGACCATCACAACAGAGATCTCTGATGGGCATCTTGCTCTGATCACTTTTCTGATCCCCCGTGACTTGTTCATTTCATGTGCAGAATTTTAGTTCCAAAAAATCATCCAATAACTTAAGCTTAGTGTTTGGCGACGTGAAAGATGATTGAATGGAAATTGGAATTTTGACTGAAGAATGGAGAGAAGGGCTCTGGTATTATTTATAGGGAAATGAAGCAGAGGGAAAGGCATGATTAACCAGATCATGGAGAAATGGAGATAGGAATTTAAGTTAGTATGTCAGGGGCCTAAATGACAAAAGTTTGAGAAGATTGATAAATTCCGTAGTTGGAGAGCAGACATCTAATGTCTGCAGGAAACCAAAATAGAGTGGTCACAAATACACATTCATCAAATATGGGCAAAAAATGGGTAGAATACGCAGATCTCCAGGCAGAAAGGAGAAGAAGGGAAACTTATTATTTTATGGGATGAAAGAGCGTGATCATGCAAGACTGCGATGAGATGCAATTGATCTTTTCCGGTCCACTTGTCCATAATGCATATAATTTCTCTTGGTCTCTTCCAGTGTGCATCACTCGCGTAATGGATTGCAGAGGTTAGACCTGCGTTTTGAATTAGCTGAAATCAGAGGTGCTTGGGAGCGCCTATGGGTCCCAATTTTTCATCCTAGACAAATGGAGGGAGTCAATAGTAGTTTCCAATTCCAATTGATTAGACGCAGCTAGGTAGATAGAATTTATTATGTGCCTATCTTCGTGTCAGGACATTGACGATGATGCTCTCTTCTCCTTTACTTCATATTATAGTTTACCAAGATATAGTAAAGAAAATCTGTCAAATGATCTAATAATCTGAACCAACTATGTCCTCAAGAACAGTTCTTCATCACTTGATAACAAAAACCAGAATTAGCCTTCAGAAAGAAAATTCCACCTCAAGTAATTGTTGAGAATTGCGATTGTCATCTCACAATCAAAAACTGGCAAGATCTATCATAACAATAAAAGCAGCAAATGTGAACCACAAAACCAAGCATATTATGTATCTTCAGATGACAATGAAACTATCTGCCACTAGGAAGAAAACAGCAGATACAACAGAAGATATAACGCATGATAAAATGTCAGAAGCATTTTCTCCTCCTTCAATAGCATTAAGAAGTTATACCACAAGAGATCAACAACTGAACAGAATCACATGGGTCCCTCCAAGACATAAGGAAGAAACATAAAGATGCATGTAAAGGTTACATACCAATATATATCCTTCACAGGTATGTGAGAATTCCACATTGTCGAGGTTGACCAGCTGAAGTTTCTCTACTGCAGCAGATACACGTAGAATTGCACAAAGAATTCTGAATTTCCCTCTCATCTAAGGTAGAATGATAATAGTTAAACAAACATAAAGAGTCTTGATCTATGCTGCCACGGTATCTACATTTGTTTTATCCATGTCAATTTAATAACACGTGTGTAAATTACTTGATACAAATCTATAAAATACAGCTAAGAAATTGCTAAAACTGAAAGTATCCATTCAGGGTTGTTAGTACTTAGTGAAGATCCTCCCAAGTACACAAAACTTGCTAAAAACTGAGCATTATGCATACCAGATACACACCCATAATGGAGTTTGTGAGTATCAGTTTCTATAGTACAAAAAATAATGATAGCTCTTTGTCAAAATACAATATGATACCTCTTCTGTTAATTCCTCAGGCACCACATGATCACATTCAGGAAGTTTCTTTCTATGGTGCCACACAAGTAGAGCTATTAACTGGAAACTGACGAAGATGTCATCAGTTTTCACAATCTGAATGTTGCTCTGAGAAAATTAGGAGACACATACCTTAACCTCTTCTTCATTATAACCATGCAGATGGTCGTCATTCTACAGAGAGTTAAGCTTGTCATAATAAATTACATGCTCCCAATAATATTTCTCAAGGTAGATAAGAGAACTGATTCAACTGAATCCAGATAGATAATCATCAAACAATATCAGTCACAAAGGCCTCTGAATATCAATCCCTCTAAAGATGGCAACGGGGCAGGGCGGGGCGGGTGCAGGGGAGTTATAATGCTGCGCGGATTAAACATTTTTTGGAAAAAAAAAAGGAGAAAGGAAAAGTGGGGCTGGTTACGGGTTGCAAAAATTAATGCTACTGTTTAAGTAGCGTTTTATTTACACTTGATTTAGCTTTCTATTGCTTCATTTATGCTTGACTTTCTTGATGCTTCATATTTTAGTTACTGTTTTGTTTTCATATTGTTAGCAAACATTTTTTTTAAATTGTGATTAAGGAAATTATACTTCTGCCAGTATTACTATTTTGTAACTTACAATAATAGCAAATCACACTCAAATTATGTTTCCCCAATAGAAGGTCATTTTCACTACATCAGGAAGGATACATATTACTAGTTGATTTAATTTATTAGTGTTCCATTGACTATCTAAATGAATAAAGAATCACCATTCCAGGCTAAAAAATCTAACAAGGATAATTCAGAATGTTGATATCTGCAAAAGAAATATTTGACTACTAAGCCAAGGTACAAAGAGAAAGATCAAGCTTATCTAGAATGTTGCATAAGCCATGTACTAGCAATCCTTGTTTTGGATATGTAAAATAACAGTGGAAAAAAGGGAAAAACATAGAAGAAAACTGAAGCGGGGTAAGCAGATTGAAAACACATAATAACGCTTGCTAAGCCGGTTAAAAAGTTTGCGCGGTAAGGCCTAACCCCCCGCCGTATGCCATTTCTATATCTCTTTTAAGTTTGAAAATCACAGCTTCTCTATCACTAAACATAAGAAGTATGGCCTGTATAGTTTGGATTAGTTCACCTGATTTAATCAGTATGTCTAATTATTCAGTTCTATAATCAGAATTAAGTTTCATTACTGTTTAAAATTGCCTTTCTGCAAAATGAATAACATCTTAGTGAAACTTATTTATTTAATTATCCAACTATCTATTCTAAATCAAAATCAGTTTGAGAATTATAAACTAACCAGGTCATGACATCGTTTTAACTATGCAATCTACTTAGCTGAAGCTCTAACACGCAAATACACCAATCAAATCTTTTTTACGCTTTACGTGCGCAGCATTACATGTACAGTTGTTAGATAAACTCCTCAACATGCAAAGAGACAGAAATAATCTTGTGAAGCAAACAAGCTGCCTCAAGATACTCAACATCTTTATCCTCCAAGGATAAAACGAATCCATCAGAACCATTGCCCGATTCATACTTTTTTCCCAAACCATTAAACATCTCCTATATCAAGAACATTAACAAAATCATCTCAAAAACAGTATTTCCACCCTAAAAATATGGAACCAGAGATGGTGAACTTCTTAATGTTTCCCATTTCGAATTATCAAATACCTTTGCAACACTAAAGCATAATGCAGCAGATTTCATGCGCTGCTTGTTATTAAACCTTGTCACGAGCTTCACTATAGACCTCCACCTCGCGTTCGCCCTCAGATCATAATTATCAAAAACCTCTCCTAACTTCTCTGCAATCACACCCTCCCCTAATGCATACCCAGGAACCTACATCTCCTCAATCTTAAGCTCCTTAGATATTTCCTCCAATAAAACTGCCCCCACCACAATAAATTCCGACCTCTTCTTGAAAAAGCCCTGCTTTCGAACTTTCCCTCCAACTCTTCTCTCGTCCTCACTTAACCTCTCCACTAAACCCTTCAATTCCTCTGTCGTAAAACTCCAATCTCTCCTACTTTCCTCAATGCTCACATTTCCCTCCATATTACTTGCATAGCCAAGGAAAATAACCTTCTCGATATTCCTAATCGTCCCTGATGAACCAATCATTTTATCAATATCATAACCCTTAACCTTCTCATTTAACCCGCACGGATTATATCCTTAATATGTTCCCTCATTTCTGTAATTTCAGGAAATCTCTGAGTTAAAGTAACGTGTCCTAAAGCTAGTGAAATGGAGAACAAAGTTTTCCCCTCGTTTCCAATTACAAACTCAGTAGAGCCAATTGTAAGAACAGTACGGTCATAAACAGGATTAAATTGTAGTATACCTTGGTATATAAGGCGAGCCTCTTCGAGATCGGAGAGTACGTCAACTTTTAGGGCTAGGGTTTCGTGAATTGAGTGAAGGAATTGTGATTGATTGGAAGCTTCTCGAACAGCAGA
Organism: Anisodus acutangulus; assembly: GCA_029783415.1. NCBI lineage: Eukaryota > Viridiplantae > Streptophyta > Magnoliopsida > Solanales > Solanaceae > Anisodus > Anisodus acutangulus. The sequence goes on along the minus strand of CM056510.1, from coordinate 32,121,647 downwards.
AGTAGCTACGAAGCGAGAATGGGAAGAAGGAAGGTGATGGGATTGGAGAAGGTTCTGGAACTTTTTAAGTGCTTTGGTGGCGCGTAGAAGGGACGCGGTGGAGATAGTAGTGGGGGTGTTAAGGCTGAGGAGGACTCTTTCCTCGAACTGATCGACGGTGAGGAAACGACCGGTGGATGGGTCGGCGCGAACTATGAGAAGCTTGAAGGAATGTCTACGGCGGCGAATAGGTTATCACTGGTGGCATTCCTGGCGGGAAGTGAGGTTGTGTTGGGAGATTGGCCGACATTTATTATTATTCTGGCGACGACTGAAGTATGTCAATTCTTTCTTTGTTTAGGTATTGTATTGCTTCTTTCTCTTCTTTGCTCATCTCAAGTTGCGGTTGCCTTTGATATTGATAAAGAAAACCCAACAGTGAATGGAAGAAAATATGTATGAAAAAAATTTGTTACTAATGAAATTATGAAGCTGTACTCATAATTTTTAGTATTATGTACAAAACCTATTTTATAGTATATTTTTTATTTACAGAGACAAATTAAGAAAAAATAATAAATAAGAGTACCAAATTCTAACTCTCTGTTTGGGTGGTTGTTTCCCGCGGTTCATTAATGTACGTATGATATTGTATATTATTGTACTGTATTAATGAACTCAATGTTTGGATAAACTGTATCGTTTATAGGAAAATGAAATATATAAATACGCAAAAAACATCAAATTTGTGGTTATAAGAATTGAGTTTTTCATTATTATTTAACCACAGAATTATAATGGATTTACAACACCATACAACATAATTTTAAGAATAATAAAATAAACATGATTTTATAGAAAATAATACAATAATGAACCACGGAAAACAACCATCCAAACAGGGGTAAATGATTTAGAATTAGAACTTTTAATCCCAACAAAAATAGAAATCTATTTGTTAATTTCGATCAATGCCTGCAAGAGTATATTGCCACCGGTATACTCTATCCAACTCTCCTTTTGTTGGAAAAGGGATTCTCTCTCCTCCATTTTTTTCCTTTTGGAAATATGCTGGAGCAACAAGGTATTGCTTCACAACAATACTTTTCCCCTCTTAATTAAATCAACTTTTCTCAAATATCATTTGGCAACATATTCATTCTACTAAATTTGTAAAGTTTTGAACAAATGAAAACTAGCGTAATTTCAAGTTTTATATCATACATCCCTCTCTCTTTAATTAGTTGTATCATTTTTTTTTGTTTATTTAAAAATTTGGTTATGGCACATTTACAAAAACCTTCAACCTCATCGTGTAACGCCGTATGTTGTTTTGGACACCAACTTGACGAATGACAAAGGGTGACCGAGTGAGGCAGATTGATTTTCATGACCAGCATGCGAGAATTTGAAAATTTACATTGGGCTTTATCTGAGGCAAGATTAAAACTTAATGTAGCAACTCTAAAAATATAAGGCAATTGTGAAATCCTCGCACATATTAACCCCGATTGCATATGAGAGTCAAAGGAAGCACCACTGGGAAATTCAACCAAAATTGACAAGGGTGCCAAAATTCGATTTGCTTTTGAACCGAACTTATACTAGCATACATCCATTTCGCATTCATTCATCAGTGTCAACTCTATCGAAACAATAAAATAACACGGCCACAACTTTAATATATTGAAACTACAATAAATGGAAAACATAAGAAATGTCACACACAATTCCTCAGGGAATCGCCAGCACCCTGGAAGAAACAACAAGAGAGAGCAAAGTCAGCTATGAATATGCCAACAAGAGATAACACTACGGCTGAAGTAGTCGACTCTCCAACCCCTTTGGCACCTCCTAGTGTGGTGACCCCCCAAGCACAGCTTATGATGGATATAATAGCACCAAACACCTGTGATTTAATCATCGCACTAATAAGGTCCCATGACCTAAGAGCTCTCTGCGCGGAATCCAATATTATGTTTATGCTAATACCATAAACACCATCAGCTAAAAGGGCGCTGGATGCCATTCCAACTGTAAAGCACATTAAGGTCAAAAATGGTAAGGCAATGCAAGAAGCAATCACTCTTGGTGTCACCAAATAATCAACAGGATTTGCACCGAGAACTCTCAACGTGTCCGTCTGCTCAGATACCTGCATGGTGCCTAGTTCCGCAGCAAATGCACTACCAATACGCCCAGCAACTACAACTGCTGTGACAACTGGACTTAGCTCTCTTGAAAAGGCAAGGGCCAACACCCCACCAACAGATCTATTTAACCCTAGTCTAGTGAATTCTCTAACAAATTGGATAGTGAAGGCCATGCCAACAAAAGCTGCAGTTAACAGACACACACCAACTGACTTAGGTCCAACTCTTTCCAACTGTTGAAGAGTATTCTTCCAGTGGATTTTACCCTTTATGATCCTGATAATAACCTGCCCTGCCAAGATAAAAACTGATAATCCCCTCCATAAGTACCTGGGAGGTGACCACTTGCTCAAAAACGTTTCTCCTCCATTTTCCCATTCTTCCACGGTAGATGTGTCCTTTTTAGATGCAGTTGTGTCCTCTTCAGAAACAGATCGACTTGGATAACCATCAGTAGAGTTAGGAATCACATACAACCTTCTCGATTTGGAAGATTTTAGAACCTTCTGGATCTGAGCTCCTTGATTAAAGTCAAATTTCTTGGAGAGGCAATTCAAGCTCAAAAAACTTACTCTTGCGTGATTACTCACCGTACTATACCTGCCTCTGCAATCCATACAAAACTAATGTTAGTCAAACTAAAAGTGACTCAGTATTTTTTAGAAATCCACATCAGAAATCATGCATGGTAAATGGAAAGTTGAATATAAATGCATCAAGTCGCATGTTACACATCTATATACACAATATTGCAAGTACACACACACTAAATATATAAACACAAACCCAAGAAGCCAAGAGAGAGACCTTCCGGAAAAGTGAAGAGGATAACAATGAGACGCTGCTTGCATGTTGGTCTCAGTCTAGGGCCTTTTAAGTGAAATTTTGGGTCTTTTAAGTCCCTCTCAGCACAAGAAGATGACCTGCTTTAAGTAAAATGAAAAGTAAAATCATTAAAAATTTAGAATCTCAACCTCAAGGCCCTTGAGTCAAGGGCATAATTTTAGGTAAAAAATTTTGTAAAAGAAGCAGATAGCATCCGTGACATCTAAGACATTTGATGTCGAAATCTGAGACATCAGAACTACAGAATTGAGCAAGTATCTTCTATCGTCCGCATCATCATATGTCATCAAGAGCATTATATCCATGGAGGGAAGCCCTCCCTGTCAAAGTGCACTAGGTTCGGGTAAACTTTTGGCACTTTGCTCCTCTACTAAGGTATAGAAATACCTTCACAAAAGATTGTCAAAGTAAGATGACAGAATAAGTTAATAGGTAACTTCACGTGCCCTTTGAAGGCATATCAATCAATCTAATACAAAGAAAGCATATAAGTATCTATATTACTAACGAAGTCCCTCATCCCTCCCCAGTCCCCATATTTATAGTGAAGCACATCTTTTTGCATCCTAAAGGTTCTCCTCACTGTCACGGTTCACTTTTACACTCGGCGTAAAAGTTGCTTCATAATTTGGCGTACAAACAGAGTCAACAACAACATACCCAGTGTAATCCCACAAAGTGGGGTGTGAGCAAACAAAATCGCCACCTAATTAATTGAACGGAAATTAGGAAACCAATTTAAAGATTGATTTTGAAAACCTTTTAAAAATACCAGAGTTCGGGTAAGGGTTTAGGTGATCCCGAGTAAGGTGTTAGACACCTCGGTATTAAGTATCCGCACAATGCGGTTGACTCATTTGATTTAAAACATTTTTTGTGGCTATAAATGTATAACTTGTTTGAAAAATGAGTTTAAAAGGTTGTTTTTTTTTTTTTTTTAAATCATCTGTTTAGCACTTCAATTATTTCATTAACTCAACTTTGTGAATTAACTTAATAATTTGGCTAAGTGTAAAGGAATCAATCCCTTCAAATGTGCACGGCTATTTAGATTTTCAATTATATGTATAATCCAACTTCTTAATCAGTTAATGAATTCACCTTAACATTGTCAAATAACTTTAACAACTTACTTAGAACGTCTTCATTCTAATATCAAACAGAGGAAAACAAATCCAATTCTTATTTCAAGCTCTTAAACTAGTTATCAATTAGTCATACTATTAATAACTTGGAGACATGAGTAATCACAAATTCCCTTCTGAAAGTAGAGATGTTTAGTCCCTTAAGGTTGGTATTTGAAAGACACTTGATCATTTAGAACATTTGGAAAACTCTTCGTACTTGAATGCAGCTTGTTTGAAAGAGAAAATGAGGTTCAACTTTCAGAGATGACAACTAAAAAATGGGTATTTTAAATACTTAAGCAGAAACCAAACTAACAGTAGAAAATATCTTAAAAGAATGTACAAACCAGTTTGTTTGAAAAAATAGAGTAAGGAATTGGAAGAAGATAAACACTTCATGCTTAAACTACATTACTGAGATTTGACAGATTCTGAATTAAGACTAAGCAGATTTATTCCAACAACTATCGAAAATGTTAAACTAGGGAGGGAAAGCATAGAGCACATGAATTGAAACATGATCATGAAATGCTGGATGATTGGATAGAAACTCAAACTGTAAACTACATGACCTATCTTAAACAGAGAAGGAGTTCTCAAGTAAAGGAAATTGCTAAACGAGTAGATCTAATTTAAACATACTGGTCGACAAGAAATGGAAAGCTAAACACCTAATGTTCAACTCTCATAATGCAAAAATGAAGGAGGAAAGCAAAGAGACAGGGGATTTACTAAATGCAAGAAACTACCAATTAATCCTACACATAGTCTCCAAGGAAAGAAAAACATGACAACAACTCTATATAAATTATCCTTCTTCTGCCACTACACATACGAATATCAAACCAAGCTAGATGATCTAAGGAATCATTGATCTCAAAAACTATATCAAACTATCACTCTGTACCCTCAAACATAAACAATGAAGAAACTGAAAAGTATTTGTTGAACTCGACAGGTTTGATTCAAACAGCAACTAAACTCAACAAGAGCTGGTTTAATTAAACGATGTGGACATCTAATTGAAGATCACACATCCTATCTGTAAAACCGACGTTAATGAAAAATGGCATGGATGGGTCATTTTGGTAACAGTGATTAACATAAATGAGTAAAACTATTGACGAGTGCATTTTCGATAGTTTAATGGTATATTTGAGCATTTTTCGTTGAATGAATAGGAAACAATCCGAAGATACGTTTTCACAAAAAATAATTCAAATGTTCTTCAAAAATATGATCTTTAAACTGGAGTTTATACACACGCAACTCTATTTATATTTTTCTGGGTTTTCTCAAAAATATCTCTTAATAACTAATTTACCAAATTATAACTACAATTAAATTTAGAAGCCAAGGGAAAAAGAAAAAAAAACTATTTAGCAAGTATAAACCTTCCCTAGTATTGGCAAATACACTTGTTTTTCAGTACATATTGGCTAGTATACTATACTACATCATGCATTATCATTCACATGTACGAGTATGACATGTCATCTATTTTTTATACCTTACTAAATATTGAAGATTCATATATAAGAACAAGTTTACATAGTAAAATATTTTTCTCCAGAAAATATTATTCACATAAAAAATTTGTTGGAGTACTCTATGGTACTTTATAAAGCAGTACGGGAAATAATAACTATTACAAATGTTCGAAAGGATGTATAAATGGTCAATCTTCAAAACTGCCGCAAGTGTATTGTGTCTTGAATCTTGATCACTTTGCAAAGCCAATGTTGAGAACTGCCGCAAGCTTGTTGTGTCTTGAATCTTGATATCCTGAAATCAAGAAATAACTAAATCTGGATGGTTACAACGTTGTGTGTTGAGTCGAGGATAGCCCTCTATCCTTAAGACAAGATTGCCCCGTATATATGCTTTTACGTTAGCGGGCAATAGTCTCCCAAGATAAAACAACACTATAATCTCAACACTACAAAGCCAATAGGTTGAGCCTGTCGAAGAAAACAAATATGACTCGACTTGTTGAAGATATGGAATAGGAAGGAAGAGTTTCTCTTTACTCTTCTCTTTTGTCTCTGTGTATATAGTGTGTCTCTGTAGTGTATATCTTGTGTATATAAGGGTGTTTGCTCACTGTTTTGAGCTGTGTTCTCACTGTTTTTCTGTGTTATTTTGCTGTCTGTTTTCAGCTTGTTTCTAGCTACTGTTTTGAGCCAAATGAAGCTCAATATATAGCATGCAAGAGGGGCTGTTCAACTGCCAAAAACAAGGCTGTAATGGCCATTAAGGGAGGCCATTAAAACAGCCAAGTAATGGCTATTAAGTCCATTGAAAGAAAGCTCCTTTGCCCAAGTAATGGGTACATTAATGGAGGAATTAATCAGCCAAATAATGGCTAGTTAATGCTCCAGAAAACAGTCCAACGGTAGGCAGAAAATTTCCAGAAACTCTGGGGATCAAACTGTAAATATTGAAACTTCAGGGACCAAACTGTACATATGAAAGAATTCTGGTTCCATACTGTACATATGAAACTTCAGGGATCAAACTGTACATTTGGCAGAGTTCTCTGGTCCAAAAAGATAATATCAGAAAGGCCCACAGCCCGTGGGCCCTGAACCGGACGGGACGGGCGGGCGGCGGAGGCGCGCGTGTGGGCTTAGCCTTGAACCCAAGCACATCTAGGTCTTCCCTCCTTTAAACACATGAGATACCCCTTGGGGTCCCAAACCCTTTACCAATTTGAGACTTATATAGAGAGCAATTCTTCCTATTCCCACCGATGTGGTAGATTTGTCTCACACCACATTTCCATGCCTCAAACACCTTACTTCGTGGACCAATATCTCTTTCATTTCTCAACGAAATTAGACGATTCTTGGCCCTACGGTCATCTACTCACTTCGTAGATCATGCATATGCGAAGAAACAAGGTCTCCAACATGCAGAACACTAGTGTTTAATTCATCAAAGATGGGTGGACGCATCTCCCCGCCAAAGACTAATTTCCAACAAAATTATTGTAACATGTTACACTAAACAAACTCATAAGGGGTTGAGCGCTAGCTCACTTGACTGAAGTAGATATTTCTTATGTCCCAAAAAGATTGACCTACTTTATTTATTAGTTTGTCTCAAAAAGATTAGCATTTTTCTATATTTAGAAATAATTTAACTTTATGAGATCATTTACGACCACACAAATATCTAAGATTTATTTTGGACCAGACATTTTAAAAGTCTTTCTTTATTTCTTAAATTTTGTGTCAAGTCAAACTAGACGAATCTTTTTAGGACGGAGAGAGTATTTCATATTTCATTAGTAGCATAGCATCTCCGCTAATGTAATTAAAAGAAACATCCATGAGTTAGTTCAGGATTCCAATAAGTCCATGCATGAGGACTGGAGAGTCAGAAAATCACACGAAAAAGTTCTAATGAAAGGCTTAAGAATCTTGATGGAAGTTACAAATATTTCGCTATTAGAATAAATAATTTTAGAATTTTTAGTGGAAAAAAGCAAGTGGTTGATTTTCTTATTGTCTGCAACAAATTTTAAGTAATAGAAATTGACTGCAAATTACAAATAAAATATATTGAAACATAAAATTTATTGATCAATATTGCGGGTACAAAATCTGTTTAATTCATTGATTCTTCTCTTCTATTTTTTTTTGTAATTTGAGGGCCGTTAGTAGCATATTTCTCTTACGTAATATGACTTCCTTGTGATGTATTTGATCTCTAAGAACGTGGGGCAATTGATCAAGGTAGTATTTGATGTCTCGATCTCTTAGTTAATATCCCAGGGATTTATGAAATTTTCAAGATGTCTTTTCAATGGAATATGTGTCCCTTTATATAGGTATGAGCTAGGATTCAGGGTAGAGTAGCCTCCAAGAAATCCTAACAGACCTTAGAGTTTGAAGATGTATTGAACTCGTCTTGTAGAGTCCCACAAAATTTTGATGTCTACAAATGATCCCTACTTCAAGGCTTGTCGAGTGTAGGCTTGTGAAACTCGAAGACGAGACTTGAAGTATCCATAAAAATGAAGCTTCCATCTTTCATTGCGGATTCGATTTGTGAGAGAAGAGATAAAAGACAGATTTGATCCCATGGGACGTGCCAGAATTTGTACACAATAAAATTCACGCCGAGAAAATAATAACCAAGACTGAAAAATATCGCAACAATCGTAGTAATTGATTTCAAATATGAGTGTCACAATCTCTCTAAATCCTCTTATTCGGCTTTTCGATAACAAATTCAACTGTTTTTTTTTAGCTTGATCATGAACATATACTTGGATTCAATGGCTTGAAGTTTGATCTCTAGAACTTGTAGTGAAATACTTGAATGTTTGAATACTTGTAGCTTGTAGAGAAATCTGAGGCGTTTGATTCAAGAGCTTTCTCTGGCTTCTTGTTATAATTCTTGGTGTCTTTTCTGAATTATGAGACCTTTATTTATAGTTATAGTGTGGAGGAGTTGCGATAAGGACATACTCCTTTTGGCCAATCAGATTTAAATTGACAAAGAGACATTTGATTGGTCGGGACATGTCACATGTATCCGTGACACATTTTCATTGCCATTTGAGTTAACTAGGCATGTTGCATCATTTTGACACGTGACATGATCCTATTGGCTTATTCGTTTGACTTGGCGGCCATATCATTTGACACGTGTCATAAATTTAGGCATGTAGGATAAGATGACATGGGCTTGACAAAATGGGTTCATCATTTGTAGCCCAAGTCAATGGACTAGCCCAACGAAATTAGACTTTAAATAAATTCATATTTATTGGACTTAAATAGTTAATCCAAATATATTAGCCAACAATATTTATTTGGACTAAATATATTCAATTTAATAATAATCCAAATTTCTTGTGGATTTAAGTTTCATAAAATTTCGTTATCTACACTTACTTTCACCAAGTGTTTGATTATATTATTTGTAAAACGTTTTATACTCTTCTTAGTGTAACATCTCGTACCTTTCAACGTGTGTACGATTAAGTTGAAGTCTACGAACTTACTTGAATGTGGAAGAATAAGGTTATAGTTAAGCCTAAGGATCCAAATGTATGGAAATATTAAGTCTAGCTAAGGTGAATGAGATTCATAAGCAAATGAGACGTCGGATAAATGTAGACGACTTACTAGTTTCACCTACTTGCCTAGACGTCCTATGTGCTTAAGCTACTTGCTCGCACGTCCTACTTGCTTGCACGTCCTATTTGCTTACACGTCCTACTTGTTTCACGTTCTACTTATTAAACGAGGACGCCACACGTGTTTAGAGCTAATTAGAGAGGCCCAAATTAAAGAGAAATGAGAGGCCCAAATTAAAGGGCCAATAAGTGGCAAGTCTGATCCATAAATGAAGGCCCATTAAGAGTCAAATGAGGTCGACCAAAGGGGCCTTTTAAGACCAAAATCTGGACATTTTACACATATCCTCATCACAAAATAGATCCACAACTCTCTCTCTCAACCCAAAACAACAACTCTTCTTTCTCTTGGGGTTCTTAGTGGTCAAGTTTCAAGTTTCATTCCTCTCCCATGGTGTGAAAGTGTTTTCATGTGGTTTTTCTTCTCTCCTAATCTCTTAATATGTATCTACACCAAACAACCCAAGATAGTCCCTCTCCTCAAAGGTTAAGTTGTTGGGGGAAATTTAAAGGGCAGCAAGTAGAGAAAAATCAAGAAACTAGACAATAAGCTTGACTTGTGAAGGAAACTGAGTTCGTCACCTTTGTTGGAGGATCGACATAGAGGTATGTAATGACTATCCATTCCTTCATTTGGCATGACTCTTTAGAAAGTGTACTTGACGAGAGAAATCTTAAAAAGAGCAATTGCGTAGGTACTATATTATTGTATTTAGTGTCCTTACTATCTCAGATTGTGACACGCGTAGTCGAGTTGAGAGTTTTGTAGCTCATAAGCTAGTTCCTAAGTTTATTATCATTCATTTTATTCGTCATACGAGTGTGTATCTTAAATAGTAGGTGAACCAACTTGTAAGAGGTCTTATCAATTGTGTCTCGAAATTCTAGTTGCGTGTAATAGCTGTCGGTGTGTAATAAGAGTCAAAAGATGTAAGAGAGTCGTAATAAGAAGTTTCATATATATACTTGCTGGTCTTTGAGCTTGCCTAGTTGGTCCCATTCCAAACTACAATATCCCTATTAGTTGCTATACTACTCGATATTATCTCATTGAGTATTTGAGATCGTTAGTTGGTCTTCATGAGGTAAGAGTCCCAAGAGATAAGTTGTAGCAAGAGTCAAGTCATATAATTGCTAGTTGTTTAACTATCCAAGCCTACTTCATTTGTGGTTACTACCTTCATATTTGATTATATATGCATTTGTTATGAACTCAAAAGGTAATTGAATTATTTAGTTACATTACTTGTAAGAAATTGTATGTATCGTATGTTGTCATCTCAACGGAGAGAGTTGAATAAAATAATATGCATATAGACTAGTTGAGTTAAGAGAGACGGCTCGTTGGCCCTTACGATTTATTTGTTAGTCTTGAGCCTATTTGCTAGCCTTCATGCTTACTTGGTAGCCATCGAGGCTTATTTAGCGGCCACCGAGGTCTATTTGCTGACCTTTTAAGATCCATTTATTGCTCTAGCAGAGCGTATTTGCGAGATAGAGATTATTTGTACTTAAAGACGCAACTTAAAATTGTTGTCACATTTCAACTTTTACAGTTGTTAGAAATATCAGTAGAATGCAGCTTACGGGTAAGTGACAAGTTTCACTACATTTGTGGTCACCTTGTTACGTGTTTCTATTTGAAGTTTCAGTACACGTTGTTATGTTATCTGCCTTACATACTCGGTACATTATTTCGTACAGACGTCACTTTTGCCGGGACACTGCATGTCATGCTGCAGGTCCATGTTCCCAAGAGTGGCAGGCGTTCCAGTAGTCATTCCCGTTGACCAACAGAGTCTTGGTGAGCTCCACTTCTTCCTGGAGTAGTCGTGTCTAGGCGCACTTGTGATATAGTTGTACATGTTATATGGGTAGGTCGGGGCTGTTCTTAGAGGCTTTTGTAGACGTACGTACACATGTGGTCAGTAACATTATGTTAGTAAAGTATTGTATAGGTTGAGGCCTCATAGGCCCATGTTTATATATATATATATATATATATATATATATATATATATATGTGTGTGTGTGTGTGTGTGTGTGTGTGTGAGAGATTTTTTTGTTGTTGCAGATATTTTGAATACAATAAGTTATTTGTCTTACCGGATGGGCCGCTAGCGTAAGTAGGTGCTTATCCGCCCCACCTAGGTTGGGGTGTGAAACTTAGTCTACCCAAAGCGGCTATTATCCTAAATGTATCAACATTTGGGGTAGAAAATACACAAATGTTCTTCTCCTTGTATAAAAAAAAATTACCACTTTTTTTTGACGAAGTTACTAATTTATTAGCACTACATTTATGTCATAAATGTAGTGCATATTATAAATCTTGTCCATCCAAAAACATAGCAAATGAGTGAGTAACTTGTTTTATTAAGATAATACTAATTATTTATTTTAATTGGTGAAATAGAAAATGACTCCTACTCAGTCGATTACATCTTTTACCCAGATAAAGAGATTTTTTTGTTTGTTTCATTTTTGAGTTATATCCAACTAGATGATCAATAGTGCTCATTGCTGAAATATTGTTGCTAACAAAAATACTTGGTACTTATAAATCCATCTTGTTTATATATGTAATTAATGATTTTCCTCCAAACACTCACGCTTCTATATTGACATGCACCAAATAGTCAAAAAGTAGAAGAAGAAGAGGAGGAGAAAGAAAGCACAAAGACTTTTCTCACCGACAACATATATAGATTTATAAGAAACTCCCCAGAAGTTGTAAATTTTTATCATTAACATTAAAAAGTTTATCTCCTTTTTTTACTAGGAATAAAGAGATTGTAATAATTTAGTACTATATATATAAGTTAACACTAAAAAACATGAATAAATTATAAAATTCATTACTAATCTATCACTAAATAACTCGCAGGTAACGATTTTTTTGTTAATTCATCACTAATCCAATATAAATAAAATTAGTGTCATATTTTTATTGTTTAACTATAGAAATTTTTGTCGGTATCGTAGCATGCACTATCAAATAATGAAAAATCGGTATTCACAAGTATGTTCCAAGTAATTATTAAGAGGAGAGATAGACAAGAGACAAATATGAGCAAACAGTACATTTGCACACTGACAAGAAGTCAATACAAGAGAGAAGACAACTTCCAAGAATATTCAAAACCTTGAATTTCCAAGAAAAAATTATCTTTGGTGAAAAAGTTACACAATCCAAAAATAATAGGGCATGTCACTTTTCATTGGGTTTTACCAGTTTCAATTTAACAATGACAAAGTAGCTTTCACTGGCCTTTGGGTGTAGGTGTAGTCGTGTCAACAATGATGCTGATACACTTGGCTTCAATTAGAAAAATTCGAATCTTTTGGGTTGTGTCACATACTAATCACTATATCGAAAAAACAAAGCATCTAAATCTTTGGTATTGTCATTGGCAGTATCGTGTGGTAATTAAGTACTACTAAGTACTTTTTATTTTTATTTTTTGATTCCCTTATTACACTTTACATCAAAGACTTTTGGGTTTGAGTCCAAATAATTGCGGTTAGTCTCTTTCAAGCTGTTTGGTTATCTCATTACCAAACGCGTTTGTTTGATCTGATTTTTCAATTTCAATTTAAGAAATATGGTGTTCTAGATCAAATCTAGAATTACTTGCATTGTATACATGATGAATTAATGTATGATCATGGGTTGCTCATGTATGATTGATTATTGATAGATATGATCAGGATGGTTAAGTGTGTGGTCAAATTCACGTTCAATACATTATTTTTAAATTAATTTTTGAAATTGAGTTTTTTTCAAAATTCATTTATTTACCACGTATATAGTCACCATTTCTAGAACATGACATGTTTATAAACGTACTTGCGTGTCCATTGGTGTGGATATGTATTCACTCTGTCCATTTTTAATTTGTCATGCTTATTAAGGAGTCAAAAATAAAATGATAATTTTATTATATCAACTCTAATTATTGCTAAGTAACATAATGATTGAAATAAATAAAACATACTTTAAAGGTTGTGCAATCACTAAAATTTTCTTGAACTTGTCAATCCAATAATAAATGATAAGAGTAAAATAGGTATGAAGTGACAAATTATCTTCTTTTTTTTTTTAAAATGGACAAGTAAAATTGAACAACCATTTTTAGTATAGCTGACAAGTAAAACTGGATGGAAGAAGTACTTAATTAATTGAACTAACATCCTCTGCTTTAAAACTTTTAATCATATCCGTTCTGAGTTCCCAACAAAGTGTGTTACGAGGATGCCTTGCTACATATTTATTCGACTGAATATTATACCAGTGACGCGCATTTGTACATATATTTATCTCCCTTAATTATAATTATTTTTTTCATATTTTCACCTTATTACATTCTTTAATCATGCGTAAGTTAATACGTTGGATGTAAACCAAATTCACATAATTTTTTATGTGTTTTGCATCCTGGACCAAACTACTAGGTAAAACATACCTGGTCTTGCCTCACTTCCACATAGTTTGGGCTGATTGGATTTTGATTCCCCATTTTCTTCTAACTGCACTTTCCTTGTACTTTTCTGAGTTTACGCGGTCGGTAGTTTATCGTTGCTTCTCCCTTAATATAATAATACAACTAATTCCGGTTATTTTCTCAAATCTTGAACACCCCATTGATTTAACATACACGCCAAGTTGTAGCCTTGATTAATCAGAAAAGGCAACAATATTTTATTCAACATTGTCGTCGTGTTATGCAGAAGACGACATAAAACAAGTCTTCCAGTTTTAATAGTAATAAAATCTTGTAGAACCACACACACACATATACCACATAGCACCCCCAATGTGTTTGTGTTAATGCATAAAAGGACTACACCATTTGTGTTTGACTTGTGATTAGCAATATAAATTAATTGGCTGAAGTTTCCTAGTTCCTACCCCGTTTCCTGCTGAATGGGTTCATTAGCATTTTCTATATAAAGACTTTGGTGGTTGGCAGTTGAACGTTACACCTGCTATCATATTGTGCAGGACTATTTCATTAGTAGTAGTATTAGTTATTGGTATCACTCCTAAATTGAACTTTGATGGTACAGAAAAGGAATATCAATCAGGCTAGTGATGACAGCTCTGAGTTTCCAGCTCGGGAATCTAAGCGCCAACATCCTAGTACTTCGTATGTGGCTTAAATTTTCTGTCTTTTAGCTGTTTTTTTGTGAATTTGGATTCCATTGTTCTGATTGGTATTTTTTCACAGGCTTTTTACAGGTTTAAGGAGTTACTCTTCTCCACAAGAACTTGCACTTAGGCTGGAGCCCTCAATCCGAAGATGGGTAAGATTCTACGCACTAAGCAAGAAAAATACAGTATTATCTTTCTATTTGCAGGAGAAATACAATTTAGTCTTCAAGACTGTGCAAAGGGACCACATTTGTTAAAATTTGAAACCTTTTGAGCCCTTGTTTCTTGTGCTTCGATTATCTCATTATTTCGTTGTTGTTACCGTTCTTTCTTATGAATGTTATGTACTACTTTCCATTTCGCACTGATTTGTTGTTGTTGTTACTGCTTTCAGTTCTGTATTCCCTTTTTCATACTGCTTTGAAATGCTTTACATAAGCCGAGGATCTATCGGAAATAGCCTCTCTATCTTTACAAGGTAGGAGTAAGGTCTGTGTACACTCTACTCTCCTCAGACACCACCTGTGTAATTACAATGGGTATGTTGTTGTTGAGCCCTTATTTGATTGGAAAATTTTCTTTGGCTAGTGAAATCAGGTTTAAAGCCTGGACTTCCTTGACAACATCTCTTCACATTCGATGGAGAATTTTATTTGGTTAGTGAATATCAGGTTAAAGCCTGGAGTTCCTTGACAAGATATCTTCACATTTGTTCATCAAGTAGCATTTATGTTTCTGTAAGTTTTGCCTACATTTTGATAAGTTACAAGGTTTTCTCAGTTTTCTTGCTACCCGAGGTGTTCTTTACCTTTTCTTAATCCTTTTTACCCACGAATATCTGTAGTATGCATCTCAGAAGATTCCTGTCTTCATCCTTTATTTCTCCAACTTGTTGATCTTTCCTTTTATCTAACTGATCTTGATTGGAGGGTTGTTATTGAATCGTGTTATCAGTGATATTGCTTTTTCAATTACTATTAGACAATACCAGGCCATGCCTAATTCTGCAGGTATACGAGTGGCATTGAAATTGCCATTCACAGGTCAAAAGCTTGAAATATCTATGATCAATTCCCAGTTGGAGTAATCTTGAAATTATTGCTATATAGAAGCTAAAATTAGTTATTGTCAACAGAGAGAAGCAGTATTTTGTTTTATTTTTTTTTACTTTGATTTGTCTTATGTTAAAGTTTCCGTATTTATCATCCTTGGTTTTCTTAAACTGTGATAGGTGCGTGAAGAAGTTGAGAGAACACTTCAATCAATCCAGAGGTCAGTTCTTGCTTTAACCAAATGGCTGTTGATGGTCCCTGTGACTTTTGTCTCTCACGCTCATGTTTATATATGACGCAGCACGTGGAGGAATTATGCTGTTTTCTTAACTATAAATTTACCATTCTCTAAGTTTCAGCATGAAGGGATATTTTTTGGTTGTTGCAGATCCTCACTTGATCATACAGAGACTTCTCAATTGAGGGCTATTCAGCTGCATTTTGACGATATACTTCCTTCTGCCCTTTTCACGGGTAGTAGAGTAGAATCTGTTGACAATAGGCCCATTAAAGTTTTCTTGCATGATGCTAGTTCCAACCAGAGAATAACATCTGGACTCATATCTACTGTAAAAGTTCGTGTGGTTGTGCTCAGTGGGGAATTTAATCCCGACGATCAAGAAGACTGGACTGAGGAAGAGTTCAGCAAAAACGTTGTTTGTGAGAGAGAAGGAAAACGTCCATTATTGACTGGTGATTTAACTATTCAGCTAAGGAACGGTGTAGGACATCTTGGTGATATCAGCTTCACTGACAATTCAAGCTGGATAAAGAGCAGGACCTTCAGGTTGGGACTGAAATTGATTAACTATTCTGGTGAATTGAGGGTCAGAGAAGGAGTTAGCAAGCCCTTTACTGTGAGAGATCATCGCGGGGAGGGTAAGTTCCTTTTACCTGCCCTTATCCCCATTAACCTGTTAATAAACCCTGCAAATTGGGAAAAGAGGACTGTTGGGTAGAAATTTGCTTAGGCTTGCTATATTATCCAGTTCTACTTGCCTCAAGCGGATTAGAATATCCATGTTGTTGAGATGCTGCTTGTAGTACTGCTTTCCAGTCTTTGTGCCTATTATTTTGATGTAAAATTTCGTACTGACATTGTTTTATCTTCTTATTCCTTCGGGTTAGCTTATCAGAAGCATTACCCTCCCACTTTGGATGATGAAATATGGAGGTTGGAAAAGATTGCAAAAGATGGTGCATCACACAAACGGTTGAGTCAGAAAGGAATATCATGTGTGAAAGACTTCTTACAGCTGTATGTCACGGATCCATCTCTTTTACGTAAGGTAAGGTCATCCTTAATAACATTTAGAATATTGTCTTTGGTCTAAACGTCAACCTTTTATTTAAATAAAGTTTGTTTTTGTGGTGTCATCTAAATTATAGATGCTGGCTTGTGGGATCAACATATGGGAGAAAATAACTGAACATGTGAAAACTTGTGCGTTAGACAACAGTGAGTGGTACATATACAATGCCGGAGAAAGTATTGTACTTATGTTCAACTGCATCTATGAGCTTGTAGGAGCAATTCTTGATGGACAAACGTTCCAGTCCTTGGACAAACTAGATGTATTTCAGAAGGTCTGTATCCCACATAGATATTTATTTGGTTCTTTACTGTAAGAGTTAAGAAGCTGATTGTGTTCTTATAACTGCTAGCGGATGGTGGAAGACTTTAAGCGCCGTGTTTACAAAAATTTGGATTGTCTAGTTCTCCTTGAGGACCATTCTGTGATTGGCCAAGCAGTCCTTGCATCCAATCTGCAAATTGGCCTTTTTCATACTCCTAGTTCAAGCCAACAAACTATGACCTACCCAGTTGAACAAGGTATGAACCATCAAATTTTCCACTTATTTGGATCTAATATTGAACTTACTTCAATGCTGAAACCATCTAATAGTATAGACTTTAAAGACCTGAATTTGCTAACTTGCCCTTGAGGTACTTCTCTTGGAAGGGCTCTTTTGACCAAACTTTGTTGTTCTTCCTCTTTTTTGCCTGAGAAAAGATAATATGACTAGGAAAATGTGCTCTGCAGGTCAAGTGGAGTTACAGAGCAACTCTGATCATACCACAATTTCACTACCACTGGCGTACACAGGGCAACAAGATAGTCCAACTGCAGTGTCCATGCCAGAAAGCTTTCATGGAATGCAAGCATTTAATTCGACCTTAGCAAGCAGTTTCTTGGTCAGTGATCCCTCCTCCAGTATCTACCCTGGTGATTATGATTGGGGTTCCAATGATTCAATAGAGTCACTAGGGATGACCGATTATCTACCTGAACAATTATCAGTTTGGGGCACCAGTGTGGCAAGGGAATGGATTGTTAGCGAGTTCAAGTGTTCGGCCGGTGTCTCCTAATTTTGGCTTTCACGTTACAAGACGTGGAAATCCTAGAGCCATATGGTGCACAATCCGTGCTGTCCTGAAATGGAAAACATTGGTTAAGCGAAACGTGGCTATGTGAAGATGGAAAGGCTTTTATATGTAGTATCTGAAGTTTGTTGGAGATTAAGCCAGCAAACTTCACCTCCATGTCTAAGCCTATTCTTTGAACTCTTCAGTATTTTGAGATATGTCCATTACATATAGCATCCATCATATACAAGTGAGTAACTTGTACATATATTAAGGGTTTTATCAGGATGAAGGTGCATGTAGTATAAATTTGCTTGTAGAAACAATAGCAAGATATAAAATGTTATGCTACCCCAAATGCCATCGCCCTTGGAGGAGTTTAGTGCTACCTCTATACTAGATAGTACTAGTACTGGTTTTCTTGTGTGTTTCTGCATCAAATGTAATAAATGGTGCTTGTACAGGAAGTAATATTGGCTTATAATAATGAGATGCTATATCAATTGTTGTCCTGTACATTTTTTCTGTCATTTTGTGCACTTCTTGGTATATAAACATATACCAAGGCATTACATGCTAATCTAAGATTAGCAACGGACATAAACCTTTTGAGTTTTGAGTTTGGGAGCCATATACCTGATAAAAGAACGATTTATTAACATTAATAAGCATAATAATAAATATACTACTACTCCTATAACATATGAAGAAACAATTATGTATTTGCTAAAGATAGAAGGAACAAGAATAACCCTCAGTCCATAACTATCATTTCCTTCTTGATGTGTGCTTACTTTTCTAGAATGTAGTAAAATATGTGAAACTCCAAATACCATTATTAATTACAAGAAAAATTAATTTCTTTTAGAATTAAACAATGTTATTTATAATTAACACAATTAAATTTGCTGTTCAAGTTACTGAAGAAAATTTCGATATAATATTGTAAAATGGGTTGAAATGGAGCGAAATAAATGATAAAAGTACATATAATTAGCCTCAATTAGTTTGAAATTGGGACTTTGTTTGTAACTTCCCAAGTTAATTCATTTATAACCTTTCCCGCTCTATTTAAAGACAACCCGAAACCGTAACGGTGACACATTACATCATTGACCCGGAAAAGACAATGACTTTATCGGATCTAGTGGCACTCCTCGTAGATTCTACCAATCCTCGAGCCTAAATCCAAAACTCACCCAAAAAATATCCTAAATCTCTCGAACGTTCTTCTTGGCATCACCATCTTTTTTCTTGCCAGATATTTTCATATTTCCCTACTTTTAACACAAATATATTACAAAATCATCTTCTCCACGTTACACATTGCGTTTCTGCCTCCATCTTTTTCCTCTTCAATATCTTCCCCTTGCATTTATCTACGGTTTAATTAACTTGGTGTCTCTACCTATCAATTAAGGTACAGTTTCTGTTTTCGCATCAATATTTGTGATTTTGGCTCTGCGTTAGAGACAAACATAAAACGGGTATGGATCGAGAAGGAGGATCTTGTTACTATTCAGTGTTAGAGATTCGCAAGGATGCCTCCTGCTACCACATTCGCTCGGCTTATCGGAAGTTAGCTATGGTACGTCCTAGTTTCTTCACCTATTATATTTTTTTCTTTAATTAACTCAAATTGAGACAAACAGTTAAATATACTCACTTTTTCGAAGCTAAATTGAATTAGATTCAACTCAATATTTTAAAATTAAAATCTAATAGTAATTCAAAAGCATAAGAAAAGTACTATGAGAGGTAATTTTTCTCACATCAATATGATTAAAAAAATGTTAGTTAAAGTTCACACAGTTTCACTCTAAATAAGCGAATGGAACACAACGAGTAGTACTCTGTTTCAAGTGCATGTTTGAGTGTTAATAACATGTGTGATTTTTTGGATTGTGTGAAGAAATGGCACCCGGATAGATGAGCGAAGAATCCGTCGGTGGCCGGAGAAGCGAAACGCCGGTTTCAGAAAATCCAAGAGGCCTATTCAGGTTACAATTCTTCATTTACAATGATATAGAAGTAGTTTTTCTCTTGACGGCGTGTGTGTGTGTGGTTATTTTGCTTGTTGAAAAATGTCCGTTTAAATTGCTAATTCTGTTTACATGCTTTCTTCTACTAATTTTTGGCATGTTCGTTTGTTATCATATTAATAATCGTAATGTGGGAATCATGAGTAGTTTACGATTAATCCCAATGATTAAAAGGGATTTTTAAAAGTGTGAGGTTTATAGTAAAGCCAAAATCACTAAAAGGCCTCATTTTTAAAGTTATAAGAAAAATCGAATTGTTAAAGTTAGTTCATACTGATATTTGTGAACTTGGAGAAATTTTAACTCATGGAGGAAATTGATATTTTATCACGTTTGTAGATGATTTCTCTAAGTATACATATGTTTTCTTGATGAAAAATAAAAGTAATGCTTTTGAGAATTTTAAAATTTTTCTCCATGAAGTTGAAAATTAATTTGGTAGAAAAATTAAAAAAAATAGAAGTGATAGAGACCGTGAATATGAATATAATAAGTTTAATTCTTTTGTTAGAATATTGGAAATAATTCATGAAACTACTCCACCTTATTCTCCTACATCTAATGGTGCATCGGAAAGAAAGAATAGATAGTTGTGTTAACAAATGTCATGCTTATTGAGTCAAGTGCACCTCTAAATTATTGGGGTGAAGCTATTTTAATTGTTTGTTATGTGTGAATCATATGCCTCATAAAAAGATTAAATTAAAACCGTTTGAGTTGTGGAAAAGTCCCAAACTAAATTTGAGATATCTAAGTGTTTGAGATTGTTTTTTAACCTATGCGGGATTAATGGATCCTAAAATTTCTAAGTTGGGTAAAAAAGTTACTATTTGTGCTTTTCTTGATTATGCTTCAAATAGTACATCCTATAGATTCTTTTAGTCTTGAAGATAATATTATAATAGAATCAGGTGATGCTATTTTTCATGAAAATAAATTTTCATTTGATTCTAAAAATAGCGGGGGTCATAGGATTAAAGAAAATATTTTATCACTACCTAGTTCTTCTACTTTTGTTTTGAAAAATGAAAAAAATGATGATTTTGAGTTAAGAAGAAGTAAAAGAGCTAGAGTAGAAAAAGACTTTGGTCCTGATTTTTGTGTTTTTAATGTTGGAGATGACCCTCTCTCAATTTACAAGAAGCTTTATCTTCACATGATGCTTTTTTTTTTTTAAAAGGTTGTAAATGATGAGATGAAATCACTAGTTTCTAATAAAACTTGGAAGTTAGCTGATTTACCACCGGGTTGTAAAATAATTGGGTGCAAATGTGTCCTAAGAAAAAAGTTAAAATCGAATGGTTAAGTTGATAAATATAAGGCTTGACTAGTTTCTAAGGGTTTTAAGCAATTAAAAGGCTTAGAATTTTTTTATACTTTTTCTCCGGTAACCATTAGACTTTTAATTGCTATTGCTGTAATTTTTTATTTACATATTCATCAAATGGATGTAAAAACTGCATTTTTAAATGAGGACCTAAATGAGAAAATTTATATGGAACAACCCGAAGGTTTTGTAGAAGCTGGCCAAGAAAGTAAAGTGTGTAAACTTACTAAATCCCTATATGATTTGAAACAGGCACCAAAGCAATTGCATGAGAAGTTTGATTCCTACATGATTGAGAATGATCTTAAAACAAATGTGATAAGTGCACCTATCATAAGTCTTGGAATAATTCACATGTTATTGTCTGTCTTTATGTTGATGATTTATTGATCTTTGACTTTAACATGAATGTTATTGGTGAAACTAAAAATATTCTTAGAAACCATTTTGATATGAAAGATTTTGGTGAGGCAAACTTTATTCTTGAAATAAAAATCACTAAAACATGTGATGGAATTTTCCTTGATCAGTCACAACATGTTGAGAAAATTTTGAAAAAAATATAACTTTCTTGATTGCAAACATGTTGTAACTCCTTTTGATTCTACTATTCACTTGTTTCATATTCAAAGTGTTAAGTGATGTGATAAATCAAAAGGAATATGCTAGCTTAATTGAAAGTTTGAGATATTTGACTGATTGTACTAGGCCTGATATTAAATATGCAGTTGGAGTACTTGGCAGGTTTACAAACAAGCCAGGTAATGAACATTGACATATCATAACAAGAGTTATGAAATATTTGTAAAAAATATCCTGATGTACTTGAAAGCTTTTCTGATACAGATTGAAACACTTTATCTGGTTATTTATGTTCTACCACTGGCTATATTTTTACTTTGGAAAGTGATGCTATTTGTTGGAAGTCAAAAAAGTAAATTATTATTGCTAACTCTACCATGAAGGCTGAATTAATTACATTAGCTTCAGCTAGTGAAGAAGCAAATTGGTTGAGAGATTTATTATTGCAAATACCTTATTTTGAAAAGTCAATTCCTCCTATTTTAATTCATTGTGATAGTACCGCTTTCTCTTTCAGGCCTTTCAACCAATCGATACGACCCCGGAGAGCCGCTTTTGCTAAAACTCGAGCAGTTTCTTGATTTGTGAACCTATCCGAGTTTCGTTCTTTCATTTCTTGTTCTTGGTTCGAACTGTTAGTTGAATTATTTCTTGATTTCATATGTTTATTCATTCAATTCACAGTCACAAATCCGCGGCCTCCTCTTTAACCACCCTACTAGGGGAGGGACGCTTTCTGAAAATACCTTAAATAGGTATTTGGGCCAGGTCGAAAGAGAGGGCACTCGTCAGGAAGAAAAAAGGACATCCCTCTTTTTTGCTTTTGCAATTAGATTCTTTTCTTTCTATTTTTTGGCGCTCGCCTTATGGTTCTCAGTCCTCTTTCGCCGAGATGCCTTTTAAAAAGATGAGTGAAGAAGGGCAATGCCGCTTGTAAAGCTCTTTCGTCGAGTGCGCGATCATGACAGGACTCGAGGAAGAAGCCCCGGCTGGCTAAGCTAAAAAAAACTATTTCAATGATGGCCTTCCATGGATTCACCTATATAAGCCGCGACTAAAGTTGCGCCGACAAAAAAGACTTTGATTTCTCCTCTCTTCGATAAGCTGTCCAACTACGATGTGTTAAGCATATTGACCTCAATCCAAATCCAAACCTATAAGGAGAAAACACAGTACTGTGAGATCATATTTGACAAGTGGTACCATTAATGTTGATTATATCAAATCTTGTGATAATCTTGCAGATCCACTAACCAAGGCTTTGGCAAGAGAAAAGGTCAAGAGCAGATCGAGGGGGATGGGATTGATGCCCATAAATTCATGAGTCGTATATGAGGCAACCCAACCTTGGGACTAGAGATTCTATAACCATGTTTAATGGGAAAAACGAATCATATGATGACTTGTTGCAAAATGCACTAATATTTTTTTTATTCCCTCTCTATGGTGTGAGTGCATTTTATGTAATGATTTGTGGGGGTTGAGTTTATATACTCTTAATGAAATTTTATAGTTCGTATGAGTGGTATATTAAAGTTACAGAAGTAACCTTGACAGATTTCACCTATGTGAGTGTGGAAGTAGGCCACTTCCTATGAGAATTTGGCTCGTTCTAAAAAACACTCATGAAATCGAGATAGCACAAGGCCGTAATTTGCTGGTTGTTAAAGCTCATGTCAACACCTTAATTATTATGTGTAGGGATGGCAACCGATCGGATCTGGATCCGATCCTACTAGATCCAGATCCAGATCCATTTTTCATACCTGGATCCAGATCCATAAAAATCAGATCCAAATCCGGATCCATCGGATCCACGGATCGGATCTGGATCTACATGTAATTTTTTTGGCTTGAATAATATTCCCACATGTTGAAACTTTTATGACAAAATGAAACGCAATCTGATTGAAAAAAATGATTGAGTTCATTCAATCAACCTACACAAACATGACACCATTCTTCCAAAATACTGAACAAAGTTTTAGCATCACAAGAAAATAAAGACGATTGACTTAATTAGTGATGCTGAACAGTTTGCAACTTTGAGCTAAATTTTGGAGTCTTTAGTGATGCTCTACTTGTAGTTCTATTGATTGACTTCATTAAACAACATAAAACAATGTCAGTCATATATCAAAAGTCTCAGTTTTTTTTTTGCTGATCAAACAAATGAGAGAAAGATACTTAAAGCTTACGGCTAGCAGATTCAAGAAAGGGAAATTTAAAGAAGAGTGATAATTTTTTCTTTTTATAGAAATGAAAATATGAGAAACTGCAGAGAAAATATAGGTAAAAGAAATGAAACTTCAAAGACAAATTACATGGTTGTGTGACTTGTGCCTTATCCTGATTCAACCCTTTACCCAATACATAAATTATGAAAAAAAATTAAGAAAATACTTATAAAATTACATTCTAGGTTATGTATATATTTAATAAAAAATGGATCCACGGATCGGATCTGGACAGGATACGGAGCTCAAATACAAGATCCAAATCCAGATTCGATCCGTCAGAAACGGATCCGGGTCCGACCCGGATGCGTCGGGTCCAAATTTTGAAGATCCATATCCTATAAAATGGATCTGAATCCACCGGATCCGGATCCGGACCGGGTCCATGATCCATTGCCATCTCTAGTTATGTGTAAGTAGTGATACTTTATTTTCCTTAAACCGTCATAGTTCGAGTCTGAGACCACTACGGCTCTGGAGTAAAGATTATTATTTTTTTAAGTGGAGGTTCAATGCAAAGTACACCTTTATTATGCATAACAATCTACCTTCAGCTGATATACTCTCTAATTTTAATATTAAAATGAGGGGGATAGTTGGATTTTTTTTTTGAAGCATTTTAATAATAAAATAACTTTCACTATTAAAAATTGGAAATATTTTTTTTTCACTATTAAAAGTTGGAAATAATTTTTCCTTTCACTAATAAGTAAACATTAAATTTCTTCCACTAATAATTCAAGCCCCATTTGATTGTAATACAAAAGTGATTGCTAATAATTTTCTAAAGGTATTCAAATAACCTAATCTGAACTTCTTTTTTTGTTTGTTTTTTTAATGTTAAGAAATAAACTGTGTTGGTTTTTGGTTGGACCGATTATTTTAAAACCTCCCAAAATAGGTATCTTCCCTCACCGATTTCTATTGGTCTCCAGAAGCATAGCTCCCTTGTTTGAATTTTATTTCATTTTTTAAGAAATAAGTACTTTAATCACTTGGATATATTCATACTGAAATTATCCTCAATATTTTATAGAAGTGATCCATAATGGTCACTAGCAGTTCTCTTTGTTTATTAGGAAAACAAATAAAAAGTACTATAGAAAATTAATTCTTTCAAGGGTATAAAGATGTGTGGTTTGGTTTCTTTAGTCCTAAAAAGGATGGGCTAATAAGCACTGTTTCTACTTCTGTATTCCGTGGCCATTATCCTATTCTTGCAACTTCATTGGTTCCTTTGACTTAGTTTTTGATAGATAAAACAAGCAAAACTGGCCGCTTCAAATTTAGTTACACACACCTCAATTTGCGGCATTCCTTCTTGTTTGATTTATAGCCTGTTGGCTTTTCTTCTGATAAGCTAAAATTGCTTAGGTTTTTCCTTTTTAAAAAAAAAAGATATTTATTTTACAGAGTTAACGTGTTTAACTAAACTTTTAACAAAATAAATATTATGAATAGAAGCACAAATTATTTTTCATAAGCCGAAAGAAATAGTTTTTATCAAAAATACTTTTGGAACATGGTTAAGCACAAATTGTTGTTTTAATATTGATAGAAATTCATTTTAAATTGATTAATCAAACACAAATTACTACTATTCAAAAATACTTTAAAAAATAATAATTTTGACATAAAACACTTTTCAAATAAGTATATTTTAAAAACTTGACGAAACAAGTTACAAAGCACTAGAATTTTGTTCAAACATTATTTAATGGGTTTTGTTCACTTGTTTTATGTTCCAAGGACCAGCCTCATTGTGGGCTCCCCATTTTCCTAGAGTATTGCAGCCCAACACTTCTACCTATTTGGGTCGACATCGATCCATTCCAGGACGTCTGGGCTCGTCTGATAGAGCGGTTCTGATTAGTGTTAGATTATAAGGGGTCGTTTGGTATAATATATAGTTATATAAGAATTATAATGCAGAGATTAGTTATACAGTGATTAGTAATATGTGCATTATTTTTTGTTGGGTGTTTGGTTCCTTCCATTAAAATTGGATATGCAAGATATCATTTATTCCCTCCGTCCCAAAAAGATTGACCTAGTTTGACTTGACACAAAATTTAAGAAATAAATGAAGACTTTTGAAATATGTGATTCAAAACAAATCTTAGATATTTGTGTGGTTGTAAATGATCTCATAAAGTTAAATTGTTTCTAAATATAGAAAGGAACCTATCTTTTTCGGACAAACTGATAAGGAAAGTAGGTCAATTTTTTTAGGACGGAGGGAGTATAATATTTATTTATTTTTAACTAAAAAGTAGTGAATTTTTTATTTTACCCTTGGATGCTTGACCCTGATCATTGGCTTCTAGGAAAAAGATAAAGATAGTTTTGTCTTTTTACTACTTTAACCATGTATAAGTTATACATGGATTAGTTATTCCATATTGTTGGTGGTATAAAATAATACACCAATTGGTGTACCAAGTTATACAAGGATTAAGTTATACATGGTTCAAATTACAACCAAATATTGGATAAAATTATATACCATGATTATTGATTTCTCTGTTACAGTATTTTATATGGGTTTGAATATAACTTATGATTTCCTTGATTTTTCTCATGCATTGGTATATTTTTTCAAGTTTAGATTTTCCAGGTAGTGCTTTTCTGAACATGGACTAATATTGAGTAAGGATTTTTCTGTAGGATTGTAATTATATTTTTGGCAAACTTGTCTTGACTTACTATAAAGTTTTCTGGATTGTTTATGTAATTATTTTTGCCCATTGTTGACTTGTTTGTATAGATGTGGATGTTCTTTTTCTACTAGACTGTGGTACTTCTTCCAAGCATCCATTGTTGTTTCATTGATTTGTTTATATCTGCATGCAAAAGCATTTACGTGGTTTTGTGAAGCATCTCTAACTATTAGCAAGTGTACTATGTTTATATTTATCATATTTAGTGTTATGTAATTATGTTAGAATTAGGACCCCTTGTTGTATAAGAATTTCACATTGTACACCTATATATATTTTGTATGAATTAGAAAGACTCTCCAAGGGAAATTAATACATTATTCGATAAACAATAGGCTTGAGCCTCACTTTATTAGGTGGCTATTCTTGTACTGTAACTTATTATAAAGATAAAGAGTAACACAACTACTGCTTTTCATTTTTTGCACAATTTTCATAATTTTGTAATGGAAGTGGGTTTCATTATGATACATTGCATGTCAGCAGAGAAAGGATGGAAGCTTTATGTATCAATTTTAGTCGAGACATTTGGGCTAATACTATCACTACCTATTCAGCTAGATGAATCACAATAATATTTTGTCTTTGTTTCATTTGTAACTTGTAAATATCAACAATAGCTAGATGAATCACAATAACTGCATCCATTGTTGTTTCATTTGATTTGTTTATATCTGCATGCAAAAGCATTTACGTGGCTTTGTGAAGCATCTCTAACATATTGGTTTCGAAGCTGCTACTTAGTACTTTCCCTTCATTTGAAGACCACTCATAATGCACAAGTGGTTGCATCTGGTCATGTATTCTTATAACTTCATGATCAAGCATGATATGGTATTATAGAAAATAGAGTTATTATAACCTCTTATAATTAGTTAAATTGCACTAATTATGTACTCCAATTTTGACACTATCGGCGGAACAATGCGATTCAATGAGTTCAAATTTATTTTTGCGGTTGATATTTACAAGTTACAAATGAAACAAAGACAAAATATTATTGTGATTCATCTAGCTGAATAGGTAGTGATAGTATTAGCCCAAATGTCTCGACTAAAATTGATACATAAAGCTTCCATCCTTTCTCTGCTGATATGCCATCATAATGAAACCCACTTCCATTACAAAATTATGAAAATTGTGCAAAAAATGAAAAGCAGTAGTTGTGTTACTCTTTATCTTTATAATAAGTTACAGTACAAGAATAGCCACCTAATAAAGTGAGGCTCAAGCCTATTGTTTATAATAACAAGTATATGTAGCATGATAAAATCGCGAGTATATTCTTACATATTCTTGCAGTCCCTACTACAAAATACAAATTGTCAACTGTAACTCTGTAAGTGTTGGAAATATCCGAATCTAGATACCCTCAATATTGACGTTGAAGCAAAAAAAAACTAAACGTGCACGTGCACGTGCACATTCGAGCAGAGCCTTCCCATTCACATGTTCTAAGTCCAATTCTTCTTGCCTAATAGAAAGTGTGTCACAAGGGTGAAAAGCTCTCGTGACACCTTTTGAGTTTATACTTTATACTCGCAGTTTGAACCCCACAGCTACGTACACCACCTAATGAAATATTTAACGACAGTGCCTTCAACACCAATTCCTCATCTTCTTCTTCATTCATCCCCTTTTTCCAAGAAATTATTCAAATACGCAACCCCATATCCTCCTACAGAAAAATTAGACTTCTCCATGACCACACCACCAAGACTTATCTCATATATTTTCTTTCCTCCACCAATAATAAGCCCTGTTTGTAGCATGTTTATTGTCTCGTTGTTATAAGTGGACAACATTGTACCTATAGTCTCGGCCGTGACCATAGTACTTGTTGGAAATTTGCCTTTGGCGGGAGTTGCGACCGACCAACTTTAACGGCTTAAACACTAGTGTTACGTATGTTGGAGAATCCGGTTCTTCACACATGCATGATCTACTAAGTACGTAGATAACCGTAGGGCCAAGAATCGTCAAATTTCATTGAGAAATGAAAGAGATATTGGTCCACGAAGTGAGGTGTTTGAAGCATGAAAAGTGTGGTGTTGTGTTCAATTCTCTCTCATCGGTAGAGGAAGAAAGAATTGTTGTGTATATAAGACTCGAAATTGGTTTGGGGTTTGGGACCCCAAGGGGTATCCCATGTGTTTAAAGGAGGGATGACCTAGATGTGCTTCGGTTCAAGGAAAGACCACACGCTGCCGCTGCCGCCTCCGATTCTCGTTCACGGGTTCCGTGGGTCAGTGGGCCTTCGATATTATATTTTTGGGCGAGAACTTTGCCGTAAGTACGCTTTGATCCTAAGTTTCAGGATGTACGCTTTGGTCCTCAAGTTTCGAAAGTCGACTGGGCAGAAGAGAATAGAAACGCCAAGCACTCAATTCAGTCATTTATTTTGGCTGAATTACTCCTCCTATAATGGCCAAATCCGTTGGTCTTTCACCATTTATTTTGGTGGCTTTACTACCTCCATAATGACCATTATTTGGCCAATAATGGCTGTTATGGGGGCAGTTAAACAACCCCTCCCTCACCTATATAAACACCCCTTACACCATTGTTGAGAAACACTTAACATACACGAAAATACAACAAGCAAAACAGTTTCTTCCTACACCTTCCTTGCATCATTTCATTGCTCAATATTCTTCACGGTAGCTCTTGAGTTTCCTTTGCTCAAGTGTCCATTGCTGTTTTATCTTGAGAGATAAATTATCCAGGACGTATAAAGGATACATACGGGGCAATATTGTCTTAAAGACAGAGTGCCACACTCAACTCAACAAAAACAGTTTTCAGTTTTCTCTTGTTCAACAATTGTAATTTCAGTTTTTGGTTGTTGAATTATATTTTCAGTTCTTGTACGTTTGAGCAGTTATTTGTAATTCCCGTTTTCTGCACCTTGTAAACCAACAGTACTTTCTTGATCAAGAATAAAATTTCGAGCATCTTCTAATAGGATTTCTACGTCTAGTGCACAATGACACGAGAAAATATTACTAGCAGTTAGTTGTGTGATTGTGTCAGTGGAACCAAGAATGACGCCGACGATGGTGGTGGTGTTTGAGGGGTGAGGCTTGTCGGAATTAGTGATGAATAAACACATTTTTCTGGTGTTAAGAATTGATCAAGCTAAAATAATTTTAGGAATTTCAAAGAACACAAATTAAGGAGTAACGAGAAGATGTGTTGGTGGATTTTAAAGTCCTTCATTTCATTAATTGATGATTTACAATATATATTATTTACAGAAATATTTAAATAACTATAAACTAGGTAAACAATCAACCTAATTACAAAAGGAATATAATTCTACCTAAAATAATAGATATACAATTAATGTAATAATATTCAATGAATATTCTATTATAAAGAAATGTGTTCCTTGATTTCATTAATTGATGATTTACAATATATAGTATTTACAAAAATATTTACAATGCTACAAACTAGGTAAGTAATCAACATAACTACAAAAGGAATATAATTCTACCTAAAACAAGAGATATACAATTAATGTAAGAATATTCACCGAATATTCTATTACACCCCCGCAGCCGAAGCAGGAGGCTCATGAACACTGAGACTAGCTCAAAAATTATCAAACAGTAGGCGCGGAAGTCCTTTGGTGAAGATGTCGACAATCTGATATATGGAAGAAACATGAAGGACACGAACTTGACCACGAGCCACTTTTTCGCGAACAAAATGAATATCCATCTCAATGTGTTTGGTGCGCTAATGTTGGACGGAATTGTCGAAAAGATATATCGCACTAATATTATCGCAATAGACCAATGTTGCCTTTGAATCGGGCAATGAAGCTCAAGTAGAATATTACAGATCTAACAAGACTCAGAGACGACGTTGGCTACACCTCTGTACTCTGCTTTGGCACTGAATCAGGATAGTGTAGGTTGCCTTTTGGATGACCAAGACAATATGTTATCTCTGAGGAAAATGCAATAACCGGACGTGAAGCGTCGGGTGTCAGGGCATCCACCCCAGTCAGCATAAGAATAATCAGTGAGACTAGTGAGAGAGGACTTGTATAGATGTAAGCCGAAGTGAAGTGTGCCCTGGACGTATCGTAAAATACGTTTGAGGGCACGCATGTATGCTTCTGTCGAATTATGCATGTGCAAACATATTTATTGTACGACATAAGATATGTCTGGTCTCGTGAATGTAAGGTATTGCAGGGCCCCATCCAAGCTACAATAGTGAGTTGAGTCTGAATACGGAGGGCCGAAATTAGCAATGAGCTTGGAATTTGTGTCCACTGGCGTATGAAATGGTTTGCAAGATGTCATGCCTGCACGGTCAAGGATCTCTTTGACGTATTTCTTCTGACATATAAATAGGCCGACATAATGGCGAGTGACAGAGATGACCAAGAAATAACTTAGGGGGCCCATATCCTTCATAGCAAACTCAGAGGAAATGAGAGACATAATGGATCGGCGGAGGCCATCAAATGATGTGGTGATGATGATGTCATCAACATATAATAAGATGTAAGACATGTCTGGACCCTTGTTGTAGATGAACGAGGAATGATTGGAGTTGCTGTGTGAAAAACTGATAGAGGAGACATAATCGGCGAACCACTGGTACCATGCTCGAGGAGCATGTTTCAGTCTATAGAGCAATTTCCGTAACAGAAACATAAAATCCGGATGAATAGGATCCCTGAAACCCATAGGTTGATGCATATATACCGTTTCATGAAAATCTTCATGTAAGAAAGCATTCTTGATATCACACTGATGAATGGGCCAAGACTTTGATAGGGCAATGCTGAGGACGGTTCGGATGGTTGTGGGCTTTACGACTGGACTGAACGTTTCATCACAGTCCACTCTCACCTGTTAAGACCTGTCATTACCTATAAGACGGACCTTGTACCTCTCAAAAGAACCATACGATTTCTTTTTATGTTTAAAAATCTACATAGAATAAATAATATTAGCATCTGGTGGATGAGGTACTAGGTCCCACGTATTACTATTAATAACAACATTATATTCGTCAATCATTGCAACTTTCCAATTTGGGTCAGATAAGGCATCCAT
The DNA here is from genome assembly GCA_029783415.1 of Anisodus acutangulus. NCBI lineage: Eukaryota > Viridiplantae > Streptophyta > Magnoliopsida > Solanales > Solanaceae > Anisodus > Anisodus acutangulus. Next base: position 32,089,826 of record CM056510.1, on the reverse strand, counting down.
CGGACGACAAGGGACAGAGGAAGGGACAACTGAAACGGAGAGGTTAAACAACCGTTTAGGTTTGGAAATTTTGTGCATGTCACGGGTTTCTATTGTCCGAGAGCATGCATCGGGACGCGGGATGGGAGGAGGGTGAGGTGCTGCGGGACTATTGGGAAGAGAAAGAAGGACATGGGTGGTGGGATCGGCTAGCCAAGGCTCGATTTGCAGAGAGGTGGTTGCGGAATCACCCTAAGACAAGCTATTCCAAGCCACATCGGCAGAACTGGGTGGGGCAGCATGTCCTAGACTGACCGTTGTGGGTTTGGGTGCCGTGGACTGGGACGTCGGATTATGTAAATGATGAATTAGAGGGGATTCAGGCCATCATTTAGGAAGTCGTGGGAATGTCGAGGTGGAGAGTTTAGTTGGGCAAAAGGAAATTGAGACTCATCAAATAGGACATGGCGTGAAATAATTAATTTACGGCTTGATAGATCATAGCAAGAGTAACCACGATGATTGGTGGGGTAACCTAGAAACACACATGGAGAAGACCACGGTTGGAGTTTGTGAGTGGTCGGATGGAGAGGATAACAGAGACATCTGAAAATACGCAAGTGTTGGTAGAAGGGGTTCCTACGAAACAAAACTTGAGTGAGCGACCGTAGAGCTAGAGACTTGTTTGGGATTATGTTTAGGAGATAGATGACCATGGAGAGTGTGTAATACCAAAATTGAGGGGGAATTGAGGCGTGGGCAAGTAGGGCACGTATTAGGTTATTTATGGTTCAAATTTTCTGTTCGGCTTTACCATTTTGGGAGGAGGTGTGATGGAAGGAAAAATGAAAGGTAAGACGTTTTTGGAGCAAAACTGTTTGAATTGGTTATTATCGAATTCCCTGTCATTTAAAACATTTAATACTCTTTTCAAATTATGTTTTTACGAAAACACTAAATGAGGAAAGAGTGGGGTAGACCTGGAATTTGTTACCAATTGGAAAAGTCCATAGAAAGTTGGAATAATCGTCAAAAAACAATACATAATATCGATGGTCGACCGTACGTAAATTAGAGAAAGACCACAAATCACTATGTATTATATCGACAGACATTAAAGTACAATTTATGGATGCATAAAATGGTAATTTAACATGTTTTCTAAAAACACAGAATTCACATATAGGAGTCTTAGAAATACGGTTGCATTGAATAAAATTATTATTCCTAAGGGAGCGTAAAGCAGAATCTCCCAGATGTCATAATCTAGAATTTCATAAGGAAGACGAAAGAGTAGCAAAGGTTGATGAAACTGAGGATGGTTTGTTGACGGCGTTTGAAATATAGGAGAGATCTCTGGTGCTGTCATCTCATTATTCGTCTCCCTGTCGTAAAATACTTCACAGAAAAACCAAAATGATCAAAGTTAAGGGAAACATTATTATCAGTTGTGAAATGTCGCATAGAGATTAGATTCTCAATGAGTTTAAGGGCATGAGGATATTTTTAAAAAAATTAGTGGTGGATATGATGGGGATAAGGATGAATGACCAAAACCATGAATAGGAATGTGTCCACTACCAACAATAATATTCTGATTTAAATTTCTTAAATTTGAATAATATGAGAGAGTACATTGTGATGCCGTCATGTGAGATGTGGCGCCTGTGTCCATATACCAATTTTCGTCTGGAGCATTGAATGTCATTGTGTTCATAGTTGCCTCAATGTTAGTCGGTGCATAAGTTGAGGGCGGGGGGCTTCTGCTGTGTAGGCTTGTTGTGGATGAGCGTCGAGTATGCCAAGTTGGGTCTGTCAGGTCAGAGGTGGAGTCCACGAGGATGTTGAATACGGGTAAGGAGGAGAGGCCCATAATGGTGGGCCCATGATAGGTAGACATCCTATGACGGAGGCTGCTGCCATTGTTGCGGTCGTTGTTGGCTGTTTCTTGCCGGCGGGGACTGTCCTTTTCCACCACCATTACTGCTGGAATTCTGTCCGCCACGGCCTCTGCCGCACTGCCATCATTTGCGGTTGTTACGGGTCAACATGGTCTGTTACGGGTCCTCGAGTTGGCGGTGATGGCTGCCGGAATTGGAGGCCCTGCCGTCGGCAGATGGCCCGACGGTGGTGGTGAGGGCGGCATCTGCAATGCTGGCCTGAGTGGTGTTGCGCTTGATTTCTAGGTTCCCTCAATAATTAGCTTCGAACGAGCCTCATAAAATGGTGGTAACGGTGTGCATTGCTGAAGGATGGTAGCAACGCCGTCATATGATTCGTTCAAGCCTGCAATAAGTTACATGACCAATCGTTGATTAGTGACTGGTGCACCAACGTTGGAGAGTTGGTCGGCAAACATCTTAAGTTCTTGACAATATGCAGACATGTTTGGGAAATCGTCCTGAAGAACGTCCTTAAACTGATTTTCAAGATATAACGCACGTTGAGTTTTGTTATCGTGAAAAATACTTTCCAAACGTTTGGCGGGCAGTAGCATCGGTCTCAATGATTGTGTGCAACAGTTCATTAGATATCGTGCCGTATATCCACTGAAGGACATCTGCATCTAAACGAGACCAAAGTGCATCATCAGAGGTCAAAGTCGAGGGTAGGTCCGTGGACTTTGATTTAGGAGGGATGATATGGTCGATAACTTCGTAAACACGATAATGAATTTTGAACAGTTTCGCCCACGAGGAGTATTGACCCTTTTCCATCTCAAGTGTTACATGGATGAATTTTTTAATGTTGTTGACTGCAAGTGCATGATGAAATTTGGTTTTGTCAGCCATGAGAGATGAAATTTATGAGGAGAATGGATAAAGAATGGCCGAAGAAACACTAGGGTTCCATCGTGGGTGGGTGGCGGCCGAGAAGGGGTCGGCGGTGGGGATGGTTTTTGTTTAGGGTTAGGCTACTGATACCATAAAAAGAATGTGTTCCTTCATTTCATTAATTGATGATTTACAGTATATATATTTACAGAAATATTTACCTTACTACAAACTAGGTAAGTAATCAACCTAATTACAAAAGAATATAATTTTACCTAAATATTCTATTATAAAGGAATGTGTTCCTTGATTTCATTAATTGATGATTGACAATATATAGTATTTACAGAAATTTTACCTTGCTACAAACTAGGTAAGTAATCAACCTAATTACAAAATGAATATAATTCTACTTGACATAAGAGATATACAATTAATGTAAGAATATTTTGTGAATATTCTATTAGATTCACTGAGGGGCGTTTCTATATATAAAGAGTAAATATGTACTAATTTGATTCGGAGTAGGAAAAAACAGGACTTTACCTAAATGGGATCGTAAATCTAAGCTCTATTACTAGTTCAATTGGGATTATGGAGAGAAATATACTTAGTTAAATTAGGATTATGAAGAGGGAGTGTTTCCTAATATTTAATTTTGGGAATATTTTAAAGACCTCCTTTTGTGCCTGTATTTATAAGTTTTGCGGTTTAAAAAATTAAATGCAACTTCCTCATTTTGATTTTTTTCAACATTTTTCTATTTTCTAAATGCCTTTTGTGATATTAATTTTTGAAAAGAAAACATTTCACAAACCTTCCTCTAGGTTCAGAGGCGGATCCAAAATATTAATTTTATTGGTTCAACCTTTATGTTCTTAGCAATTAACCTCTAATGCACTGAAATTATCAGTTCAAAATCTAATACTAATTGAAATTTAAATAAATGTTTATATATATGTTCACATTCTGTTACAAAAAAGTAATACTTAATACTTTCCATCCACCACTATCTAGGCTCGTGTTTTACTTTAATTATTGGGTGCAAAGCTTTGTAATATAAAGATCCACTAAATGAAAAATGAAATTCAAAGTTCTACCCACATTTAAAAATACATTCGATCTTGTTATGAAAAAAATCAAATAAGAAAGGTTAATGTAATATCTCAAAACGAATTGTCGCAAAAGTAAATCAGGAGGGAGTCTATGATATTTTCCAAAGAGTTTCAGTTGAGAAATAGTAATTAGGAATATGTTATAATTTAGCTTGTTCCTCAAAACTTTGGGCAGTAGGTAGACATTGGTATCGCTTAGTGCCAATGTCAAACATGATTATGTTGTTATTTTGAAGTAAAAAATAAACACTGAAGTTGGTTTAATTAAACATTTCTAGTTATACTTAAATTGTGAAAAAATTAAGGTGACTAGGTTAAAGAATGTGATATTCAATAAAAACTCTTAAAATATTTAGTGAATTGTCTCAGTTCACTACTTGTATGTAATTATTGTTGTTGTTTACTTATTGACTCAAGCTTTATTGTATTCTTGGTTTGGTACTTTGGTTAGAGTCTCGAAGGCTAAGCTAGTGAGTAGTACGTTCCTTAAACTTGGTCGAAAGCGAATATTTCCTTTGACTAGTACTCCATTTAGACTATAGCTGGCCAGTGGACCGGGCTCGGGTCTAGCGGGTCGGGTTTGTCGGGGTCGGGGTCAGGGCGGGACGGGCGAAGGGAGCGGGGTCGGGTTTGGCGGGACTTGCTCCAGTCCCGTCCCGATCCCGTCGGAATCAAGTCGGTCGGGGTCGGGTCGAGGCGGGGCGGGGTCCGACGGGTTTTCCTTTTTTTTTTTTAATAACATATGTATAAAAAGACAAGATATTGTAATAAAAACATTCCAAGGCTGTTTTTGTGCCTCTTATATTATTTAATAGACATATGGTTTTTTTGTAATACAAATACAATTGTCTAAATTGCTACTTTGTAGTGTTGTCCAAAAGTTGCAAATTACATAATAAAATTGCCATTAAAAAATTACATTCTAAAAAAAACATGTTCTAATTGCTTGATAATTTCTTGTGGTTCTTCGGTTGGAATTGGTATTTGTTGGTCAAATTGATCCATGTCGCTTCCACCACCTTCAGATAAGATTTCGTTATAGTTTTCGTCTTCTTCTTCGTTGATCATCGGTTGACCGCACCTTCTTCGCTTCGCTCGTATCCAATCTCTGAATAATACTGCAATTTCCAAGCTGTCTCCGGCTAATGAGTGTTTGTGGTCTCCGATTTGATATCTGCCGGCAGAAAAAGCGCTTTCAGACGCAGTTGATGACGCTTGAATGTTCAAAACATCTCGGGCCATCATTAAAAGTGTCGGAAAGGTCTTCTCATTCCCCCTCAAGTATTTCAGCAAGTCTTCATGTCCATCTTCATTGATAACTTCTTGGTACGGTACAGAACCCTGCAAAACAAAACTATCAAACTCGCTAATTTGGTTAGTAGCGGTACGGCCGCACATTCTATTTATGAGGCTTTCAATACTAGCCGCATAAACAACATATCTTTTGTGAGGTTGTGTTGAAGATGAAAAAGATGGTATGGAAGCCGGTAGGTTACTAGCACTTTCTTGTTGGTAAAACCTATATTTTTTTTTGCATTGGTCTTCTACGCTAGACAACACTTCTTCTTTAGTTTGTTCAATAGGTGGTGGGTGATTTAGATTTTTTGGACTTGGAGGTGGTAGTACTTCTATACAATCGTAAATAGTTTCAATAAGTAATTTGGTACCGTCTATTTTAATAGTCGCATTTAATACAACACCAATAATATAAATAGTGGGAATAGGAATAAATATTTTTTTATTTTGATAAACATTTTTTTAATAGCTGTCATATAAGCTGAGTTTTCCATATATTCACTAAGTAATAAAAATATTAGAGTTATATAAAACAACATAGTTGAAATAGTAGGATAATATATACCGGAAAATTCTTTTGTTGCTTGAAAAAATTTCTCTAAAAATACAATAAGTTCAGAAATTTTTACCCAATCACTATCTACAACCATATCAGCTGGATTTTGATTATGAGAGTTAAAAAATAAAGCTATATGTTTTCTATAGTCATAAGCAACAAGTAGTTGCTCGTATAAAGAATTCTACCTAGTGGATACTTCTTCTGGAATTTTTCTATAAGGTAGTCCACAATCGTGACAAGTTTTTATATTCTTTTCTTCGTTGTACTCTATTACTTTTAAAAATAAAGTTTATAGCAAATTGTATTTTACTAAGAATGTCTTCAAAAAGTGATAAACCATCCTTTACAATTAAATTATATATATATGGCACACGCATTTTATATGAAAATGATATGGAAAAGATGGAGTTAAACTATTTTCTAAAATTGTAATAGCGTAATTGTTAGAAGAAGCGTTATATAATGTAATAGTCATAATTTTATCGGTTATTCCATAATAATGGTACACTTGATAAATATTTTCTGCAATAAAAGTACCAGTGTGCCTATCATCTATATATCTATACGCTAAGATACATTTTTGCATAGACCATTTATAATCTATCCAATGACAAGTTACCGTTAAATAATCATGGTCGTTAGTACTACGACCTATATCCGACGTGATAGATACTTTGCCATTAAAATGATATAATGAATAACGTAAATATTGTTGATATTCATGTGCGACTTTAAATACATCTCTCTTAACAGTTGATCTAGGAAAACCGTTAAAAGCAGGATTATATATATCTCTAATGTAATGAATAAAACCGAGAGATGAAGGAAATGAAAAAGGCAAACCCTTCACGTCAACTAATTTTGATATTGCTTCCCTATCTCTATGTTTATTGTATTTACGGCCTACAATTCTCCCCGTCGTGGGGTTAATTTGATCCTGTACTTGGTCCGGGACAATATGTGAACCTTGTTCCGATGGAGCGGACGTTTGCGCACCCGGTTTTGAAGCCTGGTATTGGGCATACCTAGTTGGATGAGCACTTACTACGTGTCTAATTAAACCCCCGTCCCACCGTGACCTTTTCCAATTTTAAATTTTAAAGCATTTTTACAAATTTTACATCTAGCTACTTGATTCTCTACGTCCCTATAAAAAAATATCATGCATCTGATTTTAATGGTCGTTTTGCTGGACCTCGTCTCATACTAGGGGGAATATGAGGCATTTCAGTTGAAGGTGCACTAGTTGGTGTGTTGTCATCAACATTAGTGGGTGTATCATCTAGATCATCGTCTAAATTAAAGTTTTCTTGAGTTCCAGAAAATAACTCATCGTCTAAATCTAATGGTATTGTAGTAAAATATTGAGTATCAACAAAATCATCTTGTGTAGGAATATGATGACTAGAAGAAGTACCATTGTCCTGGTTGCCCCTACTAGCAGAAACACACTTACCCTTACCCTTAAACATACCTTTTAATCCTTCCATTTTAATTATGATAATAAATAATTAAAGATAATAAAATTAAGTGCGCTAAATAAAATAAACAGACAATAATAATTTAATGAAGGAACGAATGTACCAAACGTCGACGTGTAATCGAGTGGTTGAAAATTAAAACTTTGCTCGATGGAAGATCCTCAAGCTAGTTGCCAACTTCACTCCCAATTCCCAAATGAATAAATAAAATTGAATAAATAAAATTGAATATTTAGTAAACAATGTAGACTTATAGAGAGATATATTGAGAGATTAGAAAGATTGTAGGAAGATTTGTGAGAAAGATGAAGAGAAAATGAGTTATTTATAATTGGAAAATTGGGTTTAAGTGTAAATATAATAACTTATGGGTTAAAAATAAATATTAAGGGGGTAGGGGGGTTGGGGGAGGGGGGGAGGCCAAAAATGGCCGTTGTCCAACGGCAAAAAATGGATGTTGCCCAACGGCCAAAATCTAAAATGGTCGTTGGTGCAACGGTTATATTTGCAAAGGGGGGACTTACGGGTGGGATCGGGATGGGCTCGGGTCTGACGGGCCTGAGGCGGGCTCGGGACGGGTCGGGATGAGACATTGTCCCGTCCCAATTCGAGTCCCGCTACCAATATTTTTTTTTAACTAATCGTGGTCGGGGCAGGGTCGGGTCGGGACCGGGCCGTCCCGGCCCACTGGCCAGCCTTAATTTAGACAAGACATGGACGATAGGACTAGGCATGAACTATGAGATTATCTCACTAAATCTTTGTTTCTTTGTCTCTTTTTGTTTTCTAGCTAGTCCTTCTATTTTAGGACCCATTTTGATCCTGTGAATTTTTTATTTAAATATTTTAAGTTTTTTATTATTATTATTTATGTGATACTTTTAATTTTTAGAGAGTCAATTTAATTAGATTTTAAAGTTAAATTAAATTAATTAAAATTAAAATTTATATATTTGAAAATTACATGAAAAGTAATATAAGTTCTAACTTTTCTTATATCAATTTGATATATGAATTCATCTTAAAATATTCATCAAATTAAAATTCATACGGTTTGAATCTCGAAACGTACATAAAATATTACATAAGTTGAAATCGATAGAGTAACTATTATGAATATATAATACTTTAATTAATTTGACACTCGTTAATCGAATCAAGCCACATAAATTATATATATACTTCAATTTAATTAAGCCACATGAATGAAAATAGAGTACTTAACTTATTTCAAAGGACACTTTAAAACCAGTGCTCTTGGTGCATGCAGGTGGACACGTGGTATACATTTAGCATTAAAATTGGCAGTCCTCTATGCCGTCAAAACCAAAATTCAAGGCCATTCCTGTCAATTCACACCGAAAGGTTAGGGTTGAGTCCACTTTCTTCTATTCCAGTCTGTCCTTTATATTTGTAGCACAGTCCATCATTACATCAGCCACCTCACCACCACTCCACTCTTCCACATTATCAAATCTTTTTGGCTCTTTTCCCACATTTTCTTTAATTTCTTCACTGTAATAACTACTACGTCCTTGGTTGGTCCAATCTATTTCAATTACTTCGGTGTTGTATGTTTTTTGACAAGTGTAAGTTCATGGATCCAACTCAAAAGGTAAATTAAAACCCTATTCATAATCAATTTGCCAGCATTGTGTTCAATTTTTGTAAGTATTATCGTAGTTAGCTGGTTTTTTATTATTCTTTTTCTCTGTTATTATAGGAAGATATTTCGGGTAATGAGACAACTGGGAGTACAAAATGTTGCTCTGATTGCAAAACTACAAAGACACCCTTATGGAGATCTGGTCCTTCTGGGCCTAAGGTAAGTTGATTACACCCATTTCTAATCTGGGTTTTGATCCATATCACTTGATCAGTTGCTAATTAGCATTATTAATTACTACTTTATTATTGCAGTCGCTTTGCAATGCTTGTGGGATCAAATACAGGAAGAAAAAGAGAAGCCCGGTTGGGTTAAGCAAAGGGTTAGAGAAGAAGAAAGAGAAACTTGTTTCTAATAGCAAAGAGGATAAAATTGGTAGCAAAATATTGAGGGTGAAATTGATGATGTTGGGGAAAGAAGTGGTGATATTACAAAGACAGAGATCTTCAATGAATAAGCCAAGAAGTCAAAGGAAAATTGGTGAAGTTGAAAGAGCTGCTTTTGTTTTGATGGCTCTCTCTTGTGGCTCTGTTTTTGCCTAATGCCATCCATCAGCACTCCCTAACCCTAACCCTAACCCCCTTTTTTGCTTACTATTAAAGTAGAAGGAAAGACCCTTGTTAGGGTTATTAAGAAATCTGAAAAACAAAAGATCCTTATAGAGAAATGACTTGATTTTGGTAACTTAATTAGATGGATGGAAGAAAGTGAAAAGTGTATATAGATGATGATTGGATATGCATTTTGGGTTTTGCACTTTGTTGTCTATTTCTTGCCTAAATTTTGGATCATTTCATTGATATTCTGCAAATGTTGGTGAATATCCTTAAATGTGTGCCAATTCCATGTTTCTTCAATGCGCTAATTGTATGAGTGGTAGTGTGTACTTTCTTGTTTCTCTTTGGGTGGGTAGAGGCGTGAGGGTAGGCAAGGAAAATCACATGTTGGTGGAAACTAATACTCAACTTCAAATTACTCTTTGATGTTCAAAAGACACCGTCGAGCAGTTAAGTTAAATAGGAGTAATTCATCTTAATGTCGTTCTGTTTTATACTAATTCAGTAGTTGTAAGAGAGAAAAAGTGGGTTTCTTAGTGGAGTATTTAAGTCCTAAAGTTACCTTCAAACTATAGAGGGTCAATTTTAAGTTACATCTGAGATTCTGAATTAGACTAATGGAGTAATGTTTTAGGCTTTTTGTATATTACATTCTGGTTTAGATTTTGAACTCTAAACTTATCTAGGGCGGCCTAGGCAACATTCAATCAAGAGGCAATCTGATGTCAAAGAATATCTCTACTCACAGAGTAGTCATTTTCGAATGATGTTCTAAATTGCACTCTGTTTATTCTAACTCGTCAATTTAAATCAGTACACTAAAACAACAACAATATACCCATTAATTCAGAATAGCAAGAAACTAAAACAGAAGAGAAAACAAATAATTAGGGGTGTTTATCAGGGCGGTTCGGTTGGATATATGCGCTTGATTCGGTCAATCCGCTACCCATTTTTAAATATATCAATCCGCTACTCAATCAATAAGACATCGGTTGCTTCGGTTTGGATTTAACATTATCGATCGGTTATCGGTTGACTTATCGATAAGGATGAAAAAGCACAATTGCAAGAGAAGAAAAACAGAAAGGATTGTCCTTGTGAGACCAACTAACAGCAAAGTTTATAATTTACCTTTCAAATGGAAATTCACATAAGAAAGAAACCATCTCACGATGTGATTCAAATATTATGTAATTTAATAGGACATAGAAATAGATAATCAAGCGCAAGTCTTTTAAACTCAGCAGAGAACTACAAACAGTTATTCTTTTATTGCACTATGTCCCTTATCTAGAGCTAGAGATATTAAACATGTTGAGAATCCTCTGTAGCTCATAAACTTTGAAAGAATATAGAAAGACAAAATTTACATGCTATATCTATTTTTGAACAAGCCTAAAATTATACTTATTACAAAGTTGATTTGCACTTCTTTGATCACAAGTTACAGCCCAACTTTTTGGTATACAACATATATCTCAATTATTATCTATACCTGCTTATCCACAGACCACAATCCTTGAAAAAGTCCACGAGTTAAGAGTTTCAACATTTTAGGATTTCTAACTTTCTAAACTACTTAGATATATAAATTTGATCATTCTTAACGGGATAAAGGTTTATCCAATAAGGAAACTGAGTAATTCGTACCCCGCACCGTTAAGCCGTTAATTATAAATTTTAATACATTCATCAATCGTTAATCTGATAACCCGATACCAATAACCAATAAACCTATTTTGTGGTTGTCTTAACAGTTACAGTTCGATTTTGAATAGCCCTACAAAATAGTAATAGAAAATTAAGAATAAGCAACATACCCATTATTTCAGAATACCAATCAAACTAAAATAGAAGAGACAACAAATAGTGTTAATGTTTGATTTGGTGTTGTGACATTCTGGCCAACATATCATTTTAAGTACTAATTTGAATTTAAGAAATGTTGGAACAAATGTCACAACATTCGGACCAACATTTTATGAAAAACAGTTTTGCCTTACTTCACGGAATGAAGCAATATTCGTGGAAATATTACTACGAAATAAAAGTGACTTGGCAAGGTAAATATGAGCTGATGAAAAACGTGGGAAGAACAAGTCAAAGTCGTTGCTATGCTTGAGGAACAAGTCCAAAAAGTTAGAGGATTTTGCTCCATGATCTTCTCCAACAAACCTTACCAGTTGCCCACCTTTCCCTCAACCTTCACAACAAATGGATGAGCTTTTCAAGGAAGACTCTCTACTATAAATAGAGAGGATGCCGAAGAATCGATATCCAGAATCAGAAATCAAAAATATCAAAAGAGCTCTCGGGAATTAAGCCCATAAAACTGGATCACGAGTGTTGCCTGAGCGTGTCGACAACATTCTGTCCAACATTACAATTGCGGCTTAGATTCTAGATGTGTTATGTATTGAAGCAATTGTAATGAGAAGTTGTCTATGTCTATTTAGGTAGATTTTTCATGCAGAAGTCATTTGCGACTTCACCATTTTTAATTCCTTTTTGTTGTACTTTGTAAAATTGTAAAAGAAGGAATTTATTCAATTGTATATAATATATACAATACTTTTGGTCATTGACCATCATAAGTTATATCAACATATAACTTATGAAAATTTAAAACCTTTGTGTTCTTTATATTTTCGTTGCTTTTTACTCTTCAAAGGTTTTCTGTTTTACTACTGTGTTGTTATTGTTGTCAGACAACATTAGTCATGACATTCGGAAAAACATAATTGACATTCAAAGTTAATTTAGTTTATTTGCATTTTATTTACTGTTTCATAGCTCCTTGCGACCCAACAAATAGTAATTGAAAATTACGAATAAAAAACATGCGAATACTAAAATAAAAATACCAACACACTAAAACTATTGCTTAGTATATATTTGGTTTTACGAAAGAACATTTGTTCCTGTCATCTTTTTTTCCTTCACACAAATGATTGTTTTAAAATCAGAATCAAATGCGGCAAACTCAAAATTAATTTTAGTAAATAGTCGGTTACAAAGGGCAAAGCTGTTATTGGTTTTGGTTCGATTATTCGGAGCGCTCCTTTAGTTTAACAGACTATAAAGGATCTTTTGAATATTGTGATCCAAGATACCTTCCTTTAAATATGAATAAATAATCATAGCCTTTTGAATAAAGGGCCTGATTTTTGTAATGGCAAAAGACAGTAAGAAAGTGAATTGTATGTATGTATGTATGATGTTGCTGATGATTAGATATGCCTTTATTAGCTTTGCACTTTGTTGCCTGTCTGCTTCCTTAAATTCAGATCATACATTGAGATCTGCTGATGTTAACTTTGGTTGTTTTGTAAAGTTGATGAAGATCCTCAAAAGTTCCATGTTTTCTTCCCATTGAAGGACGTGGTTGAACTTTATAGTTTCCTCCTTTTTATTGACATTTTATTCTTAGCACTAAAGGCTAGATGCACTGATTTGTTCCACACGGATGTCAAATTGTTGTGTATGTGACCAACAAAGATAATTAGGTTGATATCTCCATCCCACACCTTCTTTTTTCTTTTCACAAGGGTGAGTTTTCTGTTTACCAATTCTTAAAACCAATTTTAGTGGAGGGGTTAGATAATTAACACAACTCCTTCCTCGCGTAGCCCTCGCTTTGATTTGACTGTAAAATATTTAAGAATAACAAGTTGACAAGAGGAAACTAATAAAATCAAGTGCTAAGAGAAATTGATTTGTTAGAAGTAGTTCAAAGCTAGTTTAGGTATCGTTGTAGGATTCCTAGTGGGAATTAATTATGCATATTCTGTAGAATATATTTACATTCTTAGCTCTTAAGAAAGGCATTATAATTCTACAAGGCTTACAAAACGAATTGTTAAATCAGGCAACACCACTTATGCAAAATTACTGTGACGTTGAACCATTCAAATAATATTACTAATGATTTATGAACCAAAAGATTCTTTTACTACGAACATATGGTTGTAGCGTCTATACTGTCGAAAGCAACATTTTAACTCCCCCCCCCCCCCCCCCATAAATTTGTCCAGCTAAAATTGGACTATAACTTGTATTCATATTGTATAAAGGAAGGGAACTATGCCTGACCTCCTTAAATTATACAAATGTACAACTTTACATGGACCAAAAATTGACAGAGGAGGGATGTCTTGAGGGAAAAAATCAGATTATATCTCCCTCCTCCTATACAAGAATTTAACTGACAAAAAAGTTCGATTTTAATTCGTAGTGTCCACGTACTGTTAATGTACAGATTTTCATGTTAGAATTTTAATGATGGAATGTTAATTACACTACTCGCGAAGTTAACTAAAAGAAATTAAAGGACAGCGTTGGTACAAAAATTAAAACCAAAATCACTAAGCTTTTATTTAGCAGTACAGATATGGATGATCCTGAAGAGTGAAGACGGTCATATTGCCAGATAACTGTAGAATACATATGGCTATAACTATATCCTACACATAAATATTGATAGAATAGGAAAGAATAATTATGTATATTTTGTATATGGTAGCTGTATATTTAGTCATTCATTACCTTAGCTCTAGCCTAGGATTATGCTTGTATTATGAGTATATTTACTACTCCTTTCAAATGAAATAATCAAGGAAGAATATTTCTTACATGGTACCAGATTCTAGAGAAAGTTCCTAAACCCTAAATTTTAACCCTTCATCGTCATCCCCCCCCTTGTGCGCTACCGGCCACTTCCTTCCTCTTCCGACAGTCATGTCTAACTCGAAATCAAATTTTCATCCAGCCCTAGCTGTCTCCAACATCAAATCTCATATCTCCATCACCCTTGAGATAGAAAACGTTCATTACGCGACATGGGTGAAGCTTTTTAAAATTCATTGTTGATCACGCCGGGTTATCCATCACATAATTCCGCCTGAAAAAGGCAAGAAGAAGGCGTCGAAAACCGAGGATGAGAAGGAATTATGGTTGACCCTTGATGCGACGGTTCTCCAGTGGATCTATGCCACAATTTCGAGTGATTTATTGCATACGATCCTTGAACCCGAATCCACGACAATGGAGACTTGGGATCGCTTACATGACATATTCCAAGATGATAAAAATTCCCGAGCCGTCGCTCTTGAGCAAGAATTCTCCACCATTGACATGACGGATTTTCCCAATGCATCTGCATATTGTCAACGACTCAAGGTTTTGTCGGACCAACTCAAGAACTTTGGGGCGTCGATAACTAACAATCGACTCGTTTTACAAATGGTTGCCTGCCTCACCGACGCATATAGTGGAGTGGGTACGCTCATCCGCCAAAGCAATCATCTTTCGCCATTTTACCAAGCTCGTTCTATGCTCATCCTAGAAGAAGCGGATTATGCCAAAAAGATAGCAATCGTGTCGAATTCCGCCGTGGTTGTCGTTCCGTCCGATGATAATTCTTCACAATTTGAAAATTTGTTGCCAAATTGTGGCCAAAAGGGACGAAATAGCGGTAATGGAGGTAAAAACAGTGGTGGCGGCCACCGACGTGGCGGAGGTGGCGGCTAGCAGCAACAGCCATGCCTGTGGCAGCCGAGGGCCCAGTGGACCGGCACCTTGGGCCTGACAGTGGCCTTGGGCCGTGCCTCCGTGCCCTTTTCCCTCTGGAAATTGGGCCAGGCCCATGCCCAGGCCAGCAACCCGACATTCTTGGGCCACTGCCGAACTAGTGGCAGCAAGCCCACTCGGCAGTGGCGACTCCGACCGACATCGAGGCCGCAATCACACTCTTGGGCTTAATTCGCCCGATGCAAATTGGTACAAGGACACCGGAGCAACATCTCATATGACGTCCTCACAAGGTAATCTCTCATCCTATTTTAATTTGAGCAATAATTGTGGTATAATTATCAGAAATGGTCATTCAATTCCAATTCGTAGTTATGGTACTACAAACATGTCTCCCCCGAACCCATAGTTAGCTTTAAAGAATGTCATTCATGCTCCCTAATTGATTAAACTTGATTTCAGTTAGAAAATTTACTACTGACAATTCAGTTTCTGTTGAATTTAATCCTTTTGGATTTTCAGTGAAGGATTTTCAGACGGGGATGCATCTAATGAGATGTGATAGTCGGGGTGAGTTATATACAATCACCACACCCACACATCAAGCCACGTTACCATCCACTTTTGCAACTTTAACTTCTTCTTTATGGCATGAACGTTTGGGTCATCCGGGAGCACCTATTTTTGCCTCCCTTAAACAAAATAAATTTATTGAGTGTACTAGAACTCGTAATTCTCATGCTTATCGCTCATGTTCCCTTGAAAAACATGTTAAGTTGCCTTTTGTTGCTTCTAATTCATGCACTGTTATGTCTTTTAATATTATCCATAGTGATATTTGGACATCTCCCGTTTTGAGCTCTTCAGGCCATCGATACTATCTCTTTTTGTTGGATGATTACTCTAATTTTTTGTGGACATTTCCGTTATCTAAAAAGTCACAAGTCTTTTCCATGTTTCTCTCATTCAGAGCATTCATCCGCACTCAATTTGAACGAGACATTAAAAATATTCAATGTGATAATGGTAGAGAATTTGACAATGGGCCATTTTGGGATTTTTGCAAAACTAATGGGTTATGTTTTAGTCTCTTGTGTCCACATACCTCTTCTCAAAATGGAAAAGCGTAAAGAAAAATTCGAACCATTAATAACATTGTTAGAACCTTACTTGTCCATGCCTCTCTACCACCATCATTTTGGCATCATGCATTACAAATAACAACATATCTCCTGAACATACTTCCAAGCAAACAGTTAGCCTACCAATCCCCTCTCAAAATTTTATACCTAAGGGACCCATCCTACTCTTATTTACCGATTTTCGGATGCTTATGCTATTTTTGTTCCTTCCACTACCGTCAATAAAATTCAACCCCAATCTACTCCACATATTATTTTGGGATATCCGTTAAATCATCGTGGTTACAAATGTTACGACTTATCCTCTAATAAAATCATCGTGCGTCGTCACATAGTTTTTGATTAAATAAATTTTCTTTTTGCCAAAATACATTGTTCCGTGCCTCCTACCTATGAATTTCTTGATGATAGCATACCCCTGTATTTGGTCCACCGATTCGCTTCCCAAATGGGCCCAACCATTTCGGCCAGCCCAATTGATTCGGGCAACTCGACCCAAAAATTTTCTCCTCTAACCCAGCCAAATGGGCCTGCCTGCCCGAGCTCAGTGGCTGCCACCCAGCTAGGCCTTTCGTTGGCAACCCACTACCGAGAGACCCACTGCCAGCAGGCACAGGCCCACTCCAGGGCAGTCCGTTACACACTCAGCCCAATATCCCATCCTCTATCCAACCACCTCCAATTCCAGCCTAATGGCCAATCACTCGTAGTCAACATGGAATTTTCAAACCAAATAAAAAATATGGTCTTCACACCCATGTTGTCAAATTATCGTTGCCTCGTAATTCCGTGTCTGCCCTAATGACCCGAATTGGAAAATAGCTATGGATGATGAATATAATGCTTTTATTAATAATAGGACGTGAAATTTAGTGCTTCGTCCTCCTGATGTTAACATGATTCGGTCTATGTGAATTTTTAGTCATATAGAAAAATCTGATGGTACATTGGAGAGGCATAAAGTCCGTCTTGTATGTAATGGAAAGACTCAATAGGTTGGTGTGGACTGCGGTGAGACTTTCAGTCCAGTGGTAAAACCAACAACTATTCACATGGTACTAAGTCTGGCCCTTTCGAAGGCATGGCTGCTTCATCAGCTTGATGTAAAAAATGCATTCCTGCATAGAGAGCTCAATGGAACGGTGTATATGTATCAGCCCGTAGGGTACAGAGACCCCACTTATCCTAATCATGTGTGCTTGGCTCAAACAAGCTCCCCGGGCTTGGTATAAGAGGTTTGCACATTAAGTTTCTAATATTGGGTTTTCTAACAACATGTCTGATCATTCTTTATTCATTTACCGTTAGGGTAATGATATAGCTTATATTCTTCTGTATGTGGATGATATTATATTAACTGTCTCATCTGATGCTCTTCGCAAGTCTATCGTGTCTCTTCTTGGCTCAGAATTTACAATGAAAGATCTAGGGCCACTAAGTTCCTTATTGGGGATAATTGTAACACGTCATGCAGTTGGTTTATTTTTGTCTCAAAAGAAGTATGCAGAAGAGATCGTTGAACGAGCTGACAAGTCCTCGTGTAAACCATCTTCCACTTCGGTTGATACTAAACCAAAGTTGAGTGCCTCTTCCAGCACGCCATATGCCTATCCATCACATTACCTCAGCCTTGCAGGAGCCCTGCAATATCTTACTTTCACGAGGCCCGATATATCTTATGATGTGCAACATGTTTGTCTATTCATGCATAACCCAATGGAGGATCACATGCATGATCTCAAACGCATTGTGCGCTATATTCAGGGCACCATCGATCGTGGCTTGCATTTATATCCGTCTTCGACAACCACTCTTATTTTTTACACAGATGCAGATTGTGGTGGATGTCCGGATACCAGACGCGGTTATTGTGTATTTCTTGGTGACAATTTGATATCTTGGTCCTCCAAACGGCAAGCTACCTTGTCCATGTCCAGTGCCGAAGCAGAATACCGAGAAGTTGCCAATGTGGTGTCTGAATCTTGTTGGCTACGAAACCTTCTTTTGGAGCTCCACTGTTCGGTTCCGAAGGCGACATTGGTTTATTGTGATAATTTTAGTGCGATTTATCTCTCAGGAAATCCGGTTCAACATCAACGCACTAAACATATTGAGTTGGATATTCACTTTGTTCGCGAAAAGGTTACTTGTGGACAAGTACGTGTCTTACATGTTCCGTCACGCTATCAGATCGCCGATATTTTTACAAAAGGTATTCCGTTGGTTCTATTTGAAGATTTTCGGGACAATCTCAGCATATGCCGACCTCCCACTTCGATTGTGGGGTGTGATAGAATAGGAAAGAATAATTAGTCATAATTATGTATATTTTGTATATAGTAGGTGTATATTTAGTCATGCATTACCTTAACTTTAGTCTATGATTATGCTTGTATTATGTGTATATTTACTACCCCTTCGGAAAAATATTTCTTATAGATATAATAGAACTTTCATGATATATCACATGTTGTTAAATAGTCCAATCTTTCACCAACTGATCTATATAACTTTTTTATTACCAAGTCTTCTTTTTTTCAGAATGAAAAATGGACCTTGACTTTCTTCAATTATGTCACCGTAGCAAGGTGCAGGAAGATTCATATTGTGGAAAATTTCTTCTCCTCCTTGCTTCTCTAGTTTCACTTTCAACATTATCAATATTCAGCATAAGATATTATCTCAAAAATTGATGAAACATAAAGCATTATTCTGTTTTCCATTTTACATTTAAACCTTCTTTTATGCATTTAAATTAAGTACTAGGAGTATCATTTTAATCTATTATTGGGAAAAAGGAAAATGATATATCATTTTAATCATTACACATATGTCTACAGTTATGTCAACTTTCTATTGCAGTGGTAGTGAGAAACCCAATTGCAATTGCCCTACAAGGGCAGTGGGGGATGGTCCCACCTCCAAAATAAAAGGTGAAACTTTAATTTCTTTTCCACATGATAACTGGGGTAGAAATTATTCATGAAGACAGAGTCCATACACTTCATTTTCCTATTAAACTACCCTCAAAATCCACTCAACTTATTCTTTGTAAACCTGAAAACAAACTAAATTCACTCAACAACAACAAGAAGAGAAGATATGTAGAAGAGCTTTCTGGTGGTGGCTGGCAAAGGGAAAATTAGTAGAAAGGATCAGTCCAATTTGTTGTTCAACAAGTCTACAGAAGAAAAAATGACTTGGTTTATTGAAATTTCAAGCTTGATGATCACCATTTCAATTGTGATCATTTTGGCCTATCCTTTTCTACAATCTTTTCCCCCTGCAGAAGCAATAAAATCATCCAATTCAAATCATGATCCTTTGTTCAACTATAGACAGTCACCAAATTTCAAGAACTCTCCAAAATGTGCAATATTTCCCACAAGTTCAATTACCACAAAGATTTGTAATCCTTCTGTAGTCCATCTTTCCATGACCCTTGACACTAAATTCCTCCGTGGATCGGTCGCTGCAATTCATTCAGTCCTTCAGCATTGTCACTGCCCTGAAAATCTCTTCTTCCATTTCATTTCATCAGATAGTGTAAATCTTGAACCTCACTTGGAAAAAATCTTCCCTTCATTGGCATTCAAGATTTACTATTTCAATCCAGGGATTGTGCAAAACAAGATTTCTTCTAGCATAAGGCAAGCTCTTGAACATCCATTGAATTATGCAAGGAATTACTTAGCTGACCTGTTAGAGCCCTGTGTTGAAAGGGTCATATACTTGGATTCTGATATCATTTTAGTTGACGACATTTCTAATCTATGGAGAACAAGTCTTGGATCAAGAATTTTGGGATCACCCGAATACTGCCATGCTAATTTCACCAACTATTTTACTCCTAAATTTTGGTCTCACAAGAGGTTTTTTCGCGCATTCCATGGCCGGAGACCTTGTTACTTTAACACAGGTATGATGATGATGTTACGTTTTTTTTCTGTAATTTTTTATGATCACATTTGATAGTCTTTCTTAAAGAATGGTTCAACTAATATGCAAGAATCAAATACTTGTCAAAATGCAAAATAATAAATAAAATCTACTTGTCTGGTACTATATATATACTAATAAAACTACACATGTACATGTCCAAACTTCCACCTAATTTACCCTGTTTCAACAACCATTCATCAAGTAAGTCCTTAGACTTTACCTAAAATACAACTAGGAATGCCTTTTTTCTTTCTTCTTTGGTTATATTTCTTTGTGCTTAAGGAGTGAGGAGGCATTTATGAAGGACTCAACGACTAAGTCATGCAATGGTATAAAATGATGGATTTAACTTACTTATACTGACAATGCAATATGCTAACGTGTTATAAAAGCTTACTATATATGTTAGTATGTTACTTCCTCCGTTCACTTTTACTTGTCCAATGTACTAAAATTTTATTTTCAATTTTTACTTATCATTTTTTGCATATCAAGAGAAAAAAAAAATTTCCCTGTTTTACCCATAACATTAATTACTCATTTTAAATTATTTTTCAAGTCCATTAAAAATGTTAAATATACACAATATACATGTATATATTGTGCATATTAGTCTCGGCTTTGCTCTCGGGTTTGGCTAATTTGTACCGTGTAATTTATGATAAATATTTAGTATCCTAGTTTAGGTAATGTTGTAATGTAATTAGTATTGTACACTTACCATAATAACTGTATTACCATAAATGTATAGTTAGTATCCAAGTAGAATAATGTTTTAGGAATAGAATAGGAATATTATTCTCCTATTATGAAAATATGTAACTTGTATATATAGTCTTTCAATTAATGAAAATAATCAAGGAGATTATTTCTTTCAAAAACTATGACCCAATTAATATGGGTATCATGGTAAATTATGTACTTTATTTATTATTTTTTAAGAGGTGTGCAAAGTCAATAGTGAATGAGTAAAAGTGAACGGAGGGAATACATATTGTTGAATGATACCTAAACCTGATTGTGTAAAAAAAGCATACACTGTCAAAGACTAAATTGATTTTGATAGGACTAGTGATAACTAAGCTGTTGACATTTTCAGGTGTAATGGTGATTGATATTATTAAATGGAGGAAGTACAGATACACAAGGAAACTAGAAAAATGGATGAAGATTCAGAGAGTGCATAGAATATATGAGCTTGGTTCATTGCCACCATTTTTATTGGTATTTGCAGGAAAGATAGCACCAATTGACCAAAGATGGAACCAGCATGGACTTGGAGGGGATAATTTGAGTGGAAGTTGCAGAAATATACATGCTGGTCCAGTTAGTTTGTTGCATTGGAGTGGAGGTGGCAAACCTTGGCTCAGGCTGGACTCTGGCAACTCTTGCCCTCTCGACGAGCTCTGGGCTCGCTATGACTTGCATGGCTTGAAATAACGTTTACATGTTACTTTTAGACCTTATTTTTGAAAAATAACCATTGTGTTGGAGTTTCAAATTCTATAAGCCAAACTCCATAACAATGACTTTAATTATAGGAGCTGAAAAGTGATTATTTGTGAAATTTTCCCCTTACATATCCTAAGTAATGACCATAAATTTGATAATTACAACACATGCATTTCCATTTCTTAGGTCTTTTCTCCAACAAGATTCTCAATGCACCATTTTGTAAAATTCTTGTCAATAATTTATACTAATGCTATTGAGTTTAATATTTCAGCACTAATCGTATAGTATAATTTTTTCACACGATCAGATTAACCTATAGCTACATAACTATACTTATTAGTCATCTGAAAATAAAGTAAATGACCTGCTATAACAAATTAAATTAAAATGATAGTGTGAGAATTATTTACATTATCAGTGTCATTGTTTATATATAACTTAAATCAATACTATTTGAAGACCTTTTAATGACAATTTTTGTAATAGGTATGTTAATCTCGCCCACTAGTCCAGGTGAACTATATGTATAGGCTATAATTCATTTTCATAAATATATCATATTTGAACTACTTTTTATTCAAATAAAAAATATTTTTTCTATATATCGATAATATTTAAAAACTATACTTAATAATTAGAACAAACGACTAAAAATTATTAAGAATGTAAAAAAGAGAGAAAGAAAAGTAGTTGGAAGATAAAATAAGTCAATCATACTAATGATTCTACGAGCACAAAGATCCAAAACTAAAATGTATTTCTGCCATTTAAAAATAAAATTCGTAGCAGATAAAATTACTATTACATCTAAATATTTAAAACATGGGAAATAAGTTAATACTAACAATTTGAATCAACAAATTATAAATTATTTCTTTCATTCTTGTGAATAAATAATTAAGTCTTGGAATTAACTAATTTGCAACAAAATCCAATTCAATTATTTTTCAAATTCATCATTTAAGTAAATCTATTAGGATGCATATATTCATTTTCCATAAGAAAAGCATTGGCGGTGAAAGAAAAAAAAAATAGACCAAAATCTGTTAATAAGGAAAGTTAGACAATCTTTTTGGAAAAACCTAAATAATTTTCTTAGATTGTGTACTTATTGATTTGGGTTGTCAAATAGTAATCATGTATTACTTCACCCGTCTCAATTTATATGATATTTTTCACTTTTCGAGAGTCAAATGAATTGTTTTTATTATAATTTTTTCATATACTTTTTACAACACCTTTATCATGCAATTAGCATAAACGTTTCATATTAATTTCCTCAAATATAACACTAATCTCTAGTCTAGAAGCATATAGAGTTTGGCCTAAAATTTAGAAATTCTAACAATCAAGCGGCAAATTCGGAATAGAAGAAAATCAGATAGTATTGTCACAAAGATGAGATTTTTACCTGACAAATGAGCACAAATTTCTTTCTGAATGAGCCGCAGATATACTATAAATAGATGCTCAACAAAGCCAAAGTTGAATTGGTTGAAAAATCCCATAGGTAGTAGGATTGAAATAATCGGAGCCGCTTGTTTCTCTTTTCTTGTCTGTTTATGGTATTCCCTTCATGTCACAAAATTGTAATACTTTTGTTTTTTCATAATATTAAAATTTTAAATTAAAATTTATATATTTAAAAATTACGTTAAAAAAATTATAAATCACCATAATTAATAATTTAAAATATTTAAAAAATATTATAATACATCTTTTGCCTTCGAAATCTCTGGCAAAGTTTAAATGCGTATCTAAGTGTTGGCGAAAGTACCTTCCTCAACCATATCTATTTGGTTTCTTTTATCAAGCTCGGGTGACCCCCTTACGTTGGAAAACTCAATTCTTTTATGAATCTTCTAGTAGTACAAGTTTGGATGAGCTATGTGCTCGGCCTCTTCTAAAATGATGTCACATCCGTGTTCATCAACATTTTTAGAGAATACGAGCTACATAATAGATAAGTAGTCAATTTTCTTGACAGGAGGGTGTATATCGTTGCATCATCTAATGGTTTTCTTCTTTGCAATATCCAGAGGGTAAACAAACAGAGGATTTATTATGTTTATAGTCCCGTCGTGTTTGCCTCTCCCTAAAACTAAAATCTGTATAAAGAAACCAGCTATTGGATTTATTTGTAAGGTACATGATCTTGAAAAAGATGACATATCCTTTACTACAGTTCGCTATTCGTTACCTTCCCTTTGGGGTTTACAGTTCACTAGTATAACAATTGAAAGTTTCTCTTCTGAGACTAATATGTGGACGACCAATTTTCTAAATCTTGATGTACCTCTTGGACTGTGCCCTTCTTTGCATAGGGTGTGGGATACAACAATGGCAGGAAATGAGAAGTAAGTAAATATTACAATTGCTAGAAAGGATAAACTAAAGATTACAACAAAAAATTGGAAATCAAGAACGAAACAAACTTCTTGTGTGATTTGCTGAGTCGAGTGATGACATTCTGTCTTTAAGATAAGATTGCCTTGTATATCTCCTTTTACATTGTCGGGCAATAGTCTCACAAGATACAACAACAACTTAACAATTGAGCAAAGGAAACTCAAGTGTTACTCTTGAAGAACTTTGAGTATTGAGAGGAAGAAGATGAATTCAGAAAATCTGTAGTATTTTTCTTAGTGTGTGGAACAATTGAGCCAAATGACTCAATTTATAGTGTAAGGAGATGACCCTCAACTAGCCAACTAATGGCCTTCAATAGCCATGTAATGGCACTTGATTGAGGGGTTACATTCAGCCAAATAATTGAATTTGTGCTGGCCTTCAGAAGAGAATGCTAGTACTCAGCCATTATTTGGCTGAATGTAACCCCTCAATCAAGTGCAATTACATGGCTATTGAAGGCCGTTAATTGGCTAGTTGAGGGGTCTTCTACTTACACTATAAATTGAGGCATTTGGCTCAATTGAAACACACTACACTCAACACTTAGAAAATTCTCCAGATTTTCTGATTTCATATTCTTCCTCTCTAGCAAAGTCACTATACTCAAAGTTCTTCAAGAGTAACACTTGAGTTTCCTTTGCTCACTTGTTCAAGTTGTTGTTGTATCTTGGGAGACTATTGCTCAACACCGTAAAAGGAGATATACGGGACAATCTTGTCTTAAAGAAAGAGTGTCATCACTCGACTTAGCAAATCACACAAGCAGTTTGTTAAGGTTTTGATTTTCAGTTTTATTGTAATAGTTTGTTTATCCTTTCTACCATTGTAATAGTTACTTACTTCCCGTTTCCTACAACAATTGTATCCCAACACAACATTCATAGTCGAGATAATGCAGTATGGGTTAAGAAGTATGTTGCAAATGTCGCCACTGCGCTTCTACATTGTTCAGAGGCCAATTTTGAACTTGCTAGCTCTCGTCTTATTGAGGTGCAGAACATGGTTATTCATCCTGCTGTTCCGCACATTTTTTATTTGGTTGTAAGCGGTAAGGTTTTTTCTTACAACTTGATAAAGGATATTGCAGAATTTGTGTATGATTTTGGAGAACCCTTCAGGAAAACACGACACTACACATTATTTCCTTACGAGTGGAATCTATTGCCAGGTCTTGTGCAGACCAAGTAGCCTTGGCTAATGCTTTACTTATTTGTACTTCTAAGAACATTTGTTGACTATTATATTTACTTTGAACTTAGGCATAGATAGCGTTTTCATGGTCTTCTTTTTATTTCAGCTAAATCCATGATTTGATTTTTTATTCTACTCTATCTTGAGAAATCCAAAAAAAGAAGAAGATTAGAAGAAGAGTGTGTTCTTTTACTCTACTGCAGGAAGTAGGGGCTCGGAAAATACATGGTTAAAGTTGGATCAATGGAGATCTATAGTAGGAAAGGAATGATCATGCTTGTATAAACCTCTTTCTCCATTCATATTTTCAGATGCCTTTGTTTCTCTCATTTTATACCTCTCCTTTCCTAAGTGAAAAATAGACGATTGGCACGCATCTTCCTCTAACATTGAACTGTCTTGCATATTTACCACATTATTCCCTTCCATTATTTTGTCTCCTGAAGGACTAATCTCAATTGTGATGAGAACTAGACGTAATGATATTGACTAGGGCAGTGACCTGAAAGCTAATGCCTCGTTGGGGGCAGCCGAAATTTGTGCATCTTCTGTAAGTATACTTGGATTGTGGAGGAAGTACTGGTTTCAGAGGCTATAGTTAATCAAGATGAAGAAAATTATTTAAGAGGAGAATGTACATGGAGAGGCAAACTCATAGTCACATATGTATAGTAATTTTTGTTAGTATCAATCAAGTATCATCAATGATGAAATTAATTGAGCACAATAATATAATAATAACTCAAAATAACTTGAAATCAACAACAATGAATTTCAGCAAATTGAAAACACATACTAACTTGGTGTCGATAGAAGCCTGCTTGATGCAGTGTCCTAAGACAAAAATTCGCCCCCACTTGTGCTGCAGTTTTACGGACGTCTGTCTAGAGGATACAACTATCTAAGTGAGAGTTCTAGCACAAGAACTTCACTTCTGGCGAATTTACTATATGTGTTCTTCAGAAACTTGTTTTTGAAGAAGAAGAAGAAGTAGAAGCCACAATCTTAAATCATTAATTGTGAAAAAACTGATTGATTGTAGTTTTTTCTGTCTTGTTGTGTGTCTTCTCCAACCAAGTGATCAACCTTCTTTATATAGAGTAGCATATGAACAGTTACAACCATTCATACCAAAGGTTGTAATTGTTGTGAAGAGTTGCAACATTTGTGAAAAGTTGCAACCTTTGATTCGAATTTTCTGTCCGTTGATCACTTTATTTCTTCTTAATTCCATACAAGTTCCAACAATACCCCACATTTTCTATTCAAACATCAACAATACCCCACATTTTGATAGAAAATAAGATAATAAGGAACTTGTCGTTATTTCTGAACAACACGATATGACATGCATCAGAAAAGGTGTCTGGTGAACTTGAACCGTTCGTAGTGAATACCTATCGGATCTACTTTGTGAAATAGTGGACGAAATGTCTTGAACTATTCACGTTTTGTAGTAAATCAAGACAACAAGTATCACACAGATCATATCAACATATTTCAATTCTTATGGTTGTGTTCATTTCGGTCGTGAACAACTCCTTCTTCGTGAGATTTTCTAGAGAACGTAGCCATATCGGTTCTCCCAGATGCAACCCCACATCAATCTCATATAGGTAATACCAAACAAGAATAGTCCGTACTATCCCACCATAGGCTTTTAGTATTATTAAGAATAAGATTCAGCCCTTAAAACATCAACGGATTAACACACTTAGTACACCATAGGAATGAGCATATGTGTGTTTTATGCTCCTTGAGTCTTCCCCAACTAGTTTTCCTATTGAACCTAAACCATGGGATCTCCAATTATGATAGGTTAGGTTTCCGCCAGTTAACGACTCATTGTGTTGGCTTTAAGCTCATTCCCCTCGATGTAAATACGACTTGCTCTCTGTTAAGGCCTTTTGTCAAAGGATCCGCTATATTGTCCTTTGATCTCACATAATCAATGGAAATAATTTCATTCTTTAGCAAGCTTCGTATTGTATTATGACGTTGCCTTATATGTCTCGACTTGCCATTGTATATCTGATTCTTTGCCCTCGTTAGGGCAGCCATACTATCACAATGTATGCAAATGGCTGTCACAGGCTTTGTCCACAACGGAATACCTTCTAGGAAGTTTCTGAGTCATTCTGCCTCTTCGGCAGCTTTGTCTAAGGTTACAAACTCTACTTCCATAGTTGATCGCGTATTTACCGTTTGCTTTGATGATTTCCAAGATACCGACGCTCCACCAAGTGTAAATACATAATCACTTGTGGACTTACTTTCCGACTGGTGTATAATGCAATCCATAGTTCATTGTATGATGTAGATATCGGAGTGCTCGTCTTAGTGCAAACCAATGATCCTTTCCAGGATTATGTGAGTATCGACTTAGTCGACTCACTGTATATGCTAAATCTGGTCTCGTACAATTCATTATGTACATCAAGCTTCCAAGAACTTGTGTATACTCCAATTGAGACACACTTTCACCTTCATTCTTCTTAAGGTGACTAGTGGGATCAAATGGTGTAACAACCGGTCGATCATCATAGTGTCCAAATTTTCTGAGGACCTTTTCAACATAATGGGATTGTGTTAAGATGTAACCATCAGAATTCTTTTGAATTCTAATACCAAGAATGACATCCGCTATTCCCATATCTTTCATATCAAAAGCGGCATGCAACATCTTCTTAGTTTGATTAATTACATCTTTATCCGTTCCCATAATTAACATATCATCAACATATAAGCATATAATGACACATGCATCTTTACATTGTTTAATGTAGACACATTTATCACATTCATTTATTTGAAAACTATTTGATAATAACGTATTATCAAACTTTTCATGCCATTGCTTTGGAGCTTGTTTAAGTCCGTATAAAGACTTAATCAATTTACAAACCTTTCGTTCTTGACCTTTAACAACAAACCCTTCGGGTTGTTTCATGTAAATTTCTTCATCTAATTCACCATTCAAGAATGCGGTCTTCACATCTATTTGGTGTATTTCCAAATTGTGAATCGCCGCTATAGCAATTAACGTTCTTATAGACGTAATTCTCGTTACTGGTGAGTAGGTATCAAAGAAATATACACCATTTTTTTGTCGAAACCCTTTGGCTACTATACGAGCGTTGTATTTTTCTATAGTACCATCAGGCCTTAATTTCCGTTTGAAAATCCATTTATGGCCTAGTGGTTTTTGTCCCGGAGGGAGATCAATCAATATCCATGTATTATTTTGCACAATGAATTCTACCTCACTTTGAATAGGCTCTTTCCAATAAGGTACTTCGGATGATTTCATAGCTGCCCTATATGTTTGAGGTTCTCTTTCAACGGAAAAGGTCATGAAGTCCGGTCCAAAATCTTTGGAAATTTTCCCACGTTTACTCCTCCGTGGTTCAGAGATTTTTTCTTGAACAGATGAAGTAAGATTTTCATCATTATTAGTGTTTTGGTTTGACTCATCTTGAGGCAGTGTCCTTTTCTTATGATTAGGAACACTTTTATCCTTGTCTTTGTAAGGGAAAATATCCTCAAAAAATTCTGCTTCAGCAGATTCCATAAGTGTGTTTTTGTGAATACCTTCAACATCGGAATGATACACCAAAAACTTATATGCTGCACTATTAGTGGCATGACCAATATATATGCAATCCACCGTTTTTTGTCCAAGTTTAGTTCTCTTTGGTAAGGGAACTTGAACTTTCGCTAGGCAACCCCACACTTTCATCCGTTTGAAAGTAGGCGATCTCCCTCTCCATAACTCATAGGGAGATTGGTCATTTTTCTTTTGAGGAATTTTGTTCAATACATATTTGCAGTAATTAACGCCTCATCCCATAGACTAAGGGGTGCACCCGAACTAATCAACATTGAATTCATCATATTCTTCAATATTTTATTTTTACGTTCGGCAACTCCATTTTGTTTTGGAGTATATGACGCAGTGGTTTGATGAAGTATACCATGAGTAGAACAAAATTCTTTGAACTCATTTGATTGATATTCACCACCTCTGTCTGATCTTAGAATCTTAATTCTTTTGTCAAGTTGGTTTTCCACTTCTGCTTTCTATGTTTTAAACATGTTCAAAACCTCATCTTTGGTATGTATTAAGTATACATAACAAAATTTACTGCAATCATCTATGAATGATATATAGTAATTCTTTCCTCCACGAGATGGGGTTGCTTGGTAATCACATAAATCACTATGAATTAAACCAAGCACTTCATTTGATTTCACTACAGATTTATGAAGATGACTTGCATATTTTGATTCTATGCAAACTCCACACTTAGTCATTTTGTTCATAGAGCAATTTGGCAATATGCCTAACTTCACCATTCTTTGTAAATAGCGATAATTAACATGGCCTAATCGTGAATGTCATAAAGAAGGGGAATCAACCATATACATAGAAGCAGTGCTAGTGCCTGCATTTTCATTAATAATGGCAATTGCCTTAGTAGGTACAACAGATAGTTTGAAGAGTCCCTCACTGAGGTAACCCTTCCCTACATATAACCCACCCTTGGTGAGTACAAATTTGTCAGATTCAAATACAATTTTGAAGCCCTTATTACTAAGAACAGGCCTAGAAATCAAATTCTTACAAATTTCAGGCACGTGCAACACATTAGTGAGCACAAGATCATTCCCGGGAGTGAGTTGTAAAGTCACCTTCCCTTTCCCTTCCACTTTTACAGAAGCAGCATTCCCTACGAACAATAGTTCTCCATCTTTGATGGCCTGGTAGGATGAAAACATATCCTTTTCAGAACATACGTGCATTGCAGCACCCGTGTCCATCCACCAATCGGTTGAATTTGTAACCAGATTTGCTTGAGCCGCCACAACCCCAATGAATTGGTTTTTAATTTCAGTCCGGTTGGATTGGTTGACATTACTCGAACCTCCGACACCACCACCTTGATTCTTGCGAAGGCGACAATCTTTTGCTCTGTGTCCAGGTTTGCCACATACCCAACACAGTCATGGTTGTGGTTTCTTGAATGCATTGGTCCTTTGTGGGGCGAATGCATTCCTCCCGGATGCAAAAGATGGCTTGGCACCATTAAATTTGCCCTTGCCTTTCTGAAACTTGGCCTTAGAAGCATTGCCTTCAACCATGTTGGCATTAGGCTCCAATGAAACAACATCTGCCTTTTCATTCTTCCGGTTATCCTCTTCAACTCGAATTTTCAGAACCAGTTGCTCAAAATTCATTTTCTCGGTTAGATGCTTAAGATAAACCTTAAAATCCTTCCATGAGGGAGGTAATTTCTCAATAATAGCACCCACAAGGAAATTCGGGTTAAGGCACATACCTTCAACCTCTGACTCATGAACAATGATTTGGAGTTCCTCCACTTGCTTGACAACTGCCTTGGCATCACTCATCTTAAAGTTCAGAAACTTTCCGATGACGAACTTCTTGAAACAAGCAACCTCAGTTTTGTACTTGTTCTCCAACGATTGCCACAACTCCCGTGCCGTTCTGAACGTGGAGTAGATGTCGTAGAGAGAATCATCCAAGGCATTGAGAATATAGTTTCTGCAAAGAAACTCCTGACTTTCCCAAGTTTGAATGTCTTTCAGCCTTTCAGCCTTCTCCGCATCAGTCGGAGTATTCTCCCCTTCTCCTTCTGGCAAAGCCATAGGAGTCTCAGCAATCAATACGTTTGCCAAGTGAAGAGTTGTCAAGTAGAACAACATCTTCTGTTGCCAGCGTTTGAAATCAGAACCTTTGAATTTCTCAGGTTTCTCAACATGGTTTTTCACCATTGACGATCCAGATTGATCCATCTTTGCAAATCAGGAAATTGAATTCTCTGAAAATTTTGCAACCTCAACAAATCAGAGGAAAAAAAAGTCTATTTTTTTTAATAGTAATTTTTGTCTTAGATTGTTAGTGTCAATCTAGTATCATCAATGATGAAATTAATTGAGCACAATAATATAATAATAACTCAAAATAACTTGAAATCAACAACAATGAATTTCAGCAAATTGAAAACACATACTAACTTGGTGTCGATAGAGGCTTGCTTGATGCAGTGTCCTAAGACAAAAATTCGCCCCCACTTGTGCTGCAGTTTTACGGACGTCTTTCTAGAGGATACAACTATCTAAGTGAGAGTTCTAGCACAAGAACTTCACTTCTGGCGAATTTACTATATGTGTTCTTCAGAAACTTGTTTTTGAAGAAGAAGAAGTAGAAGCCACAATCTTAAATCATTAATTGTGAAAAAACTTATTGATTGTAGTTTTTTCTGTCTTGTTGTGTGTCTTCTCCAACCAAGTGATCAACCTTCTTTATATAG
The DNA here is from genome assembly GCA_029783415.1 of Anisodus acutangulus. Lineage (NCBI taxonomy): Eukaryota > Viridiplantae > Streptophyta > Magnoliopsida > Solanales > Solanaceae > Anisodus > Anisodus acutangulus. Next base: position 32,058,390 of record CM056510.1, on the reverse strand, counting down.
AGTAGGATATGAACAGTTACAACCATTCATACCAAAGGTTGTAATTGTTCTGAAGAGTTGCAACCTTTGCAACCTTTTATTCGAATTTTCTGTCCGTTGATCACTTTATTTCTTCTTAATTCCATACAAGTTCCAACAATTTTGTAATGCATATGAAGTCAAGGTTACAAGCTTACAACTAGTACAGTTAATATCCCTTTGTGACATGTAAATACACCTATCAATGGGACTCTAGAGAGAAAAAAAAACAGCAATTAGCCAAAACGAATACTAGCATTCTCTTCTGCTAAGGGAAGGCTAGCACAAGTTTTCCTCCCTGATCAAAATGAAAGCTAAGGTACTTCTAATTATTGCTAGTTAGTCTAGTTTGTATAGTTACTCATCAAGAAGCTCTCAGGCTTGAATTTGTAGCTAGGGACTTTCAACACACTTTAGGATCCCTATGAAATGCCCAAACATTCAGTTGTACTCTACTGTACTTGGGTATTTACGTGTTCACCGAGTATCGGAGATTGGCTCAGGCTCTTGGGGAGTACCACTGGTAAATACAGAGTTTTAACGTGCCCTTCACAACTGCATCAAGATAGAGCAGTTTTGTTATTTGGGATTTTTCAACATTGCTATTCATTCCTACTACATTTTTCAGTGAATGTTGCACCTTTTGTCAATGTCTGGATTATTCAGAAGCTCTTAGATAATCGTGTTTATAGTGTCAGTCCCACTATTAACAATGCGTGTTAGAGAAACACAGCTGAAGTTAAGAGAAAGGAACTTGACTATGCTGATTCTACTCGCAAGAGGATAATTTCTTCATAGTTTGTCAACAAATTTGACAATGGATAAACTTAATTCTAATTAGTCTAACTCCAGTTTCACAACTAAAAAGACAGAAACATATGAGAGCTGCCACTAATATATATTTTTCTTGTCTGGATCACTTATAATCCATTTTTCTTCTGCACTTCTTGTAATATATATATGCCTAGAAACATATATTTTAGAATAACTTCTTTTTCAATGCCTGTAAATATTGAAACTGAGTTCTTTTTTAGACAACATGACGGAATTACCAGGATGCCCAAATAAGGGGAAGAGAACTTAAATTCTAATCATTGCTATTAAAATTAAATATGCAGCAAAAGATGAATTACCAGCAATATTGCATTCACCCCCATCAAATTCACTGGCATTTAGTATCTGCTTTGAGATCTGAATAATTAAGATTTATACCAAATTTTTTTACTCAAGGTAAAGTGTTCCCATCAAATGTGACTTCATTCATATGTATTAAACATTACATTTAAATCCGATACTTGGAGTTAAGGGTAAATGTAATATTTTAACGCACCACCACAACAATGGGTGATTCTGCTTCTTTAGATGGGAGAAGCAAAATGCTTCCGCAAGGCCTGACGCTAATTCGTAACAAAATGACGATGACACCACAATATAATAATATTGGGAGATCTTTCATGAAATATCAAACTCAGGATGAATGGGGCCCGCATCATTCAAAGACCAGTCAATGCCGCCAGGAACTTGGGGCTTACGCTTTGGGCTTTCACCGGCAGCTCCCGGTCCAGGTTACTGCTCCCCAGTTAACACCTGCTCCCTTCATTTTCTTGTTTTTACTCTTTATATATGTTCAAAGACCATTTCTATTACCGTATTTACTTTGTATCTTGTTATTTTAATATTTTCTTTCTTTATAATTAAGCATCGATTAATTTTCTTTTGAGTCTACATTTTTCCGACACAAGACCTTTACCCACAAAGGTAAGGATAAGATAGACATACATCTTACCTTCTCCAGACCCTTCCGGGTGGGCCCGAGCCATCAGTGAGATACCACTCTGGAAAGGCTAGAATTCTAACCTTGTGTCAATACCTACGGGCCAAGGGACAGTCTCAGATAGAAACAACGCCGGGAATAGCTCCAAGAGGATCTCTGAGTAAAGAGATAAGTAAGGGTAAGGGTCATTCCAATTCAGTAGGTGAAGAGTCTCTTTCGAGCTAAATCCTTTACCACACCACTTGTGAAATTACATTGTGTATGCTATTATTAAACTCTTTATGTTCAACCATTTTTTTGAATAAAATTTATCCTAACTGTCAGTCCTAGGTTGATACGGCATTAATTTGTTGTTCCTACTTTCTGAATTTTTTTCCTATTCATGGGTATATGGTATAGATTATGAAAAATAATTAAAACAATAGTATAAGAAAAAACATTGAGAATAATCACATGATTAATAATGTGGTGGACTTCCTTTTCTATGTTAAGAACGTATGCATTCTAGATCATCGCAAGTAGACATATTTAAGAAAAATTGAATTTCAAATGTTCACGGAAAGTAAAATATGTTATTACAGGATCGGTATAAGGATTGATATTAATTGCAGACCATTTCTTTGTTTAGGTAACGTATTCGAATTTAATATTGAATTAAATGTAAAGATAAATTCATATGGATAAAAACATAGATCAAATGAAATGTTGATTAAAAAAAGGTACGGTATTTAACTTCTTCTCCAAGATAAGTTACGAAAAAGAAAAGTGGGAGAGTCAAATTGGAGAAATTTAAACAAATGAAAATATAGTAGGATTGTTAGTCAAAAGTCTCGGCTAGAAAAGTGACATATTTCCAGGTAGATACAAGAGTGGAGGAGGTCATCACTCATAACAGTCTTGATTCTTCACCTCTGGTCGGATAATGTCAAAGTGTCCCCCCCCCCCCGTCAGTTACCCCCACCACTCTTTCAAAAGAATGCAATTTAATATTTTCTTTTTTTCCTTCAAATTAATAGTTATTTTAGCTCAAAATAACTATTCCAAATAATTATTATTTTATGAATTCAAAACTAAAGTTATACTCTTAATATTAAAGAAATAATTCTTTTTAATAATACGCAATTTCTCAAAAAAAAAAGTATCTAATAAGTAGGGTAACTCATTAAATATCTTATATTATTTTCTTAATGAGCACAAAGAGAGCTAAAGCAAGAACTCAAATGAGCCGGAAGGAGTAGTTATTTTGTTTCAATTTATGAGACATATTTGATTGGACACTAAATTTGAAAAAGGAAGGAATCTTTTTTATATTTATGATCTTAAACATATCTTGTTTGATTAAGAGACTTTTGAAATTTATAGTTACAAAAATGCCAAAATATTTGTTTAGCTATAAAGTTTTTGAAACTTGTGATTTTAAGCCTTTTATAACATTTGTGAGACGATTCATTAAAAATAAAATGAAAAGTTTAAATTTAAAAAGCTCTCATTTTAGTATGTTGCCACGTAAATTGAAAGGGGAGCATATAAAAGATACAAGAACCAAAGAGCAAAGAGACCAAATTATATTAAAAAGATACTCCCTAATCATAGAGACTATAGTTAACCGATAACTTGCTAGGCTATTTACCTTAGCCGGTCACGAGTGGTTTGGCTCATCATCAACATCTGCTTCCTGGAAGTTGCTATTTCTTGATTGAATATTCGATTAGGAACGTAGCCATGTTATTATAGAACTAGCATATATTAAAGAGACGCCATTTCTTTTCTTCCAAGCTCAATACTTCTTCTTCTACTACTACCTCTTCATCAGTATCACAAAAAGAAAATTCTGTACACCTCCTTTAGGAGGTACCTATCTCAGTTCCTTGCACTAGCATTCAACTAGTCCTACTTTTGTTTCATTGTTTTTTGTTAAAATTTCTGGGATTGCTTTGATTCTTTCTTCAGTCAAATATCTCAGATTTCAGTAGCTCATATACTTCAATCCAGTTCCCATGGAAGCCCTATTCCAAGAGCAGTTTTTTCCTTCTCCAGATGCTTTCATTTTTAGGCACCCTTCGACTAATATTCCAGTGGATCCAATAAAAGCTGATGTACAAAATGGTACAATATTCAAAGGTCCTAGCTTTGATGAAGATTACCCTCATGTCCTTTCAAATCATGTTGTTGGAGAAGTAAATTCTTCTCCTCAAGAGGAAGGGGAAGGGGAACATTATGATGCAATGTATAAATACATAAGTCAGATGCTTATGGAAGAAGATGATTTGGAGAATAAGCCCTGTATGCTCCATGATTGTACGGCTCTCCAAGCTGCTGAGAAATACTTCTCTAATGTCCTTCATGGATCTGAAAACAACAATTCCCCCCAATCTGTCATCATCAATCCACAGGATTCCTCTAGTCTCCTCAGCAACACTTCATCTGATTCTATTGAGTCTCCTCAATGGGATCTTAATTTCGAATCCCCTGTTTCCGTGAAGAGTTTGTCTGGTGTCTTTAATCCTGACTCTTTGTTCACATCCTTTGACATCAACCATTCATTTGGCAATGACCAATTTGAACAAGAAGCTGCTAGTCTCTTTGAAAGTGACAGCAGCGACAATTCACCCACTGCTTCGAGGCAAAAGAAAAATCACCGTCGAAAATATGATGATGATGGTGGTGCAGACCAGCAGAGGAGTAACAAACAGTTGGCCACATTTACTCATGATGAATCTGAACCATTGGAAATGTATGACAAGGTCTTGTTGGTTTGTCCAAATAATCCATATTTGGAACAACACAACACTACTGGTCTCCTTTCCTGCTCGCCTAATGAAGCCAAAAAAGTAACCAAAGTTGGAAGGCCAAGAGGTGGTAGGAAGCATGGCAGCATTATCAAGAAGGAAATGGTGGATTTGAGGGGTCTGTTGACTCAATGTGCACAGGCCATGGCAAGCTACGATAGCAGAACAGCTAATGAGAAGCTGATGCAGATAAGAGAACACGCTTCGCCCCATGGGGATGGGACAGAGAGATTGGCTCATTATCTCGCCAATGCCCTTGAAGCCCGCCTGTCAGGCACGGGTACAGCCTTGTATACAACGTTCACTTCCAGCAGGATATCAGCTGCTCACATTTTGAAAGCTTACAAGGCATTTATCACAGCATGCCCATTCAAGTTGATGTCAAACATTTTCGCAAACAAGTATATCCGAAAGCTCATTATTGCTGGAGGACCAAAGATACATATAATTGATTTTGGGATTTTATATGGTTTTCAATGGCCTTGTCTAATACAAGGTCTATCCATGAGGCCTGGGGGACCTCCAGAGCTTCGCATTACTGGAATCGAACTTCCCCAGCCTGGTTTCAAGCCAGCGGAGAGGGTTGAGGATACAGGCCGTCGCTTAGAGAAGTACTGCAAGAGATTCAATGTTCCTTTTGTATTTAAAGCCATAGCGAAGAAGTGGGAAAGCATAACGCTTGAAGAGCTTGAGATTCGAAGGGACGAGGTGCTGGTGGTTAACAGTTTGTTCAGACTAGGGAACATACCTGATGAGACAGTTGTACCAAACAGTCCAAGGGATGCTGTCCTAAATTTAATCAGGAAGATCCGTCCTGATATGTTCATCCACGGAGTGGTGAACGGGACTTTCAACACTCCGTTTTTTGTCACACGGTTCAGGGAGGCACTTTTTCACTTCTCTTCGCTGTTCGATATGTTTGAGGCTACCTTGCCCCGTGAGGACGAGGATAGAAAGCTTTTTGAGGAAGAGGTTTTCGCAAGAGATGCTATGAACGTGATCGCTTGTGAAGGAACGGAGAGGGTCGAGAGACCTGAAACATACAAGCAGTGGCAACTTAGATGCGTGCGAGCTGGATTTAAACAGGTGCCACTTGACCAGGAGATTGTGAAGATAGTTAGCAATAAAGTGAGGTCGGAGTACCACAAGGACTTCTCGGTTGATGAAGATGGACACTGGATGCTTCAAGGATGGAAAGGACGAGTAATTTACGCTCTCTCTTGCTGGAAGCCTGCTCGGCAGTCTCATAAAATTAATCTAGTTTATTAGGCCATTTCTTAATTTGCTTCTCTTATTTTCACCTAAGGTCGAGCTATGGTCAACTTTAGGTCATAGCTGCTTTATTCACTTGCTAGTGAGTTTTTTGTTTGTTTGTAGCAGCATTGTGGAATTTATTAGTAATTTTGTTTCACTCTCTCAAATGCTTCACAAATTTCTTTCATTTGACGTTCAAAAGCATTACAGATTTGAATGTTTGTGAGCGCACGTGAAAGCTCTTTGTAGCATAAAGTCGAACAGCTTCTCTGCATTATGGATTAAACAAATTGGAACTTTACTGCATGCGGCATAGATCACTATCGAGCTAATGTTGTCTCCTTTACAACTTCATCAAAGATAGTACTATATAGGCCTAGTAACATATAATCCAGAATAAGTTTTTTTTATTCTAATACCACCTGTAAATTTTACAACTGAATTATTCTGAGAAGCAATATGATGGAATTACCAGGATGCTCAATTAAGGAGAAAAGAAGTTAAATTGTAATCATTGCTAGTGATAAAATATGGAGTAAAAGATGAATTACCTGCAATATGGCCTTCACTCCCAGTGATATCTGCTGCTTCTTTTAGCTTTAAAAGGATCTGCGGAAATCCTTATGATAGCATCTAATATCAACTTACTGCATGAGTTCATTGCTCATATGATCACTCAATTATTGGAAGTTATGTAGTAAAGCTATTTTTCTTCTTTTTTAGAACAAGAAAACCCACTTTTCTATAACCAATCACACCAAAAATCACCTGACCGGATTTGTCCGGCTGCCAAAAGCTGATGTGTCAGTTTATATCCGTCCGCATGGACTTAACTAGTACTGTAATACCAAAACTTTAAAAAAAAAAAACCCCCGACTAACAACATGGACTTAACTAGTATCGACATCATTTAATTTGACATGAAATTTAAGAAAAAAATAAAAAAAATTAAAATATGTGTTTCAAAACAAATTTTACATAAATGTGTGGCTATAAATTATTTGATAAAATTAAATTATTTCTAAATATAGAAAGATAACATTCTTTTTTGTTGTGCCATATAAACTGAGACAAAAGGAATATTTAAAAAACTACTAACAACAAACCGATAGGCAACAACTCAGATCCAATTTACAAAAACCTTGAACCCGTCCTTATTTTACAAAAGTCAAAAGCTCAAATATGTCGTCGAACTATCGAAAATGGCTTATTTATGCCTCGTAAGCCATTGTCATTATCAAAATCGCTCATTGTGTCATTATCGTTACCAAAATAGTTCATTTATGTCATTGTCGTTACTAAAATGGTTCATTCATGTCATTTTTCATTAACGCCGACGTTAATGAAAAATGGTATTGTAAAACTGGTGTTAATGATAATGACATGTATGAACCATTTTGATAACAACGATCATATATATGATTGAAACTATTAATGAGTGTCGTAAATGAGCTATTTCCGGTAGTTCAATGTTATATTTGAGTTTTTCCCTTTTATAAAGAAAAGTGTCTTTCCATTAAAAAGTCCACTAAATAAATAAATTTTAATAGATTTTGAATCTAATAAATCAAATAGGTTGGGATACTGTAGACATCGAAATTTTGTATGAATCTACAAGGCAAGTTCATTTCATCTTCAAACTCTAAGTTTGTTAGGGTTTCTTGGAGGCTACTTTGTCAAAAACTCCAACTCACTCCTATATAAAGAGATATATATTCCCTCGAAATGACATCTCAAAAATTTCATAAACTCCAGTGATATTCACAAGGAGATCAAGACAGATCTCGAATATCCCACAAACTCATGGTATGCACAAAGAGATCAAGATATTGAATATCTCATAAATTTCAGGGATAGTCATAAAGAGATCAAAATCTCAAATATCCCATAAACTCACAGGTATTCATCAAGATATCAATATATCAGATCTCGAAAGTTACATAAACTCATAGAATAAGCACAAAGAGATCAAGATACCAAATACTGTCTTTATCAAACTGCCCGACGTTCTTGGAGATACATCACAAGGAGTCATCATACGAGAAATACCCTCAAATTATGGAGAAATTTATGAGAGAAGAATCAAAATATTAGACTGATCTTGTACCCGCAATTGTTTATCAATAAAAATCATGTTCCTTCATATTTTATTTGTGATTGTAATTTATTTTTCCCATATTCAAAATTGGGTGCAACCAGATTATCCATAATGTTTCAATTTTGAATAGCCCATGCACTTTATAAATGAACAGTTTGGACAACCTTTGACTAAATAAATTAAAAAGCTCATAAATGAAGCATAATAAATGCATGACAGAATATAGAAAAGAATCGTAGGAGAAAGAAAAAAGGAAAAGGGAGTGTTGTGCGTATTGTTTGAAGATTTGGCTGGAGTGTCGGGATCCACTTTAATTCTCATAAATAATTGTTGGGGTTACAAGGATTTGCAAGAAACGAAAATTACAAGTAACTGCTTATGTAAGAATTGAAATTACAATTCAACTAGAAAACTGAAAATTACAATATAACAACAAAACTGAAATTACAATATTTGTTGAACAAGAAGACCGGAAACTGCTTTGATTTTTGCTGAGTCGAGTGTGGCACTCTGTCCTTAAGACAATATTGCCCCGTATGTATCCTTTATACGTCCCGGACAATTCGTCTCCCAAGATAAAACAGCAATGGAACAATTGAGCAAAGGAAACTCAAGAGCTACCGTGAAGAATATTGAATAATGAAATGATGCTAGGAAGTTATAGGAAGAACTGATTTTCTGGTTGTATATTTTCGTGTATATCAAGTGTATTTTTTCTGTACCTCAACAATGGTGTAAGGGGTGTTTATATAGGTGAGGGAGGGCTGTTTAACTGCCCCCATAACAGCCATTATTGGCCAAATAATGGCCATTATGGAGGTAGTAAAGCCACCAAAAATAAATGGTGAAAGACCAACGGATTTGGCCATTATAGGAGGAGTAATTCAGCCAAAATAAATGGCTGAATTGAGTGTTGGACGTTTCTGTTCGTGTCTGCCGAAATTCTGAATTTCTGGAAACTTCAGGGACCAAACTGTACATCTGAAAGAATTCTGGTCCAAATTGTACATCTGAAACTTCTGGGATCAAACTGTACTTCTGGAAAAGTTCTCTGTCCAAAAAGATAATATCAGAAGGCCCACAGCCCGTGAACCCGGAACCGGACCGGACGGGCGGGCGGCGGCGGCACGCGTGTGGTCTTTCCTCGAACCGAAGCACATCTAGGTCCTCCCTCCTTTAAACACATGGGATACCCCTTGGGGTCCCAAACCCCAAACCAATTTCGAGTCTTATATACACAACAATTCTTTCTTCCTCTACCGATGAGGGAGAATTGAACACAACACCACATTTTCCATGCTTCAAACACCTCACTTCGTGGACCAATATCTCTTTCATTTCTCAATGAAATTTGACGATTCTTGGCCCTACGGTTATCTACGTACTTAGTAGATCATGCATGTGTGAAGAACCGAATTCTCCAACATACGTAACACTAGTGTTTAAGCCGTTAAAGTTGGTCGGTCGCAACTCCCGCCAAAGGCAAATTTCCAACAATAACTACTCCTATACACCTACGTAAGTAACCGTCACCTAATACGAGCATTCCGCAGCTTCAATTCCGAGCGAAATTAGGTTTTGCTTATCAACAATAAAAATTTCATCTCTGTGACAATTAAGTATTATTGAAAATGAGGTTTTCGATTATCTTCTACTCTGAATTTTTTGCTATGAATTTAGGCTGAAAAAGTTTGAATTCTATACAGTTCTAGACTAGACATTATAGATCCAATGTAACAGTAGTTGCAAGTAATAGTATCAGTATGAAACGTCGGTGCAAATTGTCTGATACACCATGTGTAGTGGAGATTTCTGACGATATCATAATCAACATATTGCATCGTTTGCCTTCGAAATCTCTGGCAAGGTATAAATGTGTATCCAAGTGTTGGCTTAAGTACATTGCTGATTCATCTCTGAGTTATAGTTGTCGTTCTAAACGATGGAGGCCTCAACCATTTCTAATCGGTTTCTTTTATCAAGCTCGGGATACCTGTGAACGTTCGAAAATTCAGTTCTTCTTCTCGTCGGAAGAATCATCACTAGCTATTGATGGCAGTTTAGATCAGTCAGCCAATTTTCTAGGCAGGACTGCGTATATTGTTGCATCGTCTAATGGTTTTCTCCTTTGCAATAAGCAGAAGGTTTATTATGTTTATAATCCTGCAACGAGGCAGCACTTGGCTCTTCCTAAAACTCAAATCAGCATGAATGATCCAACTGTTGGATTTATTTGTAAGGTAGATGACCCTGATAAATATGTTATCTCATTTACTGTAATTCGCTATTGGAATTTACAGTCCAAAGTAACAATTGAAAGTTTCTCTTCTGAGACAAATGTGTGGACTGTCAGTAACCTAATTCTCGATGTACCTATTAGACTGTATTTTGCTACTATATGAAATCACCATCAGCTGGTGTGATTGACGGAGTATTCTGTTGGCTTGATCAAGGACATCAGATCACTGTTTATGATAGCGTGAACAAGCGTTTCTGGGCTTTGACATTTCTGGTAGCTACAGGCAATTATTTTCTCGGATTTTCTGGTGGGGATTTCTATTTTGCATTGTATGTTAAGACAGCTATAACTGTGTGGCAACTCAAGAGCAATATTCTTAGTCGAGATGCACTGTGGGTAAGGAAGTATGAAACGAATGTCGCGACTACAGTTCCTATTGGACTTGCAGGATCTCTACATTTTGAGGTGCAGAACATGGACATTCATCCTGCTATTCCTCACATCTTTTATTTGGATGTAAAAGGTAAGGTTATTTCTTATGACATGGAAACGGATGTTGCAGAACTTGTGCATGACTTTGGTGAGTATGGGTGGAGAACTAAACACTTCAAATGGTTTTCTTATGAGTGGCATCAATGGCCGTGTCTTCTGTAGACTGTCAAGCTGGTGTTGGCTATTACTTCTTTTAATAACATCAGTTCAGTATCCTATTTACTTTTATGGACTGTTTTTTATTTCAGCTTAATCCTTGATCTTCTGTGTCATGTTCATTATCTGGTTTTCAATTGTTTAGATTTTTTTACTCAAAGTATGAATAAATATACCCTAGTAGTATATATGAATATATGTCTTCATGTATGGTTGTGGGCTAGACCAAAGAATTAGTGAACTCTTGACCTTATTCCTCAGATAATTTTAAAGCATAAAATCCAGAAGAAATTTTTTCTAATAACTGCAGATCGCGACGCTGAAATCCTCTAAGATACAACATGATGGAATTGTCTGGATGCAAATTAAGGAGAAGAGAAATGAAACGCTAATCATTGTTATTTAAATGAATAATGAGGCAAAAGATGAATTACCAACAATATGGCCTTACTCCCATCAAGTCCACTGATATGATATCCCCTGCTTCTGTAGTGCTCTAAAAGGATCTGCAGAAAATCAGTTTAAAAAAGCAAATTCAACAATGTCAATGGCATTGCCAATCTTGACACATATGTATTTGACTGCCTTTTCTGAATTACAGCTTTCTGCAACTGTAAACAAGCCTCAATGTTTCCGTTACTTAGCATTTTCCTCACAAATAGTTTGCCCAAATTGCATTAGTAGGAGCCATTGGGAGAAACTGCAATATCTAGTCCTTCAACTGAGGATATATGGTGAATCCTGTGAGGGAAGGATCACAGTTTGCAAAAATCACATCTTGATCGCGAACTATCTCTAGGGCTAAGGCTTGTGAGTTCAAAGCGATGCAGAGTTTGCTTCTTAGCTACAGCATGTAAATTGGACCAAACTTATGAGACAATTCTGTGAGCTGGGGATGCAAATTGGATAAAACAACCGTGTGATCTTTGATGTGCATTTATATAAAATAAGATAAAAATTTGACAGAATAACAATAGACATTGGGATTTAGAGCAACGAGAGTGAGCTGGTTTGTCTTGCAAGTTGCAGCTGCCTTCCAAACGCTAGGGTGATCTGCTGATACATTTGCGTTCACAAGTTGTTCTGAAGCGATGTTTAGTGGAAAGATAGTATTTACTATTTAGTGCTTCTGTAATACAATGAAATGGCTTATAGGCGTTCCGCTCAAATATTGCGCCGTCTTTTTGATCTTTTTTTTTTTTTGTATGAAGTGATAGACAGGTTAGTATCTAAGATAATGATCTCCAGAAAGTCTATTAGAGCTTATTATTGGGTCATGACTAGAGAGGGTCTAAAGGGAATTGTGCTTGTTGTATTAGGTACAGAAAAGTCCAGGATTTCACTACAAAACATCAAGAAAGGATGGATCTATGTTCCTTGCATTTCTGCAGCAAACTGTTTTTAGATATTTGAAACACGACCCTGTGCAACAATTTCAGTAATATTTTGGTATAAATATAAACTTTATGACGTTTGCTTATTTGTTGTTCTTTTCTTTCTTTATTCTCTTCTCTTTTTTTGGGTTTTAACTCTTTCGGCACAATGATAAGAACTGGCATCCTCAATGGAATTACCAAGTTATACCTTGCACTGATCAATAAGATAGATTTTGATTTCTCTTGCTATGAGATAAGGTAGAAATAGTCGCATTACTTTCCAGAAAGAAAAAAAGAAAAACAAAATAAGGTGATCCTCTTTACCTCCAACTCATCTGCTAAAGCAAGTTAACGCCCCCCCTCCCCCCCCCCCCCAAAAAAAGGAAAAACAATGGAAAAAAGATCAAGATGACTGATTCAAAAAGTGTACAACTGCTTATACAAGGAAGAACCATCCCATTAGAACTCAAAAATAAAATATGCTCCTTCAAAACTCAATCTGAATCAGAGGAATATTGAGGATAGGGCTTCAGTGTCATTACCATCTTAGACAGTACCTCTCCCAAATCTTCCACTTCATCTTTTCCAAAACCCCAACTTTGGAGCAATGGTGCCCCAAGGGCTCCTCGCTCGATACCAAACCTACGAAGATTTCCAAGTTTACTTTCCAAGAAAGGCAAAACAGCAGTGCTTGAACGTAATCTTGTCGCCATAGGAATGGAATGGACTTCAAGGGATCCCCTATATGAGGAACCTGAAATCGGGGTTTCCAATAGCTCACCGTGTTGGCCAACCATTTTACCAAAGATCAAAGGGAAAGGCAAGGGTATAGGAAGAGGACAAGTAGAAGCTGATAGGTGTGAGAATTTGGGCCTTGTGACTGAATTATCATAAGCAGCCTCAACTGCATCCTTCACTTCATTAATTGAGGCCCTTTGGCTTCCTGAAAATTACATGGAAAACTACAGTTAAATAGATCATGTATCTCTGGGCAAGCTATAAACAAGAAGGTGACAACAGAAAGGGACCACTAAAACACACTGAATAATCAAATATGATTTAACAGGCGGCATTCATTCATCTCACTCTCACGTGTTTTAAGTTACAAGCTCCTTTTAGGAACTACTATTCTGTTTAGAGTAAAACATGATGAATTGCCTTTCTACCAAACATAACCCACTATTTAGGTTGGTTTTACCTTTGAGGTTTAGTCCTCATCACACACTGGGCATCTCATTCCCCAACTTTTCTTTGTTATGTTCTTTCTATTGTCTCTACTTACAAATGAAAAGCTCAATTTTCATAGCAGGGCCAGGGATTTGAAAGTTGCATTTTAATCAGTAAATTTCCTTAGCTGTTCAAACCAGGTTAACTTCATGAATTTACATATTATGTTATAGCTTGAGCTTCTCAAAGATAAAAATAACTTAGAGATAAGGTAATATGACATATATTATGCAAAAGGAGATATGAGGAAACCAGTACGCAAACCATCAAACTATGTACCAAGATAAAAATAGGATCAGAAGATTGAAAAGCAAATGTTAAAAATATACGTGATATGCTAAAGATCACAACAAGTACCAGATGTAACTGCTCCGTGAATGCTCATAGTTTCCACTGCATGGAAATCTTCAACATCTGCTGCTACATCCGGAGTCAACGGCTGCAAGTTTCCGAGAAAGGACTGCTGAGCCCGGTCTACTGAGGGAAAAGAGTCTCCAACATCAGGAATGGGAGTAATTGCAAAGTGACTTCAGAGAAATGAAATGCCAGAAAAAGAAAGCATACCGCTTAAAGAAGGTGCTGGCATGGCAACATCCAATATAGTTACCATGTTCTGCCTGGTTTGTCCTGCTAGCATTTGTACTATCCCGTACATATCCAGAGCACCAGATGTACAGATTGATTCTGCAGATGGCCCTGATTGTTTCATCCTAAAAGGGAGACTAAATGAGTGCAATGCAGACGCATACACTGCACTGGAGTGGTAAGGCTTTTCGTCTTTAATGCTGAGAAACTGGGAAGCTCTACCTAGACAATTACATATATGCAAGTATCAACAACGAGAACTCATATTCAGATAAGAGATTAAAATATGAGAAACATACAGAGTAAAAGGTCATAAAATAAGATTCAGTTACAGAAGTTAACAACCTGCACCAAATACTACAAAAGACAAAGGTAGACAACCAAGACATAAGTTCATACAGGCGCAAGTGTTTACCAACTATACAACACCCATCAGTTTTAAGATCCAGTGACTGAACTGGTAAAAGAAAACCATGACTACCTAACATTTTGCTGTTAAATATACAAGTTTAACACCCATGCTTTCGCTCAACAATTATTGAATCCCCCAGTTCCTTTAAAGTACATAGGATTCACATAGTTAACTGGAATTCAAATTTGTTGATTTTGTTTGATGCTAAAAATTGTTGAATGATGTAGACAAAATTCAATTCTGTTTGATGCTGAAAATTGCTGAATGATGTAAACAAAACTCATACAACTTCTTACCTTTTGAGCGAGGAAAACCACAAGTTTGCATACAGCAAGTGACAAAGTATGAGGCACGAGCCATGATATCTTCACAATGCCCCTTACCTCAGCTTGTAATTAGATATATTCTCAAAAATTGGGGTGGACATCTACGAACTCACAGGTCAGCTACTCATACACACGTAGACCAATTTTGTATCTGTTTGTTGTGGCCAGGAGTCATTACTGATAAATAATCTCCTTTAGATGGACTAATATGCAGTACGAACTTACAACTCAATTTAGTTCAACAAAGAATAAAAAATCTAGTATCCTTGAGAGAACCATAAAAAAAAGGGCAGCTCAGTGCACTAAGCTCCCACTATGCGTGGGGTCCGGGGAAGGGCCGGACCAAATGCTTGAGAAAACCATAATTAAGAAAATTGCATAGTTCTACTGAAAAATATCACATTATGAGAATAGCAGTTCTTACTTCCACTCAGGGAGGGCAAACCAACAGGGATAATCAATTTACATAGCTCTGACAGCCTTGAAAATGAGACTGCATCGTGAAGATTACGGGAGATAGCTTGCTTGCGGCCTTTGGAGTCCATGTGCAAGCTAGGATTACGTGCATTATATAGTAAAACTGGGACGTTTGGGTACTCATCTGCAATGCTCTCCAGGAACATGGCAGATAAACCAGAAAACCCTCCAGAGTCGTCCACAACGCATTGGATCCCCTGTCAAAGAGAGATGATAAAGAAACTGTTGAAGACCAGATGAACTTAATCTGACTTACAGATAAGATGTTATGGCAGTATTGTGAAGCTGCCCACGGCGCTTTGGTTCAACAGTAAGGACGCAACACATGAAATGTGGGTTTGTCGCACATCACGGTTTCAAACCCCACACAAAAAGTCTGGTATTTTAGTTGGGAGGAGGGTATTGGGGCGGCCATACTCCCCGGAGTTTTGTGCCTGCTGATACCTCACAGATATCAAAAAGTAAAAGTACTGTGAAGGAGAACAGGACTGAAGGTCACTGTATTGATATACTCAGTGAGGACAAAGTTCATTCAGCATCAAGAAGAAACTTACAAGACAAACCAATGATGTCAAACATGTATAGAAATAGTAATATTATCTTCTTCTTTTTTTATAAGGAGAAATAGTAATATTATCTTACTGGGAAGAATCAGAATTGAGCCGAAGGTCTTTCAGAAACAACCTCTCTACTTACCAAGGTAGAGGTAAGGTCTGCGTACACTCTACCCTCCACCCTCCCCGACCCCACGTTGTGGGACTTCACTGGGCATGTTGTTGTTGTTGTTGGGAAGAATCAGAATCATTAGATGGAACAAATTTTAGGTGGTTGATCTGCCTACAAACCTGAGGGGATTTATGAACAGCAATAAGCCAACCAGACGAAATAGAAGTCTAGAGATTTCAATCATGAGTACCTGAATATGATCACATTCTTCAATGAAGAAACGAAGCCTGTCATCTATTTCTTCACCATGTTGATGCCCACAAAAGGCCTCCTTCCCCAGTCCATAATTATCAAAATCCTGATCTGCCCATAGTCCACTTAATTCATACAAACTCTGTGGATGATAGTGCACCTTTGAAAAATCTGTCCAATATTGAACATCACTTTCCAAACATTCAACGATATCCTTATCTTGAATTTCTGCCTGAGAATTGTTGTTCACATTGTCTAAATCATTAGCTTGGCCCACGCTCTCCTGCTCTTCCTCGCTTAAGCTTTGCAAGAAGATATTCCTTCTTAAAGGTTCAGATGCATGAGTTGTGACTTTGCCCTTCCTGCACAATTGTCCGGAGACCTTCATTCATATAGTTCCACTCAAACTTATGTATATGATATTAGTAAAGCAAACTTACAAGACAAATATCTCATCCCCCCCCCCCCCCCAAGAAATTTTCATCACAAGTAATGGAGGATATGTAAATGATGTGGATGTCCTGTTGGATCTTATTGGTTTTATTTTATACTGATTTTGCAACTTCTGGATGAGGAGGAGGGGGCGGAGGAGAAGACACGTTGTTCTTCTTGATCTAGGAACTTATTGAAATATCCTTCTTATATTGAAGCCATGAGGGTCTTCCATCGTTATCTAAGAAGACGAATGACCAACGGTTGAGGCATCGTCGTTGTTGTTGTCGATCTAGGAACTTATTAAAATATCCTTCTTATGTTGTAGCCATGCGTCTTCCGTCGTTATCTAGGAGCCTTTCTAATATAGTGATGCTTCAACTGTAATCATCCCAAGTAATATCTGTAATCTCACCCCTAATTACACCAACTTGGTCGCCAATTTATCACTTTGTCATGTCATGAAAGAGTTGTCTACTTAAAGATAAAAGCATGTGACACATTGATTTTTTCAAGCTATCTTCCCAGACTTCTAATTTCAACCTATTCTCTATGAAACAGGCCTACATATAGACATTCTAAACCAATCTGTTTAGCTCCTATCAACTCTTTGATTCTCAACCACTACAACAAAAGTAGCTTTCAAGTAATTCCCACTCCACTCTCACCCCTAGCTCGATCTTAGACAATTAAATAAACAATCCAACTAATTCTCTGAGCAAGCTGGCGCTTATCAATTTGTCTTTCAAGAAAAGGCAGCATTCCAGAAATTAACTGCTAATTGCAAAGCCTCAATAATAAATCAAAAACATTCTGTAAAGCTCAAGTTGTCTGTTGAAACTGAAAGAGAAATAAACTGGGATGGAAGTAATGGTCACCAAAAATCCCAGTGAGCCGTTCAGTACAACTAATCACAATCATTTTCACTTGGTGTGCAGTGTGGGATGCATTATTATCAGCAAACAAGCTGCAGAAAGGGCAATGAATGTTTGGTGCTTCCTGTGTAAGGAACATGGGAGAAGACACGGACCACCTGCTTCATTGCAGGACTGCCACAGAGATTTAGAACATTGTATTCTTGTTGTTCAACATAGCACGGGTGATGCTAAGGACAACAAAAGAGGCAATCACGAGTTGGAGATTAAAGATTTTCCAGAGAAATGAGAAGGATGTAAAGAGTCTAAAAAGAACAATTTTACTTTTCTCGTACATTTCTAGCAAAGAGATATTCTCTTTTTTTATATGGATAAAGTAATAACTTTATCAATATGGGGAAGCCCCGATATACAGAAAAGAGAAAATTATCGTATGTGTAGATAGTTGGAAATTACTTGATAGATGAATGTGGTTGCTTGTAGAAAAGGGTATGTTGGCCTTCAGAATCAATAGATTGTTTAGTGAAATGCTATGATATTACCAAATTAAATTACTGCAATGACAAGGATCACTGAAGGCATAAGCCAATTCCATGAATTATACTTTTGAACACCAGGAGTGATATATTTCAAGGTAGTAATCAAAAGCAGAAGGCCCATTTATCATATAATGCCTTTGATTTATGGATATAAGATTCAGGGATGCTGAAACAGTTGCATGCAATTAACATTTATTGTGGTAACAATCATTTTCAAAGCAATATCAGCAAGCAGTAAGAATGTGTGAATCAAAAGGCGCACTTATTAAGGAAAGAAATGTAACAAAACAGCTGCAAGTCTAGACCCCTTGTTTGTGTTGCATTTATTTTTCTATTGAACTACTTTCTTCTCCTTTCTTTTTCTTTTTCTATGATTTAGACAGGGAGGGTTGGGTGAGCGGGAGAACATGTCACTCCTTACTTACTTTGTGGCATATTATTAAACACAGAGTAACGGATTGAACGCAAAGAGATTTAGAGTCTCACCATGTCATAACATCCAAGCTTTTGGCTGGGGTTTGATTGTATAACGATCCACGTGAACTCACAGATCCAAGGGACCCTGTCATGTTACAGATGTGCAAAAGACCATCCGTTAGATCAACTAACTGAGTGAGGATCTACTCCACAACAAGGATTTCAATGAAGAAATACGGGACAAATAGAGCTTGGAACCTCAATGTCGCAAACAGCTCCTCAATGCCTGGTCTCTTATGGAAGTACGGTTCTAATTAAAGAGAAACTTGGAACCTCAGCGTCACAAACAGCTCCTCAATTATTGTGATCTTTACTATGTGCATACCTACGACTAAGCTCCTGTTTGACCTTCATATCCTATATAATATGTTTTTCTAATCGAGTCATTTCCTATATAATATGCATACAAGCTAACTGCTAAATATTCTAGTGCAACTTCCTAAGAAATCTATATACTGAAACTAGCTTGAGGCCCAACATATTCTGAATGGCAACTGGAACAATAGGCAGTATAAAATAAACCCCAAATCATGGTGCTTACGGAAAAAAGATCTTTATGGCAACTCAACATGACAATTAGATAATATACCTTGAAAGTTTACTGAGACCATTCGAGGGGTGTATGTAAGGAGGCCCTACATGCCAAAAATGTGAGAGAGTAACTATAAGTATGTGATAGCTATATAGCAAAGACAAAATCCACTATAGAATTTATGATCAGATAACTCACTTGCTGAGTTTCCCCAGTACGATA
This sequence comes from Anisodus acutangulus, assembly GCA_029783415.1. Lineage (NCBI taxonomy): Eukaryota > Viridiplantae > Streptophyta > Magnoliopsida > Solanales > Solanaceae > Anisodus > Anisodus acutangulus. The sequence goes on along the minus strand of CM056510.1, from coordinate 32,039,172 downwards.
CAACACATCCATATCAAGACTATGATTTTTGAATACTTGATCACTTTCAGGGCTTTCAGCCAATCCAAGTAATTCATCCTTCATAGTTTAATATTAAGTAAGAAATATTAGTCAGTAAAATCAGTAGTTAACCAACTTGCAGCCTATTATCCTGAATTACTACCATGTATTAGGAACATATTCAACTATTCCCAGTGGGAACTTATACAAGAAAAGAGAGCAGGGAGAACAAAGGAGGACGAAAAAATAAAACATACCAGCAACCTGAAAGATAAGAGAGCACCCACTCTAACTCAAATCAGTGGATGGAGGTATAAATGAAAATCCTTATCCTTTTTATAAGCGATTAAATGTGGTGCTTCGCAAACTACTGAAACTAGTTTTTTGACTTAATGATTTTGTAATTTAACTCATCAGATTGACAATATAATAGCACATAAGATGATCACACTAAAACAAGAACTCTCATACAATCACTTGAAATTTTTGTTTCATTTTTTTTTTTTTAGGTCTATTAGATTGTGAACAAGTAATTTCAATTAGGTCCCACGTTATTCTTTCTGTAATGCCTCATAGCTGTAGCTAGACCAAGATATTGCACGGAAGAGAAAATGGTTACTAAAGCCAAAAATCCCTCAACGAGCAGCAAGTTTATGGGTGCAAAAGATAGTAACAGCCCTCGTAACATTTTAATTTCTGAAATAACTCATCCTAAAATTGCAAAGCTCCTACCAGCGATTGGATAAATCGTGGCACGAAAAAGCAATAAATTTTGTATGAAATATCTCATCTTTAAATTGCAAAAAAAAAAAAAACAGAACCTCAAAGGAATTTACTACCTTGGCTGAATAACACTCTAAACCCCTCAAAATAATTCAATACAATTTTCCAAATATATCAGAGAATTAAAAGAACTACTACATGACAGGTTCATAACAAGCAAGGGGGTGCACATGTTGAAAGTAAAGAAAATGCAAGATATGACTATCTTGAACTTGGCATCAGTTTAAAACAAGAAAATGGGCATTCAATAAACCTACATATTTAACAAACCATAACAGCTAAACAGTACTGAACTGTTTCTTGAATTAGCAGTAAAAAGGGTTTACCTGGAAGTTCCAGAAGTGAGAGCCAATAAAGTTGGCATAATTCCCCACTTGAATTGTTACGATTTCCCTCATATCTCAAAGGAACAACAAATCTTTAACCAATTCCACTGACAGAAAAAAGGCAACGAATTGGCGCACGATATATGAAGAGAGGGAAAACGCCACCATATATTTTTCCCAAGTTTCTACTTTTGTTTGGAAAATTCCAGTGGTACTTACGGTACAAAATAAATTAGAAATAGTCAAAAGTATCCTAAAGGTTTGTGATTTGTCTTATATTGCCATTCTTTAACTTATCGGCTCACAAATACCCCCTAACATTGTATTTTTCCTTAAATATAGATCTGAACAAATAAAAATGTTTAAATATATTTCTCGAAGACTCGAACCAACCCCTATCTCTACTTTTGAGGAAAGGTTGGTTAGCTCTATCGAACGAGGGTTAGGTTATCAAAGTTTGAACAAATTCTACTTTACCAAATCAAAAGTTTAAGCTGAGGCATCACGTCGATGAACTTTGTGTTTCGCCATCACATATTCCAATCACATATTCCACTTCCTTCGACAAGGAAGTCGTCATCAGCGACGATATAAAGGAAGGGCTCTTTAGGTTGCTCCGACAGAGTGGGACGAGCCCCGTCAGTCCCGACGGATTCAATAAATATATCAATTCATCTCTCCATTTTCCGTGAAAGGGGGACATGGAGCATAATTTCATTCCGGATCTTTTTTTCTTTCTTTTTTGTTTCACATTTCTCATGTAGGGGCATATTGAACCTTTTTATTGTTCAAGCTACATTTGGACCGTTTCAATTTCTCCAGCGCATGCTTCAAATTAAATTGTATTTGCTATTAAATATGAACGATTATTAATCTAATAAAAATGTATATTTATATATACTTATATACAAAATAAATTATTCATTCAAAAAAGTAAAGCACATGTTTTAATCTATAGCATTCAAGAGAGACAAACTTTCTCTAACAAATAAGAGGAAGCGATAAATTTAATTAGCAGACAACAAAATTTATCAACATGTTGAAAATTTGGATTATGCTTAGTTCTGAATGAATTAAAGAGATAAATACACTTGTTTTGTTCGGGAGAATACTCGGCGAGGGGGGATTATTCTATAGACCAATGTAATCATTAAAAGAATATTGTTTTAGGTGAAAATTATTCTCTCGATAGATTTATACACTAAAAAGAAGATTTTAATTTTGTTGCCATATATTGAATGTTGTTACAAAATGTACTTTTCACAACAATAAAAATTATTGCATGGCGTTGCAATAACCTCCGATGCGATAAATTTTCGCAACAAGTTTTTTTTTTGTCATTTATGTTTTTTAGCAATATTATATTAAATTTTTGTTGTCATTTACGTTTTTTAGCAACAATATATTTATTGTTGCTAAATTTTATTGTCAGTTTTATACTTTCTTGTAGTGATATTAGTTTTATCATATATGTCAATTTCTATGGATTAATTGGTTTAGTGTGTCGGGTCGGGTTAAGAAAGAAAATTGGAGAATTGAGGTTGATTTGGGGGTTCCATTGTAATTTTGTTAACTTTGGTAACGGTAGGGGTATAAATAGCCCCAACTTATAACGGATGACAAATTTAGCTAATAAAAAAAGGTAGAAGAGTATTTTTGACCATTTTCTCTTCCTTTTTTTACCATATTTCCTATTTATCATATTATTGACATGAACGCCCTAATTATTTTTATAAGAATAAGTGATTTTTTTAGAAGATGATATGGCATCATTTATTGATCAGGATTTAAATATTTTTTTTTTCTTAGATTTTTACACTTTTACCTTCAAAATTCTCAACTTAGGTGCTCCACAAAAAAAATCGTGTTTGTCTCTTGCACTAAGCATCCGCTTCTTCATCGAAAATGACATTTAATACAAGGTATGTTGCTATTTTTATTCTCCTTCATGCTTTTTATATTACTCTTTAGTTTATTTAGAAATTACAATATTACTAATTTATGAACTTTCTTTTGTCAATTTTTGCGAAAAATAGATATGGTAATAGATATTTTCCCTTATCTGGCCAAGAACAATAGTTTTTTCCTTCATTTTTGGCACTTTATCTATTTCCTCCCATTTACCTATGCGCTATGTTAAAAAAAATTCAAAAATCACTTCTTAACTCTCTTAATTGCACTATGTTATCTAAGTAAATTTAGAAGTTCAGCTAAAAAAAAATATTTTTTTACGGTAGTTATATTGTATCATGTAGAATTATGTGTGGTAGCATAGTCATTTAAGTGCTCAAGTTATCTAATTTTAATTACATATAATTGATAGTTAATACTAAGTTCAACATCATTTATTTGTGTGTAATTAGAGAAAATACTACTTAAATTTTAGAAATATAAGAGGGTTACTACTTTCAACTATTTTATCTCCTTTTTTATGAAGTTGTATTTTTCTTTTTGACTTGGCAAAATCAACCCAAAAAGATCATTATTTGTATACATTTCTTTCTGATCGTTTTCAATTACGTTGCATCTTATAATTATATAATTTGTTAACAAGGAAAAGAAGTTTGGGTCTAAGATACCTCAAATTCACTAGTTAATTATAATCTTATGTAATTGTAGCAACGGTAATTATTATCTGCACCATATCACGAGGAATGGAAATATTTTGTAATATCTTGTCATAATTATTACTATTTAGGAATGAAGATATCTTGTTAAGTATATCTTAACATAATTGTTATAGTTAATGTAAAAATAACCTTTCTTAACTGTGCGAATCCTAGTTAAATTTGCTCACTGATGGCGTGACAATTAATTATTGTCCTTGTTAAAGTTAAGCGACACTTTTTACATACGAGTAATTGTTTGTAAAAGCCCCCATGGGCTAGGCTAGCCCATGGCAAGTTGATAAATGGTAAAGTGATTGGGGTACAACCACTTCGACGTCGCGGGTTAGAATTCATGTGGTGACAGTCTTTGCTGAAATATTGCAAGGATTGTTGCTGGGTTCGTGTCTCGTTGGTCCTCTCATGCGAGTCATGTCGCTCAGCATATCACTCGATTCATCTACATTTGTAAGAGTGCCTCAGTGCAGGTGGGTTCGCTTTCGGAACTTTACCCTTCACAAAGTAATTGTTTGTAAAAATAACCTTTCTCTAATATTTACGTATTTACTACCTCTAACTCAAACACAATTTCAACCTTTCAACATAAAAGACTTTTCAAATCTTACTCCAATATTTGTCCAAACGCCTAAAAGAAGTTAAAACAGAGACCCAAGCTTGTAAGTAAATGCTTCTGTTTTGTTCTTCGAATCAGCACCAGGCATGTCTTTTTCCTATGTTATTTCTTAGTACCATGTTATTTATTTTTTCAACTTTGTCTCAACTTTTTGGGAAATGGGTCGCTTTTTGAATGGCCATTTTTGTGTGAAATGCCTAGTTTTTTCCTTATTTGTTTCACATGGGGTCTTCTGTTTGTAGATGAATTTTGTTTTTGTCAGCTTATTGAGAATGTGATGTTGCTCATTGAATGTTCTGATAGATGAACTGCTTAGAAATTCAATAAAGTTGAAAACTTTATTGACATTTTAAGGTTTGCTGTAATTGTTTGTGCTAAAAGGTGTCTATTCTGAAACTTGAATGCTTTGGGTTGACATCAATTTCACTAAAGCTAACAACTTTATAACCATTTTTTATTTTATTTTAGCAGTAGTGGTTTTTGATAGAAGGGTGTCTCTTTGAAATTTGAATGCTTTGGATTAGACCAAATTTAGGTAATGATTTTTGGAGAGTTAGTTAAATACTTTCTTTTTCTTTCCCTTTTGAATTAGCTAAACGTTGCTCGATCTTCTGGATACTTTAAGTTGCAATGTGTTATCTTTCGTGTTGGCTATATAGTGCATTAAACACATTCCGAAATGGTAATTTTGTTGTTCATTATATCTTTAACAGGCTAACAACTTGCTTTTTTGAGTTATATAATTAGGGTCTAACTCAAGTTTTGCTTTTTAATTGTCTGAAGAAGATACTACCCATATTAAAAGAAAAAAGTCTGAAGAAGATATGTTTTAAAAGGGTTTCTACGTTTTTGAGTCTTGTAGAATAAAAATTTGCTTATAATTGGAAACCCTCTGTCATTATTGGCATCAAAAGGTCTTCTAAATAAATTTGGAAAACAGTTCAACTTTTCATCTCATTTGTTGCATCAAGTGCTTGTAAGTCTTCTCAATTTCATGCAGATAGAATACAACCCTTTCCAAAGTCTGCACAGTTAATAGAGCTAGACAGTGAATCAGGGCATTTGGCGTTGTTAACATGATACTGTATATTAGCATCAAGATGCCAAATCGATCCTAAAGCCTAGAGGTGCATACTGTAGTACAGTCTCATGCTTGCTGTTGGAATCTCTAAGGCTAAGTATTATTTTCTCCAGGAATTTCTTGATTTAGAGAAGACCTTTTCATTTAATGGCTTCCCACGGCCTTATAATTGGGAAATTTATGAGATTTACAGTCTGGACATGTCAATGGCTGTCTTTTGGAAACTTCTATAACAGTAGCTAATATATAGAGAATACATTTCATTTGAATCTCCTCTTTCTAAATTTTTGGTTGGTTTTGATCTGCAGGTTAAATATATCTTCTTACTTCACCAATTTGAGCTCTCCTTTAATGTGATTATTGGATTTAGATGAGAAGAGCTGCAATGTGCTTCTCGCTATCACAGTTTCCTCGATGTAGAGTTCATACATTGACTAATTCATGGTGGCAAAGTTTCCATCATATAAGTAGGATTGGTAGGGGCAGCATTAGCTCCAAGGTTCTTGCCTCTGGTAAACATGGGAAAGGTAGATATAATAGTACTGAGAATAAACGGACGCTAACTACAAAAAGTGAAGGGAAAAACAAGGCTACTTTTAGCAGAAAAACAACTATCAGACACGAAGTATTAGATGAAACAACAAAATCTAAAGTAGACATATATAGTTCAGAAATAACCGAAATAGGAAGTACACAATATGTTGATATTCGGCAATCAATTGCTGAAAACAAAGATTTGGCCAAACTCATGACTTTTATCATTTTTGATATTGAGACCACTGGGTTTAGCAGAGAACATGAAAGAATTATCGAGATTGCATTGCGGGATCTTCATGGGGGTGATAATAGCACATTCCAGACATTAGTCAATCCTGGACATAGTGTTCCAAATGCACATATCCATGGAATTACTACCAGTATGGTCAACAGACCTGATGTTCCCAGGTAATTTGTGATCAATATTACCGGGTTGTATCACATGCTTTTTCTCTCTCACTGTATCTTGGCTTTTCTTCACATAATCCTATAGGAGACTTACAACTTAGTTTGTCTAAATAACCAGAAAGTTCTGCATCGAAAGAGTATATTTGACAATCTCATGTTAGGTGTTGTATTGAATCCTGCTTAATCATGTTTTTGATATCAGAATGTGATATGTATAAATATAACTACAATAAGATGCTTTTGTGGTTTTTTCTCTTGGAAGCATTCTTCTTGTCTACAATCTACATCTGTTCATTACTGTAATAGTTGGGGTTCACTATGCTAATGTGTTTTGCTATTGACTTAATGGGCGGGCTTGTATGTCATAATGCATGTGTTTTACTCATTATATTTATTTAATTTCCAATGCTAAGGAAAGAACCTTTATTTGAGAAGAGAACTATCAAGATAGATTACACATACCTTGATGAATTACTCTGTAGAGTTTATGTGCTTTCATATTTTCCCCACTCTTAACCATGGATGTCTGCCGAATTCACTAATTATCATAGTAAAAAAAAGCACTGAACTTAGTGTTGTGAGAATCAAACGGACTTAAATTGCTTGGCTGAGTAAAAGTAGTGTAGCACACTGTAAATTATCAGTTTACCTCGATCTTGAATAGACGACTAAATCTATATAATAGTGGTATTGAAGTGAGTTGATAACTCATACCATCTTCTGCCCAAATACTGGTATAGCACCTCATATGTATTGTTTGAATTGTGGTGTGATATCCTTTCTTCCTTGCCATAAGGTGTCTGTTTACTCTGATACAACAATCCTGGGTTAAATCATATCTTAAAAGTTAAACAATAACTGGTTGTGCAACTTTCACCATGAGTAGCTAATCCAGTGGAATTAATTTTCTTTCTGAAATTCTGGTCATAACCTCGCAATTCGAAGTCTCAAATCAAAGTTCTTATCATGAATTGTTATTCTCTCCTTTGAGATGTACTTGCAGAATTATAGAAGAGTCAAGAAAGCCAAAAAGTTTAACATGACACAACTACTCACACACATATTGAATTGCCTATCGATGTAGTGGAGTAGAGAATATAAGTTCTTTTTACCCTTGTGCACGTATAAAAATATATATCTTTGGCATCACATTGGTTAAGCAGAGAAGATTGTGGAATTTTCGGATATAAGAAAAACATATTTTTATATGTGTATATCCTAATCTTGAGGTTGGAGTTATCTAAGCTCTCATACTCTGCTTTGCATATATCAGGATGGGGGACCTCATTCCGATCTTGTTGAGGTATGTAGGAAGCCGCCAGAAACCTGGTGGATATGTGGTGTTGGTTGCACATAATGCTCGCGGTTTTGATGTTCCTTTTCTGATTAAGGAATTCGGTAGATGCTCTCTTGATATTCCCTCAAATTGGTTGTTCGTCGATACTCTCCCTTTGGCACGTGAAGTCATGAAGTCCACAGGTCTTTCTACTTGTCTAAATATCTGTCTTCGTTTCAAAAACTCTGTTTGCTTTGAAAGTCCTTATCTTGAAATTTTTACTTTATTACTTTCCAATTAGGCTCAAAGGTTCCTCCAAAAGTCTCATTGCAAGCCCTTGGTCAACACTATGGGATCCCATTAGTTGGTACTGCTCATAGAGCCATGGTGGATGTGCACATGTTATCAGCAGTTTTCCAACGGCTGACTTTCGACCTGAAGTTGACAATTCCAACTCTTATTGAAGGGCATTCCTTTTGGCCATCAGAAGTAGGCAGCTCAAAGAAGAAGAAGAATCCTGGCTAAACATAGGAACCATACTCAGATTGTTCAAATAGTCAGTTGTAACATTCTTTTTAGGGAAGTTATTGCTGTAAACAAGTGATAGAATTAGCTAATTCTTCCATTAAAAAGGCTGGTCATAATCAAGTGTTGTTTATGAGCCTTGGCATTGATCTTTGCCACTCCTGTATTTTAACTTATCTTTCCCTACTCAGGAATCTGAAAAATCCTGTTTCATTTGCAGCTGTCAAATAGTTTTCCTTAAAAGTCTCAATCCTAACTAGTAATTGGGATCGGCAATATGTATGTTATATATCAATTTTGCTCTTTCAGTATTCAGAGGATTCATCATACGAAAACTATTTTTACGCTGTCTTTCAACTTATGCAACCTTCTTTAATCTGAACTTGGGATTGTTTATACTTTATGGAACTCAAGTGGATGCTGAAATGCACTAAAATCACCTCATTTTTTACTCTCTTCATTCTTTTGTTGATTCAATGGGAGTCCAACGCCGATGTTGCTGATGATTTGTAAAGTGAAATAACCAAATTGTTGGAGCAACTTTTACTATTATGAAGAGATATCTTCACAGGAAATCATGATATCTATAATTGCTATTCTTTATTACTTCCCGGGAGTGAAAAAAAAAAAGATCTACGGCTAGAATCTTTGAACATTTATTTAATTGTTTAAATGGGAATAAAATATGTATTACTATTTGAATCCGAATAACTAGAGCATCAATTTTCATCAGAAAACAAGGGAGAAAAAAAGGAAGAGGACTGATCACTCATAAAAAAGATGATGATGCTTTCGTTGAGAGTCGAACTCAAGACCTCGAGTGCTCTAACCAACTGAGCTACGAGAGCTTGTGGTATTGGTGGTCTGTCAATGATATTTGAAGCAAATAGAGTACGATCCATCAGCACAATGAACTTAGAATAAAAAAATGAATCCTTGTCATTTTTCACGAGCAAAGACTGGCAAAAAAAGTCACAACTATGAAGAAGATTTGATATGCGTTCAAGAAAATGGAGTTTCTTTTCGTGGCAATTATGAGATATTTTAAGAATCTTATTTAATTAGTCAAGTTCTGAATGTAACAAAAAATGGCCTTTATTTGAATCGAATGACGAATAAGATAAACAAACTACTCATACTATAATTATAATCTATGGGACAAACGAAATGCATTGGATCCCTGTCATTGGTGCTCTGGGCCAGCTATCCCTAGTCTTAGAGTAGGGTTGCTGGCATTTTGTGAGCAAGATAATAAATTGAGAGGGCTATAGTTGTACTTATGTTACTTGTATTCACTTAAAAGTCCTTTAATTTTAGGACCTCACACATATAAATGCTTCCACAACTCGTCCTCTTTGCCATTTGGGTAGACTAATGCCGATTCACATTGTTACGTCTGAAGATCTCGCATAAATTTTCTTTGTGGTTGGTTGTTTCTTCTGAAAAGACTATCAAATCCTCCTATTATGCTCCGATATACACGGTAGGCTGTTCAAAATCGAATCATTATCAATAATCCAAACGCAAAACTGACTTATTGGCTTATTTAGCAGTTGGAGAATGTATTAAAATTTTATAGTTACGGCTTATCGGTGCAAAAGCGGATTACTTAATTTTCTTATCGGTAAACCATTACCCGTTAAGAATTATCATATTTATATTTTACCCCCTAAACATTATTTTGTAATAACTACATAAACATCCACATTTTTTGTGTATATGAGTTGTGATGATTCTTAAAAAGGGTGGCCAGTGGGCCGGGACGGCATGACCCAGAACTGACCCGTCCCCGACTCCCCTCAAAAAAAAAAAAAAGGTAGCGGGACTCGAACTCGGGACGGGACAATGTCTCGTCCCGCCAGACCCGAGCCCGCCCTAGGTCCGCTCGACCCGACCCCGTCCCGAGCCCGACCCCGACCCCGCCCTTTGTCCCCCCTTTGCAAATATGACCGTTGCACCAACGGCCATTTTAGGCCTCCCCCTCCCCCAACCCCCTACCCCTTAATATTTATTTTTAACCCATAAGTTATTATATTTACACTTTAACTCAATTTTCCAACTATAAATAACTCATTTTCTCTTCATCTTTCTCACAAATCTTCCTACAATCTCTCTAATCTCTCAATATATCTCTCTACAAGTCTACATTGTTTACTAAATGTTCAATTTTATTTATTCATTTGGGAATTGGGAGTGAAGTTGGCAACTAGCTTGAGGATCTTCCATCGAGCAAAGTTTCAATTTTCAACCTCTCGATTACACGTCGACGTTACGTCGGCGTTTGGTACATTCGTTCCTTCATTAAATTATTATTGTCTGTTTATTTTATTTAGCGCACTTAATTTTATTGTCTTTAATTATTTATTATCATAATTAAAATGAAAGAATTAAGAGGTATGTTTAAGGGTAAGGGTGCTTCTTCTAGTAGGGGCGACAACCAGGGCAAGGGTACTTCTTCTAGTCATCTTATTCCTACACATGGTGATTTTGTTGATACTCAACATTTTCCTACAATACCATTAGATTTAGACGAGGAACTATTTTCTGAAACTCAAGAAGACTTTAATTTAGACGATGATCTAGATGATACACCCACTAATGTTGATGACAACACACCCACTAGTGCACCTTCAACTGAAATACCTCCTATTCCACCTAGTATGAGACGATGTCCAGCAAAACGACCATTAAAATCAGATGCATGGACATTTTTTGATAGGCACGTAGAGAATCAAGTAGCTATATGTAAAATTTGTAAAAATGTTTTAAAATTTAAAACTGGAAAAGGTCACGGTGGGACGGGGGGTTTAATTAGACCCGTAGTAAGTACTCATCCAGCTAGGTATGCCCAATACCAGGCTTCAAAATCGGGTGCGCAAACGCCCGCTCCATCGGGACAAGGTTCACATACTGATACTGTCCCGGACTCAAGTCTGGTCAAATTAACCCTATGACGGGGGGAATTGTAGGCTCTAAATACAATAAACATAGAGATAGGAAAGCAATATCAAAATTAGTTGTTGTGGAGGGTTTGCCTTTTTCATTTCCTTCATCTCCCGATTTTATTCATTACATTAGAGATATATATAATCATGTTTTTAACGGTTTTCCTAGATCAACTGTTAAGAGAGATGTATTTAAATTCGCGCATGAATATCAACAATATTTACGTTTTTCATTATATCATTTTAATGGCAAAGTATCTATCACGTCTGATATAGGTCGTAGTACTAACGGCCATGATTATTTAACTGTAACTTGTCATTGGATGAATTATAAATGGTCTATGCAAAAACGTATTTTAGCGTATAGATATATAGATGATAGGCACACTGGTACTTTTATTGAAGATAATATTTATCAAGTGTGCCATTATTACGGAATAACCGATAAAATTATGGCTATTACATTAGATAACGCTTCTTCTAACAATTACGCAATTACAATTTTAAAAAATAGTTTAACTCCATCTTTTCCAGATCATTTTCATATAAAATGCGCGTGCCATATATATAACTTAATTGTAAAGGATGGTCTATCACTTTTTGAAGACATTCTTAGTAAAATACAATTTGCTATAAACTTTATTTTTAAAAGTAATAAAGTACAACGTAGAAAAGAATATAAAAAAACTTGTCACGATTGTGGACTATCTTATAGAAAAATTCCACAAGAAGTATCCACTAGGTGAAATTCTTTATACGAGCAACTACTTGTTGCTTATGACTATAGAATACCTATAACTTTATTTTTTAACTCTCATAATAAAAATCCAGCTGATATGATTTTAGATAGTGATTGAGTAAAAATTTTTGAACTTATTGTATTTTTAGAGAAATTTTTTCCAGCAACAAAAAAAAATTTCGGTATATATTATCCTACTATTTCAACTATGTTGTTTTATATAACTCTAATATTTTTATTACTTAGTGAATATATGAAAAAATCAGCTTATAAGACAACTATTAAAAAAATGTTAGTCAAAATAAAAAAATATTTTATTCCTATTCTCACTATTTATATTATTGGTTTTGTATTAAATCCTACTATTAAAATAGACAGTACTAAATCACTAATTGAAACTATTTACGATTGTATAGAAGTACTATCACCTCTAAGTCCCAAAAATCTAAACCACCCACCACCTATTGAACAAAGTCAAACTAAAGAAGAAGTGTTGTCTAGCGTAAAACACCAATGCAAAAAAATATATAGATTTTATCAACAAGAAAATGCAAGTAACTTACCGGCTTCCATACCATCTTCTTCATCTTCAACACAACCTCACAAAAGACATGTTGTTTACTGCGGCTAGTATTGAAAGCCTCGTAAATAGAATGTGCTTGATCGTACCTCTACTACTAACCAAATTAGCGAGTTGGATATTTTTGTTTTGCAGGGTTCTGTACCGTATCAAGAAGTTCTCAATGAAGATGGACATGAAGACTTGCTGAAATACTGGAGGGGGAATGAGAAGACCTTTCCGACACTTTCATCGATGGCTCGAGATGTTTTGAACATTCAAGCGTCATCAAGCTGCGTCAAAGCGTTTTTCTGCGGCAGATATCAAATAGGAGACCACAGACACTCATTAGCCGGAGACGACTTGGAAATTGCGGTATTATTCAGAGATTGGATCTGGCGAGCGGAGAAGGTGCGGTCAACCGGAGATCAACGAAGAAGAAGATGAAAACTACAACGAAATCTTAATCTAAGGTAGTGGAAGCGACGTGGATCAATTTGACCAACAAATATCAATTCCAACCAAAGAACCACAGGAAATCATCAAGCAATTAGAACAAGTTTTTTGAGAATGTAATTTTTTTAATTGCAATTTTATTATGTAATTTGCAACTTTTTGACAACACCACAAAGTTGCAATTTAGATTTTAGACAATTGTATTTGTATTACAAAAAAATCATGTCTATTAAATAATAATAAGAGGCACAAAAACAGCATTGTGATGTTTTTATTACACTATCTTATCTTGTTTATTGAGTTTTTTTTATACATATGTTATTTAAAAAAAAAAAAAAAGGAAAACCCGCCGGACCCCGACCCCTCCCCGACCCGATACCGACGGATCGGGATCAGGACGGGACTAGAGCAAGTCCCGCTAGACCCGAGCCCGCCAGACCCGAGCCCGCCCCACTGGCCAGGCCTTACTAAGATGCATGTTATGGTATTTTAAAGTAAATACTTTTTCGTTTCTGTAAATATCTCCGTCTCTGTTAATATTGAAAGCTGTTTGTTTTCTGTCAATTGTTCATTCCCCTATTTCTTGTTTGCCTATATTGTAGTTTGCTAATTTTCTTTGCTACGTTATTGTTACAAATATGGAATCCAAGATTTCGATCTTCTTGGTTATATACTTATATTTCTATCCATATTCCTATCATTCTTGGTTATATTTTAACTTTCATTTTCTCTTAAATTTAGCCAATACACCATCCGATAACTACATGATAATTGCTAATCCGATATCGAACCAATCATATCTTATCGGTTGAATAGTGAATTAGTACATTTGAAAGCCATTATCCGTCCGATCCGCCCGATAAGCAGCCACAGGCCATTGAAAGTTCTAAGAAATTGCTTTAAAAGGTACATAATAGATCTAACCATAAGGAAGATTAGTCCATACATCCTACTCTTAAGTTTTACTTTAAAATTGATAACATTACACTGTTTTTTCTTATTTGAAATATTCCCAGTTAGCTCACTCGCCAATTATGTTTCACCCCACAACCAGAAATTCAGAACCAGTTTTATTTCGAGCAGACAACTCACAAAAGCACATATTCCTTCAAATTAACTAATCTTGCAATTTCTAGGAGGCATACACGATATTTTTCCCACATTACAGTTATACTCCATTCTAGTCTTAAGAACTAACTAAAACTTATTTCCCTATCAAAATTCTTGATTTCTTGTGGTAAATAGGATCTGTATTTTCCTTTTTGTGCAGGACTGTTTTCAAAAGCAAAAAACACAAGAGAAGCGACAAGGCCCATAACAGTTGAAACGAAAAGCAAGTGAATCTGGTGCAGACCCCCACCTCCCTAAAAAAAAAGAACTGATGCAGGGAGGTAGGGGGGGGGGGGGGACTGCTTTCAGTATACTGTAATAACTAAACATGAACATCGAAAACGTAAAACCATCTTTAGGGTCTCATTAAAAAATGAAGGGCCACAATTACAGAATAAGATCTATTCTCAGACATATAATGTCAAGTTAACGAGACTACAAAATTCCCCAGGGTAAAGAATATGTATTATGCCCTCTACCAATAGCATCTGCATATTACAGTCGATGCTCTATACAGGAACCCTGAAGATCTATCAATTTTCTCTGATTATAATACAAACCTTCCGCAGTCCCCACTAACAATTCAGATATAATAAAAGGTAGTAGCAGAAAAATTATATGGAGCTAGCTCACCACATTCGTCCACTTCTCACATATGCATTGGCATGCTTCATGGTGTAGCGTTGTGAAAACAATACTATGCAAAGTTTGTAGATAATACTTTCAGGAATCAGAATATAATCTCCTTCAAAATTAAGAGGACCAGCATTATAAAGCACATGATAACTAGAACTGTCGCACACATGACCATTCCACCTCGTTTCTGGCTTCGTTCAGCCTGCAATTCAATCAAGCCCAACATAACATTAAATGAAATGGCTGCCTTAAGCAAGAAAACATTAAATGAAGTGATGGATCAGACTGCAAAGATGGGACTTTCTGTGAACTAGAAGAACGGCAATGGAGAAAGCAAGATGAGACCTTCTGCAGTTGTTTAAGGCCGTCCTCAACTGTTGATGCAACATTTTGAATATTGTGGTCTATCCTATCCACGATAGTACCCTGTATTTAGACATATGTTCAGTACATCAATAACCCGTGTTGAAGCACAACTTGGTGAATATGAAAAAGGTGTTGTAAGTTCAAACCTGGTCTATCACTAGAACTGACAGATCTTTCATAATTTGGGCAAGGTCGTTCACTGATTCAACCACCTAACATATAAGCAAATGAAGGCTAAGATAGAAAACAATGATATGCACATTTTAGAAAACCACAAGCAGCAACGAAATATCACCTGCTGTATTTCTCTCTCTCTTTCGACTGTGAATGCCTCACTTTTCTTTAGCTTGGCCAACTGATGCTCACTAAATCCCTGGACAGACATTTGGTGCAGTCAAAATTTTCTTGTGAGAAAACTCTCCAAGGTATCTCCTAAAACCATTATTCAAAGGCAGGAACGACTTTTAAGGACATAAGACCAATCACCCTCCAACCACAGCCATAAAAAGTAACGAGGATTCCAAAATGAGAGAATCCAATCAAACAAATATCATAAAAGACTAAGATCTATTTCCAAAGGTAACTGATGTTAAAACAACATTTAGTGTTCTTTCTTTACACCTTACATGATCACCTGAATAAGTACCTTCAGCTGGTATCAGAATTAATCAACTCATGTATGTTCTCTTCAAGCCGTGGAAACAGCCTCATGCAGAAATGCAAGGTAAGGCTGCGTACATTAGACCCTTGTGGTCCTGCCCTTCCCCGGACCCCGCGCATAGCGGGAGCTTAGTGCACCGGACTGCCCTTTTATGTCTGTTCTCTTCAAGAATAATACAAATGGTTGTCTAACTCTCATTCATATCTAAAGACGTAGTGCATTTTATTGGTAATGCTGTTTTACTTTTGCTGATCAATAGCATTGATATTACCAAAACGAAGTCATCAGACCATTAGATACACATCTTTCCTGATTTCATTTGTAGGATCCCAAGTAGAAGTAAGAAATTAGATTTATCTATAATAGAAACTGCATACCAAGTCATCCAAATCATCATCATCATCCCTTCCAGAATGGCTCCCATTTATGTTCATTTCCAAGTCAACTCCATCTGGACCCTACATGAAAAAGCGACATTTGAGGGAAGCTTGCAAGGATATATTTCAGGAATCCAAAAAAGAAAAAGATCCTTGAAACATAGGCAGCATGCTGATAATATACTCTAGACAGCGCAGTTGCGCATATCGGATGTCATAATATAGGATTTTGATCCGTGCACTCTCAACATCAAATAAAACTGACTCCTGTTAACACCTCCTGCTAACAGATTGTGGCTCTGGCTAAAAACTATTTGTACACACCTCTTTCTGCTGCTGGAGCCGCCTCAAATAAGTAGACTGTTTTTTGCGAAGCTCCATTGACAGGCTTTGAAGATCTGTAGCAAGAGAGCGCTGTCATAGGAATATCACGTTGTAAGCACAAATACAAAATGCAATTGTTGCAATCAGATTTATTGCAGAATCAAACTGAAATTGTAGTTAAAAAACATTCGTTTCTAATGAAATTGAATAGAGCATCGGAAAACACCTAATTAGCCATGCCTTTATCAATTTCTTAAAAAGTGAACACCTCATTTCTTTGTGAAGTTTCCATGCTACTCCCTCTGCCCAAATCAAATAGACCTATTTTGACCATAGTTTAAGAGTAACATATTGGAATACATAATTATAAGGAGTTTGGTAGAAAGGCATTTAATATAATAACTAAAAGATAAAAAGTGAGGAAGTTGTTGAAAAGATGTCGCATCAAGTTTAAATGATATAAAACAATGATAGTTCATATTAGTTTGAATCGATACTCTTGACAATGTCTCAATCTCAAACTAGGTGGGATCAGCAATATGACTATTCTGCTCTATTAGGGTGTTCAGATGATGCATTATTTATTTGATGAAAAAATGATTCATGATTTTATGACTATTTTTACGTTGATCGTCAATTTACTGCAACTTTTTTCCTTTATTATGACTACAACAACGAGCAAGTTGGCATTGACTATATGAAACCTCATTGTCCATGCTGCTACATTAATTATAGTCGTCTGTTTTTTTTTTATAAGTATATAGTTGTCTGTTTTAGTTGTCGAAGGAAGAGAAATTTTCCATCTAAGGGAAGAGGTCGAACTATTTGGGTTGGGACTGACCAAAAAAAAAAAGGAACATTAGTTTTACTCGGACAGAGGGTGTGAAAGTTAAAAGTCTTGAAGAGTAACTGTGAATTCCAGCTCGAGAATGAAAAGAATGTCATACAAGTAATAGCTACCAAGCTACCAATTTGTACTTGCCAGTATGTTATAAAGGAACCGGTTAATAAGCATATAACTAGATGTAACTAATCCCCAGTCCCTCCAACTTTTTTTGGTGAGATGGAGGGAAAAATAAAGCGAATGAAAAGAGTCTGTTAGGTGGAGTGACAGCAGGGTAGGCTTCATTTTTTTTTGCATCATGCAGCAGGGTAAGCTTTATGTTTGAGGGTATAACATTGTTAATACCATACAGGGGGGTACCCGCTATATATACATATTTAGACATGAACAAAGTTAGATTTTTTTTTATTGATGCAGAGGGAATAACATTTTGCTATAAAGTTGAGACTCGTAACAAGGAGTTGTCTTGGGAGATGGAAAAAGTATTAATCATAAAGCTTGGTTGTGCCGTTGTGCTCTTGTGTGTAACGTACAGGGCATCACTTGTTTCACTTCAAATGATTTAAAGAAAATGTTCTATAGCTCGCAACTGAGCAATGTAAAGTTATTCCCAGATTTTCATAAAATGACACTACTTTGTCTCCCTCCTTATCAGAGACAGGTTGGGGGCTACTTTGTCGTACTGGGTTATGAATTATTTTTCCATGGGAAGAGGGGACATAGCTCTTCCAGAAGATTGAGGGGGGAGCTGGCCCCTCTGAATGTCTTAGACCCCAATCCCCATTCTCCAACTGTGAAACTTTGGAAGTGGTTAACAAAAAAAGAAAATCCATCACCTAACAAAGTGTTAATGGAGAGATGCACCAGGATACGGTAGTCTTGCAGCAAAGCCAAAAGAAGAATTTGTTATTTTTGAAAAAAAATCCACAAAGGAAACTAGTAGAACCAATGCATTCAGGCTAAAAGTTAAAATCGAAATTAGAAGAAAACAACGCTTTAAGGGTCGTGAAGGCACACCTGTACATTTTTCCTAACATTTGAATCCTCAGAAGGCCCAGCTGCAGAGAGTCTTTGCAATTTCTTTTCCGATCTTTTGAGAAGATCAGTTATTTCATGGGTAAGAGTCTCAATACGACGCTGATCTTCCTTACCATCTCCAAATGATGGCATTAAAGCCTTAGCATGAGCTTTGGCTAGTTCAGCCATCTTTGTTCGGACCCGTTGCACATTAGCCGTGATTTCTTCTGACACGTCCACCCAAGCTGGCGGTAGACCTACTGTAACTGGACCATTACTGCAGCAGGGGAACAACATGTAATCCGGAGTAGGGGAAACCATTAAGGACATCCATCTAATATAGGAAATACATACTTGATAAAAAATATGTAGGAAGTATGTAAAGAAAGCAAGATATTAAGATCTAAGAAGGCTGCCCAATTGAAAACGATTCACAAGAGATGTAAATGTGAAGAATTTCTTTTTAGAGTTTATAATAGAGTAAATACATCATTACCCCCTTCAACTATAACACTTTTTTCAAAAAGACACTGGAACTTTGCGAGGGTCCTAATACCCCCTTGAACAATTTAAAAGTGGTATAAATAACTCATTTTCCAGCCAACCTGAGTTATAAGAAAAGAAGTGCAAATCACGCATCGCGTGTTAAATATATTTATTTTTTTAGGCGGAGATGGCAGTCTTACTTCCATAAACTCTTGAACGAAAAAGGAGATAGAGACATTGTTCTGGGAGATTTGGAGCAATCTGGTAGGTACTGAAATTTTGGGTATTGTAGGAGCATTAAGGTTGAGGAGGTGAGGGTGTTGTTTGCAGAATGCGCAGGGGACGAGCGACCGGGACTGATGAGATCCCATTTGAATTTTGGAAGAGCGCAGGCAGGGCAGGTTTGGAGTGGCTAACTGAGTTGTTTAACGTTATTTTTAAGACGGCGAGAATGACCGAAGAATGAAGGTGGAGTACAATGATTCCTTTGTACAAGAACAAAGGTGATATCCAGAGTTGCAACAACTATAAGGGTATCAAGCTGTCAAGTCACACTATGAAAGTTTGGGAAAGGGTCGTAGAGATGAGGGTCGTAGAGATGAGGGTGAGAAGAGGCGTATCTATTTCCGAGAATCAGTTTGGATTCATGCCAGGGCGTTCGACTACACAAGTCATTCATCTTATTAGGAGGTTGGTGGAGCAGTATAGGGAGAGGAAGAGAGACTTACATATGATTTTCATCGACCTCGAGAAGGCATACGACAAAGTCCCAAGGGAGGTTCTATGGAGATGTTTAGAGGTTATAGGTGTACATGTGGCGTACACTAAGGCGATCATGAATATGTATGATGGAGCCAAGACCAGGGTACGGACAGCAGGAGGAGACTCAGAACACTTCTCAGTGATGATGGGGCTGCACCAGGGATCAACTCTTAGTCCATTCTTATTTACCTTGGTGATGATGGACTGACGCGACAAATCTAAGGGGAGGTGCCATGATGTATGTTATTCGCAGACGACATAATCTTGATTGATGAGACTCGCAGCGGAGTGAACGCTAAACTGAAGGTTTGGAGACAGACTCTGGAGTCTAAAGGGTTCAGGCGGAGTAGGACCAAGACAGATTACTTGGAGTGCAAGTTCAATAACGGGAGCGACCTTAAGACAGGCGTGGAGGTGAGGCTTAGTACTCAGGCCATTCCAAAGAAAGAAAGCTTCAAGTACCTCGGGTCTATTATCCAAGGGAATGGAGAGATTGATGACGATGTCACACATCGTATTGGGGCAGGGTGGATGAAATAGAGGCTCGCATCTGGAGTCTTGTACGATAAAAATGTGCCACCAAAACTTAAAGGCAAGTTCTATAGGGTAGTGGTTAGACCGACTATGTTGTATGGGGCGGAGTGTTGGTCGGTCAAGACTTCGAACACCCAAAAGATGAAAATTGCGGAGATGATGATGATGAGATGGATTTGTGGGCATACAAGGAGGGATATAATTAGAAATGATGATATCCGGGAATGTGTGGAAGTGGCATCAGTGGAGGATAAGATGCGAGAAGCGAGGTTGAGATGGTTTGGGCACGTGCAGAGGAGATACACAAATGCCCCAGTGCAGAGATGTGAGAGGTTGGCTAAGGACGGGTTCAGGAAGGGTAGAGGTATTTGGGAGAGGTGATTAGACGGGATATAGAGCAAGTGCAACTTACTGAGGACGTCCTCAGATAGGGAGTTATGGAGGACACGAATTAGGGTATAAGGTAGTAGGTAGTCCAGTGTATTCCTACTTACGCTTACAAACTGGTAGTTGTAGTATTATTATTGTAGCTCTGCTTAGCCTATCATACTAGTAGACGCAATATATTTTATAGTTCCCTGCCCTTTGATTTCTGTTGTTGTATATTATTTCGTGTACTTTGTTTATCTTATTTACCTGCGTTAGTTATTGCTTCCTTTTTCAGAATGCTTTATCATGGCTTATTCGCTTTTGTTACTCTCATTTTCATACTGCTTTAAATTTCTTGTCCGGGTCTGACTGTTTCTCTTGCTTGCTTGTGCTTGTGCTTTGTCTTGAGCCGATGGTCTCTCGGAAACAACCGATCTACCTACCAAAGTAGAAGTAAGGTCTGCGTACACTCTCCCACCCCAGACCCCACGTTGTGGGATTTCACTGGGTATGTTGTTGTTGTTGTTTCTTCTTAGTTTATTTTCTTTATTTCTTTTTTTTCTTTCTCTTTCCTTCTTCAATCTTCATCTAACCCCGATCATTTGCTCCTCGTCGTCAACCATCTCCGGCGTAGCTACCAGCACCACCACCTCTATAACGTCCCTTCACTGTATCTACCATCAAAATCTCTGCCAAATCAAAATTAATATCGGAAAATCCAAACCACTACAAATTGTAATTTTAAAATTAAAAATCACCAACAAACTACCATCTCCAATACCTTACAACCATTACAAGAATGATGCATCAGAACTCCATTATAATGGAGTTTTATAATACTTTCTAATAGAAAATGATGGATCAAAGTTCATTAATTAACTTGCTACGGAACTCCGTAACAAAAACCAAAAGATTTTTTTTAGAGATAATAACAGATAATAGAAGAGGTTCACAGAAAAGGATCTTAAAGATTAATGAAGGAAAAGGAAGAAAAGGTGTAAAAAGAGAAGCAAGAAGCTTAAGAAACAATTGACAGACAATGGGAATAAGATAATTGGGTCTGAAGGGAAGAAGATAAAGAAAAATAAAGAATTGAAACAGTAAAAGGAAATAAATAAATAAATTTAAAAAATGTTATTTCTAATTAAACAAATGCTGGAATTTTTTTTAAAAAAGTAGTTTTTGCTTGTCTCACTCGCTACAGGAGAGTGTATTTCACTCTACACGCCACCTAGGCTCATAAGGGGGGTGAAAAATGCACGCCGAACAAGAATAAGGGAGCATTAGGACCCTCGTAAAGTTCGAGTGTCTTTTTGAAAAAAGTGTTATAGTTGAAGGGGGTAAATGATGTATTTTCTCTTTATAATATGACAACTGACATGATTCTCAACGGTTATGTTTTAAATGGTGATAAGGTATCCCCCTTCAAACCTTTGCAGTTGTTCCAGGTATAATAAGCTCCAAAATTTCTCTATGTTTCTCTTTTTCCGGAAAGCCTGCACTACGCTTTAGTTGAAGATAGGCTTTCAAATGCACGGCAAATAGGACAACACCAATTTAAGGATTCAACCACCAAAGTACCATAGGAAGATAAACAAACTGGACTTCACTCTAGCAGATAACATTTGAACTCTAATATGCGAGCTATGGGAAAATTGCAGTTGATGCGCACAACTTCCTTTTTTTTTAAGGAAAAATTTGGACCATTTCTCGATGGGCACAACTTCCTCAATAATGACATACCAGAGCCAGGTTCCATTTCCATGTCAAATGAACAGAAGTTTTCTTAGAATTAACAAATCGGCTTAACCCCACAACTCATATGATATGAACTAAATATATAGCAACCACACAACTCTTTTATGTGATAATCAGAAACCCATTTTATATGACTTTTATTTGTCAAATTAGAAACTCGGCTACGGAAATAAAATCGTATAAAAATTAAACTTTCTAAATTAATAGAGTCATATTTTTCCTGTTGCAAATTGCAACACTTTTATCAGATCAAGTTAATTATCAGAACTTCACCTGAGTAAATTCCACCGATAAATCCTCCTTTCACGAATAACCGATTAAGCAAACTTCATTTAAATATATTAAATTGCATCATTACACTCCTCACTTCAATAAACTCTTATAGGAACATGAATTTGAAACATGATTTAACCATTAAAATCACACAATTCGTAACAATAAAGTTATCAACGTGTACTAAGTAATTTCAACAAAAGGAATTGAACAAATAAATTCACAGTGCCATCCGTTAAAGTTACTTTCAGATTTCTGAGCTAGCATACTATGTCCCTAAACTTATAACTAAATATTTGGGAACAAATTCAAATAAATGAAAATGCAAGGACTCATATGCAAACCTGGAGGTTCCAGGATCTTCCGTACTAAGAGGAGCATAAGATCGATTAGGATTAAGTAACGACGTTGTTGCCAATTCGATCACGGTCCCACTACCATGACCCGATGACGTAGACGGCGAAGAACCCGCCGGGATCCGAACACTTCTCAACGCATCTCTATATTTTCTAAACAAAATCGTTCTATTTCTGCTCGCCATTTAACCCTTTCCAAACAAAAAATTATTGAATAAATTGTGCTCAACGTCCTAGAGATAAGTGATTAGATCGGAGATCGGAGATCGGTTTAATGGATATTTCCGGTAACGATGGAGTAGTGTTGGAATTAGAGAACGAGTTCTAATCTTTCAAGCTAAGTTGAGAAACATGAACCGAAACGGAAGGCCATTTTGGTAAGGTGTGGGTTCATGCCTATTTTAATTTAAAATGAATTTGTTTTTTAATTGTAAGTGCAATATGCAGTAAAACCTCTATAAATGAATATTATTGGGACCTGAAAAGTTATTATTTTATACGAAGTTATTAATTTATCGATATATGAATATTTTATTAATTTATCGATAAACTAATATTAATTAATTTATAGAATAATTTTTATTTTGTACATTATATTTCTCAAATTAAATAATTATTTTTTTTGGTAACTAAGAAAAGAAAATAAATAAACAATTAATGTGCATTGTATCTAAGTTTATTAATCTTGTCAAAAAGAAGTTTATTAATCTTGGGTTTGCGTGATTCAAAATAGAATGAATGTACATTAGAATATGAAATATTGTGAATTGTTTTAAGTACACAATATAGAGTTTATAAATAGACACATGTACTTTAACTTCATATACCAAAATATAAAAATTCATATATTATATCTTCTCTTCCATGGCTACTCATTTGAAAGGAGTAAAAAAATCTACGCTAACTGGTGAGATGAGAAAAGCATTATGTGAGTACAAAAATAAAAATCATCAAGTTATGTAATTTTAGGAAAGCATGAAATAAAAATTGTTTAGGAAATGCTTTATTTTATGAATTATATATGTAATTTTCATACGTATTTAATGAATTATTATTTTATATTTTCAGTGGGCCTCAAGGATTTTTTTAAAAAATTATTATCAAATTGGGATCAGAGAAAATTATTATTTAATCAAAATTATTAATTTATCGAATATTCATTTATCAAGTTTTTACTGTAATAAATAAAATAAAAATAGAAAGAGAACTAAAACACCAAGAAATAAAACAGTGAAAGTGTATTGTTCATTTAAATATATAAGTTTACAATCAATCCGGTTTCAAATAGCTAAAACATGCGGCTTGCCAGCAATTTCCTAAAAAAACTTGCAATAACTTCTTCATGCTTGAAGGGGTGGGCATGGTATGGTATATATCGATTATCCTATCGAAAGTGAAATTTTTTATATTGTGATTTTGATATTATGATATTTGATATAATATTTAGTATGCATTTTTAAAAAATTGATATTCGATATTGATAAAAGATATATCAAAATACCGAATAGCATACCGTAGTATATAGTTACGTATATAATTCATATATATTAGTATTATAATACTAACAAATATATAAGTATTAGTATATTAATTGTTTGCACATTGAAATTTTGACTAATCTATCTTAATTGAAATACACTTTTTGTGTAATTGATTTACGAAAAGGATTGCTTGTGCTTTCTTTTGAATATATTTATATGTGTAAGGTGTTAGTACGATATAATTAAGATGTTGCTTGAATATCCGAAGTCGTAATTATCTATTATATTAGTATATATAAGTCGAAGTCGAACAAACTATGGTACCGATACCGCAAACTATCAAAACCGAACTTAAAAATACCGAACCATATCGAATTAATTTGATATGATAATGATATAGTATTTTTAAAAACCAAAAATTGAAATTACCATACCAAAGTTTTCAATACCGTACCATGCACACCCCTACTTGCAAGTAGTTCAAACATATTTGAAAAGCCTTGCCATCCTTTATTTTCCTTTTATAAATAGAAAGTCAATTCAGTTAATTTATATATCAGTTCGATGAATAATTTATCAGTCTTTCTATATTTATTGCTGGTATATTTACTTTATAATCTTTATTTTATAATAGAAAGTAATTTTATTATAAGAATACATAATATAGATGTATGATTAATTAATATTCCTTCGATTATTGATATGAATTAGTAGATGTTACCAATGAACATGGCATATTGTATTTATAATACCACCCCTAATATGATATAATAATGCAAACTATTTTTACATGTTTTTGTTGAGGTATATATTAATTTTTGACAGATAGAAACATTTATTGCAGTTTGATTCAGTTCTAAATACTTAATTTTTAATTTGTCAAAGTCCTCGAGCCCAAAAAAAAAAAGCATTAAAAGAAGTATTTATATGATATTTTGGACTATAACAATATTAACAAGTCAAAATAAATTACCTAGGAAATAACTTTGTCATTTTGGATGCCAAATAATGAAATAAATAAATACGCCAGGAGTAGTAGGGATGGTAATTGGACGGGTGCGGGTACCCCTCCCCGCATCCGTACCCGCCAGAAAATTCTATACACGCCATCTACCCGCCATTCGTGGCGGGTATAATTTTCAACATACATACCCGCCTAGGCGGGTATATTCCTAAATTCACACCCGCTCTACCACTCAAGTGAATATCCGTCCCCCGCCAATATCCGTCAATAGCCGCCTGCCATATTTTGTAATCAATTCATTTGTGATCAATTAGTGATTAACATGATCCCAAAAATTCAAATTCCAAAAATTATCCCAAAAAATTGAGTCAAGAATCAATATTGTCACGGTCTCATTTTCTTTGGGAGAGAGGGAGGAGAATTCCGATTTTTTTCACCATTATAATTCCCCATTTTTTTTCACCTCTTACCCCTTGCACAACAAAGAATCAAGAAAATAAAATTTTCAAGAAAACCAAAAAATTATCCATCAAAATAGCTATATATTACAAATGTAGACAAAACCCAAATATTATTTAAACTATATAAGCTAAAGTTTTTCAACTTTTTCAATTGAACTCCACAAACTCAATAGGTAAAACTTAACAAATGCACAAAAAATGACCTCACCAAGACAACCCCAAAGCATAAAGCAAAGACAATAATATTTTCCAATATTTCTCGATCAGCATCTCCTTTAAAGAAAAAGACAGAGACGTTGAGAATGAGAGAAGGAGGAGAGACGGCGTGAAGGGGAACGAGAGAGAGGCAGGCGTGAAGGACTGAAGAGGCGTAGGGGTTTGAGTTTTGTTGGAGAATGAGATACTTGCCGTGACTTATGGGCTGAAGGCACCACTTATGGATTGCTAATATTTTGGGCTTGGGGCGGGTATAAGGCGGGCGGATAGGCGAGCGGGTATAAGGGGGCAGGTATGATTGCAAATCCACCACCTATCCACCTATTCGTGACGAGTATATTTTTAATACTCATATCCATCTATTACCCGCCAAAATTATATTCATACCCATTCCAACTGAAACGGATGCCGTGCGAAATCGGTAAAATTATAGCCACTGACCATGAGTATGTTTCCAAAATGAGTGAAAATAAAAAAAGAGATATAAAAAGGGGTATGGTAGACTCTCTTTTTGGTAGAATTTCACATTTCCACCTGCTTTCTTCCTCTTCTTCTACATCAATCTTCATTGATACGTCGTCGTTTTGTCACACCAAAATCGCACTCCTTTCCCTCCGTCTCACAAATCACACACACACCGACACTCGTCACAATTCTTAGGGTTTTGTGGACGAACGATTGAGTGGAATTGGTACTTGAATTTCACTGTTTAATTAAGAATCTAAGCTTAATCCTAAAGTGAGGTAAAGCAGATATGGATGGTGATTCATGGAGTGCTCGTCTTTCTTCTGCTTCCAGGCGCTATCAATCTGGTAAGGTTTATGAAATATTGTGATTGTTTTTCCATTAAAGATTGGATTTTTATGCGATTTATTATGTGTAGGAATGAAATGGGAGAATATTGACGCGGAAATGTTGTTGGGTTTTGAGGAACTAGAGGTGGATGATGATATAAGAGAGGAGTTTCCTTGTTGCTTTTGTGCGGAGTATTTTGATATTGTTGGTTTATGTTGCCATATTGATGATGAACATCCTGTTGAGGCTAAGAATGGGGTATCACTCTCTTTTATGTTCAGTTATTTGTGTGGTTCATCGTGTTTAGCTGTTTTCCTAGTGTAGAAAGATTGGATATTGTGTCGTTTTATACTTGAATTGTCATGAAGGTGTAGAAGTGAAACTTCTTTTCGTTTGTTGGAAGATATATTGTCGTGTTAATTGTTTTGGTTTACTAGCTGAAAGTTCAAGCTATGAATGACTTAATACGGTTGCTTTTGATGGTATTACATATTTGTATTTACTGGTCGAGATTATAGTGGGTATGTTGTTTTTGTTGTTGTTGTTTGTCGGGCATGCTTGAGTGGTACAGAAATATGTATTTGCCTCTAGCAATTGTTGTAGTATTTCTTAACTTATGTGAAATCATGCTAAAGAAGCTTAACTCATTGCTTGTGGTTGAGATTTCATCTTGTTCTCCCTCTCTCTCGAGGTGCTTTATACTAACATTTGTTTTTCTAGTCATAAATGGTATGTGGATTGCTTAAATGTTAACTGTTCCCTGTGCTGGTGTGTGTGTGTCTCTCTCTCAGTCTTCCTGGAGGAGTGTTGGTGCTGGGGTGGGGTAGAATCTCTCTTAACTCATTGATATGATAGTTTTCTCATGTCTGGAATTTTGTTCTAATTTGCTGATTTGAGTATTCTGTCAAGAATATCAGATGCATATGGAAGCTATTTTTGGAGCTATTCCTCACAGTTGCCTTCTTTGTGTAGGTGTGTCCAGTTTGTGCTATGAGGGTGGGCGTTGACATGGTTGCACACATAACCTTACAGCATGGGAATATCTTCAAAATATCCTTTCAGTATCTCAATGTTGTTTTTTGGTTCATTCGTGTAGTTTCCTTTTGGTGCTTCTTTTATCTGTAAATAGCAATGTCTTGTGCAAAAATTGTCACTTAATATGAACGTCGGAGATGGATTTTTCGGTAAGCTGGGTATACTAATCACAATTTCAAGCTTTTAAAGTTTCTCCAAAAGTGGAATGAGAGGTCCTCTACCAGTGGAATAATGTCAAACTCCTCCATTTTCTACCTATATCCCTACTTCTTCATCCATCACGTAATTTATCCTTTTTAGAGTGTGTACAAAAGCTCCTGAATCAAGATGGTTAACTGGTTTGGCAATTCTCTGGGGGCTGTCAGCCCCACTCAATGCAAACTCTTAATTGGTATTCTTTTTTTTTTTTTTTAGGTTTCTGTATGTCAGTTTCTTTTTTAGGGCGAAATGGTTTGGTGGTCACCTCTGTTATCTTCTCCTGGAAGAGTACAAAAATCTGCCCTCATATTCTGATACCTTTGCCTTTTGGCTAAGATCAATTTATTTGATATTTTAAGCAATTTTTTGGGGCACTTTAAGTTCTTTAAACCTTCAGCCGTTTGTAAGCGAGCTACTTAATCCCTCTCGCACTTCATAGGCATCTGTCATCTTGACTTGTCTATCAAAGCACACCTTCACATGCATCTTTGACCCCAGCTCAATGACGTACAACTTTCCGTTTTCATTCCTGGAAGCCTGCTAGAACTTTTCTGAGCCTGCTTTAGAATTTGCGATTTATCATAGTCCTGGGACCAAAGGATCATTTCATGTTCAAATTGAATGAAAGCACTCCAGATGCAGATCTTTGGATGCTGATACTCTTGTTTAGATTGTGTAGATCATAGTTGTGATCAGTGACAAGACTAGTTTTCCTTCCTTTTTTGGGGGTAGGCAGGGATTTAAGTGGATTGGAAGACAACAATTAAATATCAATGAAGGTAAAAAACGTATTCCCTTTTTTGTTTCAAGATGTATATTATAATTTAAATCAAACTGCAAAATACATATAATCTCTTGCTTATAGATGGATGTCAAAGTTAAAAGAAATTAGGTAACCTAGGGGTTGTCTTTGGGATCCAAAACATGACAAATGGCTGATCAACATAACGTATGGAAGGAGTTCTGTTACTTTTTAAAATCCTGATATCATGAGAACAGGGGAAGTAAAATTTCCCATGGCAGTCTGGTTGATCTGGTAATATTTTCTTATAATGACTTGTGGTAGCTTGTTCATCAGTGGGCTCATACAGGAAAGTTAGATAATAATTGAAATCAGAAATTATCACTCATATTGAAATTTGGAATAGAGTTGTAGAGATCAGAGGTAAAAATTTGGGGTTAAGGAAAGGTTGAATCATGTTGGTAATGATGTCCCTTCCATTTTTGCGGAGACCATGGTCTCTATTTGGCAGTCCCATTAGCTATTTTTGAGTTCCTTGACTTGAGCTTACATGCAGCGCAAGAGGAAATCTCGCAGAGTTGGTTCTCATTCAACACTTTCCTTATTAAGGAAGGAACTGCGAGAAGGAAATTTGCAGTCTCTATTTGGAGGGTCTTCTTGTGTAGTTCCCTCAACTAGTACTGCACCAGACCCCTTGTTGTCATCGTTCATTTTGCCGATGGGTGATGATTTCAGGAGTGCTCAAACACATTCTCCTGCTGAAACAATCTCAGCCAAGAAAAGCTCAATGGTAACTGCCTCAGAAAGGTATGTATTTTATCTCTTCTGTGCTCTGGTACAGACGTCCAGTAGCTTCTTTTTAACACTTGTATAGAGCTGCTACCAACATGTATGATTAAGTGCAAAATTGTAGAAATCTTACAGAAAGGACTTTGTACTAAGTGTTTTCCTAGAAGAACATGTCTGCTCAAGCCTCGGGGCTTAGCTCAATTGGCAAAGGTTGAGGGACTTGTGACTTAGGCCACAGGTTCGAGCCATGCGCCAAGCGGACCAAGTCTGGTTCTAAGTGGAGAAGGGTAGAGGGCAGACCATTATCCCGAGTTCTGAAGGTAGCGGTTGGTCCTATGGGTTGGTTCTAGACAAATTTCTAGGTCATAAAAAAAGGAATATGTCTGCTGAATTGATTATCTGTAACATTATTGCTCCTCTGTAAAAGATAGCACTAGTGCAAGAGGGCATGGAGGTCTGGGTTTTGTCTCTGACACCCCACCCTTGGGGGTAGGTTTAGAATAGAAGTCACCTACGGTGCTTGTGGAAAGACTGGGAAAACACCTCTAACTTCATGGTGAAGTGCTAAAGGGTGCTTTGAGCAAATATTCTTCAGTTCAAGCTATTTGTCTTCAACCTTTTGACTTGGTTCTTTTGATGCAATTATTCCACTATACTTGCATTGTAGAAGAAAGATCAGGACTCCACAACTGGAACGGGCACTTGTTGCTTATCTGCTTCTGGAGGCCTGAAAGTAGAAGTACCTTATCAAAAAAATTGAAAAGAATAACCGATGCCACTTGTAGAAGATTGTAGGAAACACCTCTAATTGTGGGGTGAAGCACCGCGAGTGCTTGAAGTTTTATTTTGTTCCAAGCTGTTTCTCATCAACCTTTTGACTAGGTACAGGTGTTGCGATTAGTTTCATATTTTTTGAGAAGAATAATTACAAGTGTATGTAACATCAATTTGTTTTGGTCGTGCTGTTAATTTACATTAATCTTTTGTTTTCAGAAAAGTATTATAGTTTGCTTAGAAAGTTGTTTGTCAGTAGAAAATAAGAACCTTTAGCGTTAGAGAACCCAACTTTGTTTTAAAAGACAACTTATATAGGAATGATGAAGTCCAAATGGAGTGGAAGGGACAATGGAGATTCATATAGCCAACCAACTAGTTTGGACTCTAGCCGTTGTTATTGGCGAAATGCCAGAATGATTATTGAATTTGCAATCTGGGTATATTTTGGGTGTGCTAAAGTATCTGGTTTACTGCTTTTGAGCTGCTTATAGTGAAGCAGGCAAAAGTTTGAAATTCTTGCGTACATGGCCTTCAATATGTCATGCTTGAGGGATAATCCTCAACTAGGATTCTGCTAGTCCAGGTCTTATTGGTGGCTTCTATCAATTTGTGCCATGACATGGAAATCCACTGTTACACTGAATGGAGAAACCCTTCTTTGTTTGACATTTATGAAGGCACTTCTATGGTCAAATAGACAGGAATTAGAGGTTCTTTTTTTTTTTTTTTTACAAATGAATTAGAGGTGTTATTATTGGGTTGTTCTAGTATAGTTTACCTTGGGAATATCTTTGTTATCAATTCCTTCCGTAGAGAATTTTCGAAAAGAAGCAGAAGAAGGAAAAGTTATCATGCTTGGTGTTTTTCTTTTGGCTTTATAATCTTAGGGAAGGAAACATGAATCTGAGATGTTTTTATCATGAGAATATCTCCTAGAAGCCTTTAGTTTTGGAAATTATATATCTAGATACTGGTAGCTCTCATCGTCTTATGGTGTATTGCAACTTATTTTGCAGGAAAGTTCAACAGACCCCACTATCAATCAAGGATCAAGAGGAGAAGGCAAAGAGGAGTTCGTTTGTTCAAGGAATGCTATTGTCCAACATTCTGGATGATAATTTATGAAATCCGACATGGCTGCTGCCCAGGTTCACCAGTTTACTGAAAATCTGTGTGGTTAGTGATCCGTCACAGTGCGCATGCTAGCACAATGCAATCCAACCGTGGAATAAGATGTAGTAATCCATGTAATTTATCTTGCTTGTAGAATTTAGTTGATAGGCAGCAGACTCTTCATGTATCTTCTTTTATTGCAGCTCGTGCTACCATAAAGAATATGATAAAGAATTTAATAAACGTTCTAGTTCAGTAGTTAGTGCTTTACTGCAATTTATATTTATTGAATACAATGCAAACCTAGTATTTATATTCTAGAGGAACTGGGAAGGAACGAAAGTACAGCAAAACCATAGAGACGCAAATGGAGAGGGGTGAGTTTTAGAAAGGGCCTAGCTATAGTTTGGTCTTGCAAAATATCCAATATTTCGAGATTGGTGTATGGTTAACAACGGTCTCTTTAAGTTCACTTTCATTTAACCGTTTTCTTCAAAGTACAATTTGTTCACTCTTCATTTGTTTCTTTTTTTTTTGGCTTTCCAAGGTGCATCATTTCAAAAGTAGAGGTTTCTCTTGGTCATTTTCTCTTCATCCCCTAGCCAATCAATAATTCTACTGTCAAGCACATGCGGTACAACATTTTTGCGATTTTTTCCCACTTGGAAATTAAGGCGACAATTTTCTGTTGACAATACTATCCAGGATATTTGGAAAGCAAATACTGGTATCACTTTTTGAACACTATCCAGAGGAAAATAAAAGAGAGAGGAGCTGGTGTTTTAATTTTTACGGCCCTCCATTAAAGAGATGGATGGAGCAATGGAAATTCACTGCCAAGAATCAACAATAACAACCTGTGGCATTTATTTAATTCTCCTCATGATCCTGATCAATTAAAGGATTTAAGCCAATAAAAACCAGTTACAACAAAAAACAACAGTTATCTTGGTCATCCAAACAGTTGAGTATCATTCTCGGAAAAACAAATTGGCTGATAAAATAACAATGACAACAGTTGTTGCACAATTTGAACAACAATCAAGGCATCTTTTGTCAGTAAAGCGGGGGTATACAAGTGTAAAGCTGAAAATTCTATACTAACAAATGGATTTGTCCGGTAGGGTCAATGGGCAGAAAGAATGGCTAACTCTATTTCTGAATAGTCGCACATCCAATCCCAATGCTTCAACAAACAGCATACGTCTTCTACTTGTGATTTCCCTCACCATCATCCCTTACTTACAAACAGAGGCAAGAGCACACCGACCCTCCACGGGGGAGATTTGGCTGCCAGCCAGTCTCCCAACATAATTACAAATTATGGTCGACTGCACAGGGAGCTTCAATTCATGATGCCTCGAGCACAGGCAGCTAAAATGGTCTTCTAAGAGTGCTGGGCAATGTCCTTGTAGGTACTGTAGGCTGTATCAAAGCATGTAATATATTCAGAATTTGATACAGCTGTAACTATGGGGCAAAAGAAGTAATAAACTAGAAAGGCGGAAAAGAGAAGATGAACTTGCATAAAACTATCGAAGTAATACATTCATGAACAATCACATAATCAGATAGCCAACTTAAAAAGGTCGAGATGAGCTATAGGTAGGTGAAAAGGAGACTCAAGTTTGCTCACAGTACAAAAATCAAACACAAGAAAAAATGGTATTATTCATCAGCGATAGCAGAGGAAGTGTGGGCATCCAAGGTAAAGTGCACACTGCTCTAAATACGATTTCTTAGCACAGTGAAGACCCTTCTAAGTTCTGATCAATTTGACTAATGAGAAAAAAATGTTAAACGACATGAGTCATGTTTCACTTGCATACACAGATTGGAGCGTAAGCAACAAGAAGGCTAGAGATATTCTCCACATCACCGTACCGTTCAATTTAATCATACTACTATACTCGAAGTCCCCGCAGGAACATTAAGTTAAAGGAAACATTAAACTAGACTTCCATAATTTTTAATCTCTGAACCAGATTTTAAATAACTTTCAATCATCGATTCCACTAACAACTTCACTAATTAAAGGAGCTCACCTCTCTAAATTGACAAGGAGAAGTGCTTGTATCAGGCACAACGTTAGATCTACTACTGCAGGGATGGAGTTGCTGATGAACCAAACCAAAGCCGAAACTTGCATCAGTCCCTTGCAATTCACTTTCTAAAAATTCACCAAAAAAACTTTGCGATGATGTAGAGGCTCCATTCAAATTCAGTTGCCCACTCAAATTACTTGACCTTCCCGGTACAAGGTTCCGATAATGAGATAAACGAGCATTACTCTCTGGTTGCCTCCCTTGGAAAAATGTATTATGAGGTGCTTCCCTATGTGCTATAGCAGGTTGACTTGCTAATTCCCTACTTCGAGCAATTTGAGAGTCAAAGAGACTATTACCAAGCTGTCTCCTCCTATTATGAAGGAGTTGATGTATTTGCCGTTGTATTCTACGTCTGTCAGAAACTGTGAATGCCCCAATCCCAGAAGCTAGAGGAGGAACTTGACCATCTCTGGGAGATTGAAAATCCCCTGATTCTTCAGTCAAAGGGGTATCAGGTACATACATTTCATTAAGATCAAACGTTTCTCTTACATTGGCAACAGGGGGTGAACCAACAGAAAAATTACCGTTTGTTCTATTATCAGGCATAGGACTCGGATTCTGTTGATTTGAAGAAGCAAGAGCAGTTGGTCGACAGCTTTCACAGTACCAGTTACCTTCAGGTACTTCATGTCCAAGACCAACACAATAAGTATGTGCAGGTGAATCACAGAGATCACAAAGTAGCATAAGAGCATCATCCCCACCTTGCTGACACTCGGTACATAATACATTTTCATACGGGTCAAGGTAACCCCGAAGCTCCTCTTCAGATGGTTGATAAACCTATATACAAAATTTAAATATTGGACTGCAGTTAGAAGATGTGGAAAAAGAATTCTCGTGTAATCAAACCTAACAACTTAACCCAAGGAATATTCAGGTTTACCATATAAATGAATGCACAAATGTAAGAAAAGGCTGTACCTGATCACGCTCAGGGACCTGAATAGCCATGGTCCTCAAATCAAAGCCAGTGTCTGATCTCGCAGGCTTGCTGATTGTCACAAACCTTTGCTTGCACAATGGACAACGGGATTCCACTTTGGACCATTCCATGATGCAAGCAAAACAAAAGTAATGACTACAGCAATTCAATGTCCCTCTAACTGTTCTCTTAACTTCTTCAGACAAACATATGCCACAAATCTGCTTTCCGGGTTCAGTCTTTATCTCCTCCGCCTTTTCTTTAGCCTTTCTTCCTGGATGTTTTCTTTGTAGACGTGGAGCTTCCTCCCTTCGTGAATTTTTCAAAGAGGCTGAGCCCCTCACCAAGCTCCTGCAAAATTCGCTAGCCTCTCTGACTTGTTCCCTCTCTTCTTCAGAGATGGTAAAGTCACGGTCAGATGATCCAGAACTCGCAACAAAATCTGAATCAGAATTTACCGTTAGTCTCTTTCTTTTTCTCCTCTGACCTGCAATCTGTTTATTCTTTTCTTCCGTGATTGGATCAATGTCTATGAACTCCTCGTCCTTTTCAGATCTTGCTTTCCTTTCAAATCTCTGTTTCTTCTTTGGTTTCTTTCTTGTAATCTTCTTCAACCCTTTATGGTTTCTTCTATTTCTCTTCTGTTCTCTGGCAGTGCCCTTGCGCAACCGTGGCTTGCTTGAATACTTTATCCTTTCCATTACTAGAAACTCCTCTTCTTCATCCAAGCCATCTGGAGTGAATTCCTCATCATCATCCTCCTCTTCGTCATCATCTTTGGCAGTGCCCTTACACAACCTTGGCTTGCTCGAATTCTCCATCCCTTCTGTTACTGGCACATCCTCTTCTTCGTCCAAGCCGTCTGGAGTGAATTCTTCATCATCCTTGTCTTCTTCATCATCATCCTCGACATCATCTTTGGCAGGGCCCTTACGCCTCCGTGACCTGCTTGAATTATTCATCCCTATTGTTATTGGAAAATCCTCTTCTCCGTCCAAGCCATCTAGATTCAATTCCTCATCATCATCCTCTTCATCATCTTTGGCAGTGCCCTTACGCCTCCGTGACTTGCTTGAATTCTTCATCCCTTTCGTTACTGGAAAATTCTCTTCTTCATCCAAGCCATCTAGATTTAATTCCTCATCATCTTCATCTTCTTCATCATCTTCATCTTTGACAGTGCTCTTACGTGACCGTCGCTTGCTAGAATTATTTGTCCCTTCCATTAATGGGAACTCTTCTTCTTCATCATCCAAGCAATCTGGTGTGAATTCCTCATCATCTTCATCTTTGACAGTGCCCTTACGTGACCGTCGCTTGCTAGAATTATTCGTCCCTTCCGTTACTGTGAACTCTTCTTCTTCATCATCCAAGCAATCTGGTGTGAATTCCTCATCATCTTCATCTTTGACAGTGCCCTTACGTGACCGTCGCTTGCTAGAATTATTCGTCCCTTTCGTTACTGGAAACTCTTCTTCTTCATCCAAGCAATCTGGAGTGAATTCCTCATCATCTTCATCACCTCCATCATCCTCCTCCTCATCTTCTCTATATGAAACTCTCTTTCTCTTTCTACGCTTTACAGTGCCTTTTTTGTTTCTGCTTGGTGCTCTTGATCGAACAACCCTTTTCACTTCATATTCACCTAAACTCTCTTCTGACTCATCTCCAACAAAAGAAGAATATCCATCTTCTGACTCATCAAACTCCTCATCGTCATCAACCGTGTAATCCTCATCTGACTGATCTGAACCTATATACGTAGATCTGACCTTTCTCCTATCATTAGTCTTGCGACCAACCTTGCTTCCCCTTGCCATCGTTCTTCACACTGACAGGAGCACAAACCGACAACTTGGATCAGATCAAATTATGTGATAGTCCCATATACCACTAGAGAAACACCGACAGGAGCACAAACCGACAACTTGGATCAGATCAATTATGTGATAGTCCCATATACCACTAGAGAAACACCGACAGGAGCACAAACCGACAACTTGGACCAGATCAATTATGTGATAATCCCATGTACCACTAGAGCCACAACTTAATTAGGGAAGGAAGTGAATTCGCCTGAAACACGAACAACCCATCATTTCTTATGTAAGGTAAGGCCTCTAAAATAAGCTCAAAATCATGCAATTTATTTCCTTACTACTTCGAGTTTTCCGAAGGTATACCCCAATAAGTATTACACATCTGTCAATTTTCAGTTACAAAATTACCCAGATTAGTAAAAGAATTCTCAAAATCTTAACATTCTGATATAAGCTCATCCAAATAAGGTATCAAATCAGCTAAAATTAAAACAATTAAACACCTAAAAATCCATCTTTACTCAGAAATAAACCAGAAAAAGCAAGAATTGATCTAACTAAATATACAAAAAATGAAACACCCAAAGATCAAAACTTGAACCCTAGATCAAGATACTAGCACTAAGCCCCAATTATTCAACTAATTCCAATAACTAAATAAACATAAATTCCCAGCAAAATCACAATTGACACCACATGGATGAATAAATTAATATTAAATTCAATCCCAAATAACACCAATTTCCAAAATTCAGATAAAACAGTAAAAAAAAAAATATAACAAATCTCAACAATCAACAGATTAACGAACAAATAAAACCCAAATAAATTTTGGAGTTCCCTTATTGATTTTTATAATTAAATAATTAAAAGATGCAGAAATAAAAAGGAAAAAAAAAGATAGGTTATGGTAAGTACCTGAGAAAGGAGAAGGAGGCAAAATTGGCAAAACCCAGAAAAAAAGATATTTATCTAAGGATATTTATAAAATCAATTCAATTTTTAAAAATTAAAAATAAAATAAAATAAAAGAAAAAAATGAAGCAGTGGGATGAAACTTTGAAGGAAATATAAGAAGAGGGTCACCTAAAGAATCTGTATTTGTATTCTTTAATTTTTTTGTCTATAAATGTAGATGTGCTTTGCAATTACAAAATGGAAGCATCTATTTTTTTTTTTAATATCTAGAGCAAAGTGGCTATCATCAGAATTCAAACATGCATTCAATTGAATTTTAAGTTAACCTTATTTGTCATCCAGCTATGATCCGAAAATGAAAGCATCTATTATTAGGATGGTTCGAGTCGTTGCCCCTGGACACTTTTATAGGAAGCAACTTGGGTGAACTGCTATTGGTTGTGGCATATGAATTTCCATATTTGCCCTTTGTGATGTAGAGAGCAGTTCAACTGCTATGTTGACTTTGGGCTTACCAAGTTGGATTTTGGTTTTTGGGCTTTAGATGGGATTTGGGCTCACAGGATCTTATGCAGCCCAGTAAGCTACAAGAAGTTTGGGTCATTTGCACTTTTGACCCTATTTTGTGTTGGTCTTTATTTTTGGGAAAACGACGCCTTATGGCCACCAGCACAAAAAAAGCCCCAAAATGGGCATAATACCCCGAGCTGGCCGACCGGCCCAAAATAATGGCAAGCGCTAGCTGGCCAAGTTTCAGACTTCCCTGTTGGTCCTTTTTAAGTTTGAGGTCAGAGTTGGGCTCTTATCTTCTTCCCTTCTTGTCCTTTTTTTCCCTTTATTTTTCTATCTTCTAAAACTAAAATATATCAACTACAAACTAATAAAATTAGCAAGTATAGAAAGATGAGATTAGATGTGGGATCGACATGCGTGCTAATGGTCAATCAATTTTATTTTAAGGCCATTTTAGTCATTAATAAATCCTATCCATAATTGTCTTTATAATGAAACAGTCTTATTGATTGCAAAACTAATTCATTGTAGCTCTCCCTTGACCAATTTGCCCTTTTCTTCTATCATTAGTCATCAACCCTGGTCTCGCAAACAACTTTCCATGTGGGCCCCTTTCCCTGGTTACATACAAATGGTCACCTCTCTCCTCTAATTTTTACTAATGTACATTGAAACCTCTTATACTTACCTTTCGCTATAATAACATTTTACTATAACGACTTGATTTTTTTCGAAACTGATTTTTCATGTTATATTTTACTTCTCTATAACAAAATTATACCTATAACAATAGTGACATTCATTATAGCGGTACACTCTTTATAAAATTAACTCTCTATAACAACATTCTACCAATAATAGTAGTGACATTCATTATAGCGGTACACTCTTTATAAAAATTACCTCTCTATAACAGCGATACATATATATTGTGTAATAATATTTGTAAGAAGTTGTTGAGGATGTTGGTAGTATGTCATCACTTAGGAGTCGTTTGGTACGCGGACATAAGGTGGGATATCCCATATTTAAGCTTGAGCTTCATTTTATACTTTGTTTGGTACAAGGTGTAAATTTATCCCAGGATAAATGGGATAAATTTACACCTTCTACCAACACGGTACAAAATTAACCCAAAGTTAGTGCTGAGATATCTCATCTTATACTGTGTACCAAACGACCATAGCTCAATTACCATCACATAACACCAATTAAGCAATGAATGCTACCACTTATACGAAGTTTGACGTGATTCTTTCAATCCTTGTAACTTACACTGCTGAAGAGATTATTGCACAAGTGATTGGAGTGGAAGAACAAGAGACAACATATACAGAAGGTGACAACGAAAGTGTTGATGAAGAGCCTCAACCTATTGCTACTTGGGTGAGATAGAAGAATCAATTGTTAAGCTCTTAGACAACCTTCAAGGGAAAACTATTGAATTCCCTTTCGCTGAAAGCTTGGACAAAATTCTTCGTCAATTCAAGTGTTATAGTATCGCTAAGAGAATTGAATTTACGAAACAACCTACAATTGTTGAATTCTTACGTCAAACTTGAAATTGTATTTAAATTCTCATTTAATTTTAAGTGCATATGTTTCTTAAATTTCAAATTTTTATCAGTATGGTACAACTAGTCATTGATTTATTTGTCTTTTGAATTTTTAATTAATGAATTATGAAAATCAATTGAGATTTTGAAATTAACAAGTATATTATTTTTGTTTATAGCATAAAAACTACATAAAAATAATTCTTTACGTACTTTCCTAAATAACAGCTAGATGAGATCTAAATACCAAATATCAGTATACATATATAATAATACCTCACTATAGCGGTCATGAAATTTTCGGACAAACGCTGCCATTATAGAAAGGTTTAACTGTATTCTCCAGCAAATAAAAGTCTCTCTTAATAATTTGTGTAAACTTATATATCAAGCTTTTAGCTTTCTTTAATTGCTTTCAGACTAGTATAGTTATTAACAAAAATATCTAAATATTTGGAAAATATTTTTGGACAAAATAAGAACTGATTTGATTGCTTTTAAAAATATCAATATTGATTAGAGTATAATTTATTGAAAAGATATTAGGGTAAGATAATAAAAATACATCGTTTATTTATTACTTCTTACGGGGCGTGTGTTGACACCCAATTTTGGATGGTATTTTCCCTTTAATTAGTTTTTCTATGCCTCTTAACCCTGAGAAATTTATTAAAAAAATAATTTGCATATTTTAATTTCAATTTAAATAAATTTCTAGAGTAAATACTGACAATTGGTATTTTTATTTAATTACGCTAATACTACTTTAATTAATCTAATTATTTTTATTATATGGTTACTCTATTTGATATTATAAACGCATTTCCTAAATTAACGAATGCCAATTTTATTATATTATAGTAATATTTTTTTTTAAATTAGATGGAAAAAGAATTGAAAAGTTTGATTTTTTATTTGAAGACAATCCTGCAAAATCAATTCACCTAATATATTTGCATTTAATTGCACAGTTTCCCTTTCAAATGGATTGACCTTTAATTTTTGTCCCTCAAATGAAACTTATGCCTATTAAGACATCATTTTTTTTAAAAGTAAGGCACAAATTGTGTCGAATATTTTTAGAGAACTTATGCCCCAGCCCCCAATAGACATAAGTTTTATTTGAGAGGCAAAAATTGAAGATCAACACAAAATAGGAGAAAAAGTGCAAATGAGCCATATAGTTGGGCAAATTACAATAAAATCTAATAGCCCAATGCATTCCTCTACAATTTCAAAAGGCCCAACATCTTCGGCCGAAATCCAATCCCAAATCAGCCCCAATCTTCATCCCATTCGGTTCCGTTCAATTGGTTTGGTGGTAGGCAGCTTGACTATCTCAAAGAAGCATTTTCCCCATCTGATTTCTCTGTTTTGCACACGTTCATATTTAGTATACACACATTTTTATTTTCTTTTGTCTTTCATGACTGATTTTTACTCAACTGTCTTCTACCGCGTGTCGTCGCGTCTCTTTGACACATCAATTTACACACTATAACAAAAATAGCTTTTAGCCAGAAAAATTAAATTAGATGTGTTGTAAAGATGCCATCTAGTTTTGTAAAGATATGTTGAATGTATAATTTTTTTTTAATTTTAAGATCTTAAACACAAACTTTTTGAAACGGAGTGAGTATGCTATTTGTGTGTATAAGAAAACGTAATGGAAGAAAAAAGTCATGTGCAAACTACAACACTATTTTGTTTTCTTTTGTTTCTGTTTTGCTTTTTTAAGAGTGTTTCCGACAAGAATTTAGAAAAAATGGTGAATGTTTTATAAGACAATGGAGCTGGTTTATAATATGTTAAAATTTGAATCATCGACTATATATTTAGTGGAGGGAAGTTATTGTGAGGGCTCATCAAATTCAGAAAAGTATTTTATTTAGTTTCATTTTATGTGAATGTGATTGATTAAGTATTGAGTTTAAGGTTTTTTTTTAAAACTTTTGTATATATTTTTATATACATGATATTTATGTAATTATAAAATCATGTCCTTCTTTGCATTTTTTAAAACATATTAGCCTCTTCTATCTCTCTATAATTGATTACCGATGTATTACAATCCTCGCCGATTTAGAACCCGTCGCCTTAGTAGAGATAAGAGATGACACTTTCAACCCGCAAGGGTAGCCAAGTTGGTGTAGCAGTAGAGCGCGGGACCGCAAGATCACGAGTTCGATCCCCTGCATAAACCTTCTTGGTTGAGCCTGTCACACATGGCTTGCCAAGTGTGGTTAATCGGCTGACGTGGTTTGCAGGCTATTGCGTCAGTCCGGGGTTTACCCTGTGCGCACTTGAGAGAGTAGCGGCTGCGGGTTCCTTCGTCAAAAAAAAAAAAAGAGATGACACTTTCCTAGAACTCTTTGATAAAATTCCCATTTAAGTCTTTTATCTAATTAAAAGACACAAATTTTTTTCCTTAATGAAATGACCCACTTTTTAGATTAGGTAAAAATACTTTAATTATTTGTGATACAAAATATAATCATAAAATTAATTAATAAGGAATAAGACAATAAAAATCGGTCGATAGCGGACCAAAATATATGTTGTAACAGATATATCATGTATCTATCATACGAATTCTCAATTTATCAGATGTTATAAGAAGACCATCTAGTTAATTGCAAACTTAAATAGGTCTCTCAGCCAA
Source organism: Anisodus acutangulus (assembly GCA_029783415.1). Classification (NCBI taxonomy): domain Eukaryota; kingdom Viridiplantae; phylum Streptophyta; class Magnoliopsida; order Solanales; family Solanaceae; genus Anisodus; species Anisodus acutangulus. Next base: position 31,997,348 of record CM056510.1, on the reverse strand, counting down.
ATTTTTGGAAGAAGACCATTTTGTCAATTGTTAAGCGATCTTGAAAGAAGTGTTCCAAAACTTCCTCATATGCAATATCTTCCTGACCATCCAAGATGCCTGGCCAGGGATAGGCATGGATAGAATATCATTGTGCTTGAAGTTTTGTAGGTGTGAACCCAAGTGATCCAAATTTTTTCTTTTTGTTGACTTAAGGCCCAAAGAAGTTTTGCAAATAGCAACTTGATTCCAAACCTTGAGACTAATTAATTTCAGTCCTCCTGCTCCTTTAGATCCATTTTTGTATAGTTGCTACACAGAGAAATACACTAAAATATTTTCCCTCATTGCTTTGAGTATCTTCTCCAACTCTTGTACACCAAAAGAATGCATTTCTTCACTGCTTCTCATTTGGCCGTTGTGTTTGGTATTTTTGGTACTTAAATAATCTTTCATTAATTCCTCTAGATATTCATATCCAATTATAATTCACTTCTTTGACTATTCTAATAATTTTTTCTTTGTTTATTTCAGGAAACGTAGTGTCGTTCTTGGTGAACTTGTCACCACTGTAAGAATTTCCTTAGCGTTATGAAGATTAAACTAAAGAGCCGTTAATAATATTATTACGTTCTAACTTTTCTTAATTTCTCAGGCCGACTTTCTATAGGATCTATTAACGAAATCCGACTCAAGGATTCCAGTCAATACCATATTCCGTTTCTCTATTCAGTGTCATACTTTATTATACTATGCTTAAGGGCGGCTCAATGAAATTTGTGATCTAAAGTCAAATTTCAATAAGATATCTCAAGTATATTCAATAAAACTAGCTTCTGCATGCATAACACGTGCATCTCATATGCATCCCGTGCGCCGCACATGCATCCCTTGCTTTGCGCGTGCATCCCTTGCGCCGCGCGTGTATCCCGTGCACCACACGTGCATCACGATGCACATATGACCAGCCACTAACTGGACTTTAATTAAGATTAGAAATTACTTAGATGGAATTATAATGTTAGACTTGGACTGCTCACATCTTCTTGAATCTGTACTTGTTGTGCATGAGGTAAGCTTCTATAGCGTAGTATCCAAACAGATTAAAAAAAAACCTAGAATATTTGACACATGTTCATCCAATAACAAGGAAAATTAAAGATATGTAAACATTTAAGAAAATGAATGAATTTTATAGTGTAAACATATTTTTATGCTATCAAGTCAATTAAACGCTACTATAAATAGTTGTTTATAAAAATTGAAATGAGAAATGTATAAAATAAAAGTAGGCCACTTAATTTGTACATGTCTTTCATCAAAAGACCTAGAAAAATGACATGATACCGCAGATTGTAAGGAAGAAAGATAGAGGAAATGACATGAACCCAACACTGTTTATTTGGATAACGCATCACTACAAAAAGAAAGAGATGCTTGTATAAGGCGAAATGTAAAAAAAATATTTTTGAAATGGTGTATTAATATATATATATATACACTTACCATAATGCTAAGTGGAGCGATAAAAACGATAACAGAAAATACCGCACAGATCCATCCCACGATGATGAGTTGTGTGTCACTTTTGACGATCATATACGTCAGACCTATGATTGTCCCATATAATCATATGTTAAATAGTACAAGCAACTTTGCGGTGCAAATCTTGGCCTCTCTGGTGGCATAAATCAGGAAAACCGTGAGATATATCAAATCGATTAATGTTTCGAAGCAGTTAATTGTTATCAACAATGTGCCATGTTCGTTGATATCTCTCTTGTTATACGCACAGTCAGTGCTGGCTTTAGGATGAAGATGATAAAGCAAAGGCTTTAGGTTCCAACTATTCGCATCATCTAGTGGCCACAACTTATATCTCTAAATAAAAAATAAAAAATATGTTTCATATGCTTCAAATTGTTCAAATCTATTTTAAAGTTATTTTTAAATTAAAAATTTGTACATTTTACATTAAAATACTCACTTTTTCAAATATTAATTTATAAATATATAATATTATAAAATTGAGCCTTAAAATTTTTGGGACCCAAAGCCTTTGCTTTATCACCTTTACCTTAATAACCATCACGGGCTATGCGTATCTCAAGAGAGATATCAACGAAAATGACACGTTATTAATAACAATTGTCACGACCCAAGAATTTTAATTGTGTCGTATGGCACCTATCTTGAACTCATAGCCGAACACCAACAACATACAAATCGAATACATGAATACAGTGCGAAAAAGTAAAAAAAAAATGCCCAAAGTACTTAAAATGTATTAATAGCTTAACAAAAGAGGGTCTAAGTCAACCCTCCCCCAAAACCTAAAAGTCACAAGTACAAAAGCTTTCTAAAATACGATTACAAGTCTGAAACGCTATTACAACAATGTCAAGTAAAAGAAGGCAGAAAGTAAAGATAGAGATGAATTCAGTGCTGGGAAGACATCACCAGTTCACCCTGGACTCCAAGATAGTGCTCTCCAACAATCGTCTGAACCTCAATGCTAAACTAGCACTCGAATCTGCACCTACACACAGAAGATACAACAAGTGTAGTGTGAGTACGAAAAAATGTGTACCCAGCAACATCGTTGACCGACTCTAACTATAACGGTGATGATGATTGGTAATTCCGATACTTCTCTTCTTGCTTAGTTAGTTAATGTATACAATATATAATTACTTAAACCATTTAAGTAAAGATTCTACGGCTAAATCAAATCACAAAGTTCATCACCTTTACCAAGGATCATTATAAAGTTCCTATCTTTATATCAAAAGGGACAAGTATAGGAATAAAGTTCCAACCTTCACCCAAATAGGACATCTAAACCCACAAAGATTCCATCTTTTCATCCTTTATATCAAAGAAAACCTGTAAAGACTCTATCTTTCTCCCTTTTAAGCGAGTAAAACTATAAAGATTCTATCTTTATATCATTCGAGCATATATGGTATGAAATCACATTAACAAGTATAAATGATATGCAATGCAAGTGAAATGTATGCTATGCAATGACCACATGCACTCGGTATACACACGCTCCTACAATAGATTTTACATGACACATGGGGGACTCATGAGGTCCATATACCTACTCGAAATTATTTCCCATCGGGTCCCAACTCAGAGGCTGTAATATCATCATAATCACTCTTTTTATGTACTATATTCAAACACTCGACCTTCAAGGCCCCTTTCCTATACCTCATCAATCAGATGCCAATAATATAATGAATGTATGTAATGGATACGTGTACACCATGCAAATGCGTAATACTGATTAATTTATCAAGGCAAGTCTTTTTTCATAATTTAGACGATATGTGGAGTGATGAATGCATGATAAGTCAATAATCACAGACCCTATCAATCATGGCTAACATAGCCCAAATAAACAACAATCATACCAACCTAAGTGAATTTATACACCACTCTTCGAGGCCGAAGGCTAAGCACATAGTCTCCGTCATAAGTCTAACTATTTTGTATTTTAATTACCCTTTATATATACACAGGTACCAGCACAAGTGTCTGTCACCTCACGAGTATGCGATCCTCAATTCCCCATCACACCCCTTAATTAATTAAACCAACACAAAACACTACATAAAGGGTCCAGTAAGTGTCAACTTACATGTTTTGAAGTCCGAAGCTCAAGCGATCACCGCATGGCCTTGCCCCTCTTTACAATATCCGAAGGATTTCAAACTGTCCAAATATGTAATCTACATAAGTATACGAGTTCGTAAACACCAATATTGCTATGATAATATTTCAAGTCTAAAAAGTCACCCAAAAAGTCAATCCCGATCCTCGAAGGTTGAACTTGTAATTTTATAGCAAAATCGGGTTCAATCTAGTCAAAATAGTACTCTATGAGGTTAAACGAGTCCAATGATACACGTATAGAAATGTGAGATTAGATGTGGGATCGACATGTGTGCTAATGATCAATCAGTTTTATTTTAAGGCCATTTTAGTCATTAATGAATCCTATCCATAATGTCTTTATAATGAAACAATCTTATTGGTTCCAAAACTAATTCATTGTACCTCCAATATAAACTGAGTCCCTTGACCAATTTGCCCCTTTTCTTCTATCATTAGTCATCAACCCTAGTCTCACAAATAATTTCCCACGTGGGCCCCTTTCCCTGGCTACATACAAATGGCTCACTTCTCTCCTCTAATTTGTATTCTCCAGCAAATAAAAGTGTCTCTCTTAATAATTTTTGTAAACTTAAATATGAAGCTTTTAGCTTTCTTTAATTGCTTTCAGATTAGTATAGTTATTAACAAAATATCTGAATATTTGAAAATTATTTTTAGACAAAATAAGAACTGATTTGACTGTTTTTGTATAGTAAAATTTTCACAAAGTAAATACAAATAGCATTTTCGAAAAAAATAAAATAAAATACAAATAGCGTAGCTTCTACAATAGTTAGTTTGTACTTTTTGCGCCAAGCTTTTTATCCATCATAATTATTTAGTAATATGAAAAATTAAAATGATAAGTAGCATTTAATAACTTAAGATCAAGAATTGCCAAGTTATGTGCATTACTTGCGCTAATCACAATCAATTTCGTGGGTTATTATAACAGTTGTACTAGAATAAACTTTTATTCCAAAAGGTGGAATCTCCCACCCCAGGAGCCCCCACACCTCGGTCCGAGTACTATAATAAACTTTCAATCTATGATAAAATAATCTGAAAATATAGAAGATAAGAGACAATTCCGTATAGTTAGGACATTAGATTATGATAACAAGTTCATAAAATAGTAAAGCTAAACTTAAGGGAAATTAATAGAAGATATTAAGAGAGAAAAAAACCATTTAGATTGAACCCAAAAAACACAAATATATGTTTACACATAATTCTTTAAGAAAAATCAATATAGTTAGTTTGTATTTTTTTTACATATAATTTTTCTTTTTATTACACCAGAGAGAGGGGGTTTGGGGGGGGGGGGGGGGATGGGGTAAGGGAAAGGAATGTTATGCTACTAATGGGGTTTGAACTCATCACTTCAAACGTGGAAGGTTCGGAGAATAAGGGGAAAAAATGTGGTTTGAACTTTTCACTTCAACGTAGGAAACTCATCAATTAAGCTAGCGCTCAACCCGTAACTATGTACTTAGGACTATAACAAATGCTATTTGGATTAATTGTCTTTATGTAATAAAACTTTCAATAATTATATTATTAGACTGATTCTTTTTTTCGTGTTAAGCTAGTGCTTGCACGGACTTGCTATTATCTAGTAACATAACATAATGTAAGTTGAAGGACTTTCTGATTGGCAAAATCCATATTGAATAGTTATATATATATATATATATATATATATATATATATATATATTCTTATTATGTCGTTGAAAAAGATTAAGATTTTTATCATACTAATACAAATGCACTGAGTTGGAATAGTTATTACCGCGTCATATCAAGACCGTCAAACTGAGTTGTTGTAACGTCTGAGCTAAGGTATTGAGTTTTTTTTTACACAACTAAGACTTAAGAGGAGTACAAAATACCTAATTTGACATACACATAGTTACTGAAACTCGAACTCGTGATACTTTAATTCAGATTGTGATCTCTTAATCACTGGAAAATTGGGGAGGGAGGGACCTGAGTCACAATCAGAGTTAGTTTAACCAATGAACTACATAAAATATCTTCCAAGGGCTCGAATGAAATTTCAGAGAGAACTACTAATGCTCCAATTATGATTATTGGATCAACAAGCACGTCGGAAAAAAAATGAACAAGACCAATGATTTCACAAGCTTTTGAGTTGGTAAGCTCTATGACTTTCACAGTTGAGGCAGAGGGATTCAAATAGATCACCAGCTTGAAATATAAAAATCAAACCCTTTTATTTTTTTGAACTTTTTTTTTATTTGTATTGTTATCTTGATTTGGAATATGGGTCTAGCTCTTTCTTCAGACTCCCCTTGGAATGTTCTATATCTCTACTCAATTGTGTTATACTAGTATCACGTTCGTGTAGGTATTTGTTGGGTTCGTAAGCACAACGGAAGTTTGAAATTTTACTTACTCAACAACTTATACGATAATCATATAAAGTGTTCAAAACACGATAAGGAAAATTTACAGGTTTTCGAGCGCTGGATTCAACACTAAGGTATCCACGCGATTAGTCTCCTCGATTGCAAAGTCCAACTCCAGTGTATTTCCTTTGAGAGAAAGCTAGGAAATCTTGCTTCAGGAACTGAGAAGTAATTTTCTGTAACTTCATAATTATGGGGTATGTGTTGTGTATATAGGAGTCAGGATAAAACCTAAGCAGATTCAAAACAGAAAAATCTGGCCCATGTTAATGTTCAGTGGACCAGCCCACTTCACACGTCCACAGTGGACGGCCAGACACTTATTTTGGACCAGTAATTTCTGACTCAATTGCTTCCATGTATTTGTCTGAGTACCCATATAATATATCCAACACATTTGATTAAATCCGAAATCCAATTCGACTTAATTAAATAATTTCTATCAAATAGAAATATTTCATAATTATTATAAATTAAATATCTCGGTTCTCAATCGAATATTTAATACTTTCTCAATACACTCTTAGATCGAAGAAACAGTCACATATAATGTGACCCTATAGGCCTTCACATATCGACATTAATCTAATTAAGGTCCATACGAAAATCCTAGACTGCGTCGTATGACGAACTCAATATGTGAAATATGTTTACATGAATCCAACAAACTTAACATTTATGCGGAACTATAAATTCCTTTCATTCGCGACACACTAGATTAAGCTTAGGATTTGCCAAATGTCTATCCAAATGACTTAATCACTTTATCTCACATTTATTAGTTGACAACTAGACCATATTCTAAATATGTCTCTTGCACTGGCCAGTGACTTTAGTCAACCTAATAACATTAAGAAGCTGAGTGCTCTCTCGAATTTTCAATCGAGGAATGAATCATATTCTTGGCTCAACTACCACCTTGATTTACACCATAATGCACCCAACACAAGCCGTATCTTATTCGGAAGGAGTTTAAGCTTAGAACTTGGTCAAAGTACATCATTCTGTAAACAATGTGCGTATTGACCTCAAGTCAAATGACCTTTATATTTCACACGCCGATAACACTATAGACATGTATAACAAATAGTTTATCGACAGAGTATACCAATACTTCTCCAAAGTATCCACGTGTCCATCACGAGTAACCATTACTCGTAGCTGTGAGACATACTACATTCTCCAAGAATGTGATGCAGACCACATGTCGACTTATAACATATCATCGATATCCAATTCTCGATTATCATTAGTCGAGGCTATTTTGAGAGTTACGTTCTATCATTAAAATCTCACTCTATTAATGACAACGTAAGCTCAAAGGATGCACATATATGAATAATTGCAAACAATCAAATAATAATTCAATAATTGCAAATGCCATAAATATCAATCTCATTAATAATACGAATGTGTTCAAGTACGTTTTATCTCTAATATAGATTGTCTCTAGGACACACATACTTTCAGTTCGTTCTCCTTATGACGACTTACTATCGTTATACACGCATATCCACACGGAAGCTCATACACACTTAAAAAGAATCTAAATATACGCAAGTTATATTGAGCTTTGTTTTCATATTACTCCATAAAAAAAAGGATAGCCCAGTACACAAAACATCTTACGTTATGTGGATTCGGGGAAGGGCTGCACCCCAAGGGGCGTGATGTGGACAGCTTAACCTAATGCAAGCATTAGTGACTGCTTTCACGACTCGAACCCGTGACCTATAGGTCATACAGAGATAACTTTACCGTTACTCCATAGTTTTTCTAAATAAAAATATAACATTTAGCATTAAAATATTTCTGTAGGGTTATTACATATATTCAAAAAAAGATTCTTTTATACCACATTAAATAATAGCTTAATAAACTAATGTTGCAAATGCATGCTTAATTTGGAATAATTTTTTTCTCCAGAAACAACTACCTAGAACCATTCTTTTTCCGCCACACAAGGCTTTTTGAGATGTTATATATATGTTGAGTTGTCCCTGTTAAGTAAACAGTGTTCACGACAGCCATATGCTGCCTGCATTGTATTAGCCAAAAGTTTGGGACAAATTTGTAAAGAATGGATTTTGGGCTTAACTCAACCCCAAAAGCTAGCTCATGAGTTAATGATTGTCCAAGTCCATATAAAAAGTTCAAATTCTCATTCCATTTCCGATGTGAGACTCTTAACACTCCCCCGCACGCCCATACCCCGTTAACTGGAGCGTGGATGACATAATTTGGGAACCTAACATTGGTGAACATAGACTTGAAATGAGTCTGACTCTGATACCATGTAAAGAATGGATCTTTGGCCTAACTCAACCCCAAAATCTAGCTCAAGGGGAGGAGTATTGCCCAACCCATATAAGGAGACAAAGAACCACTTATCCAACTGATATGGGAGAACTCAACACCCCGCCTCACGCCCAGATCTGAACATCTGGAGCGTGGACAATATAAGAGGGGGGCCCAACATCGGAAACAATGAATTGAGACAGGTCTGACTCTGATACCATGTAAAGAATGGATCTTGGACCTAACTCAACCCCAAAAGCTAGCTCGTATGATGAGGATTGTCCAAGTCCATATAAGGAGTCCAAATTCTCATCCATATCCGATGTGGGACTCTTAACACTCCCCGCACGCCCAGACCTTGTTAACTGGAGCGTGGATAATATAATTTGGGGGCCCAACATCGTGAACAAAGAATTGGAATGAGTCTGACTCTGATACCATGTAAAGAATGGATCTTGGGCCTAACTCAACCCCAAAAGCTATCTCATGAGGGAAGTATTGTTCAAGTCCATATAAGGAGTCCAAATTCTTATTCAATTTAAGACGTGGGACTCTCAACACAATTTTCATCTTAACTTTTAAAAGTTGCTTAGATAACAAAAATATAGAAGAAGTGGACCATGTTGAAACTGAATTAAATAATAATGATGAGGGAAATCTGTTAGGATTGTGAATAAAGATGTTCATTATCCTTGATATGTATAAATTGGGACCTTTGTCCCTTTAATGGAAAACAGCCCCGTTGAGGAGCACTGGGACTTGGTCTATTCGTTAGATTATTGTCATCCATCCTCTCTTTTATGTCCGAGTTTGTGTCGCTTACTTAGTGTGCCATTAAAAGGGGAACTGGACATTAGTTTTTGACAAGTCATTTGCTAATAAGGGCACTAATTAAACATAAGAAGATGGGAATTTAGAGCTATAATAATATGTGTTTTAACATTAGATATTGAATGTACGCGTCAATGCATAAAATTTAAACTATTTTTTTTTAAAAAAAAAGACACTCACTAAGAAAAGAAAGAATCGGAATGAGAAGCTACGAAATTTTGAGAGAGATTCAACAATCATAAAATGTGAAGAATCATGCCATGAATTTAGTGGGAACCATTGGTTTGGTTTTCTAATCCCTTATTATTAATAATGTATTAAGTTAGAAGGATGTGGCCACTGCTTTTAACGTAAGTGGTTGATTCTCCGACTTTCTGCAAGCTGGGACCACCTTTGAAATGGACCCTGCTGATTAGAAAATGTTAAGATGTTTTAATTAAAAAGTAAACTAAACCCTGGATTCCTGGGGTTCGATAGGGAACCACGTAATTAGAGAAAACTGAAGGCAGAATATTGGGATAGGGGGTTGGCAAAGGAACGAGGAGGTATCCCGTGAAGCCACCTGTGTGACATACTAAAGTTACAGAGATTTATAAAAGAAAATATTGTTTTATGAGTGGCCTACTTATAATCCCAGTTTTTGTCGTCTAATGTATCATCACTTAATTAACTAGTTAAGTGTATCTGTGTATTTTTCTTTACTGGTCATAAAGCATGATTAGTCGATCTTGACTTCACAAGACGCAATCTACTTGTATATTCCTCTCGATTTTCAATATATCAATTGTACTTTTAAGGGTACGTTTGGTTAGAAATAAGTTATCGGAGGATAATTAATCTTGGAATAAATTATTCTGAAATTAGTTATTCCACCCTTCCATAGAGATAAAATAACACTACAATCTCGGGATTAGTTATGACATAATTTTATTTCAATTAAACATGAGATAAATATATTTTTAAATTTAATTCGAAATTAATTATCCCTTATACCAAACGAGCCCTAAGGACGTCCTTGTATGAATGAATCTAGTAATTTGGTAGTTTCTTGGTTTTCTTTTCCCTCCCGCCACCCCCACACTCCTACCCCACTCTACCAGCTTTTTTTCTTCTTTTTTGCTTCTGGAGAAGATCAGTTAATGGGAGAATTGTCTGATTGCTTAAAAACATTATTAGATGATCTTGAGAATTATCTTGAAGGGAGTAATCAAGTTCAATTATTAAGACTTGAGTTTCGACCTAAAGTAATATTTTTAAGCCGCCTTAACTGCTTTACTAAAAGCTTTTGCTTAGAAGTTAGAACTAGGGCTGCGGACCTACTAGAAAAAGTAGGAGCTAGCAAATGCAAATACAAATTGGCGATGTGGTTCATTAATTGATAGTCCCTTCTTTGTTTGCCATTAATGGATTTATGTTAGACAAATTAACAACTACCTTTGTTAGAAACATTTCGACTTTAGTAATTGTATTTGTAGGCATGACTCTAGAACACAAATTTCCAGTGTGACCCTGTATTTTGTTATGATGCATAGTAGCTTTTAATTTATTTATATTAGTTCGACTTAGCAAAAAGTTAAAGAAAATATATAGGAGTAAGACTTTTGAATCTTATGATATTAAGTTTAAAATATATATGTATACAACAACAATTATGAAACATACATTTTTTTAAACAGACTGTAAATGAAAATAAGAAAAATAAATTTCTAAAAAGTTTTGCTTATGTTTAGCAAATTCAACAATTTATACATGTAAAACATAGTTTGTTTTTAATTTATTTGTTCAATGTAATTTGTGTTGGAACATGTAACTCCGCCCTCGACGTAAAATACCTTCAGGTTGGATAGAATCGTAAGTCATGATTCATAATTCATAAGAGTAATTATGAAGTGGACTAATTGCATAAACTACTATATGTTTTCATAATTGCATATATGTTAGTCAAGATCAGTCAGTTCAATGCTGGTGAAGAGATGGTACATATAAGCTACGCCATGGTGTTTACTTTTGCTTCTCAATGCAGTTACTTTTAAAGAACATATCGTCCCCTTCCCCTCACCACCCTAAATTTGGGACATAACAGAACTATAGCGGGGGTCGGTTGTCTCAGACACTTGCATAGCCAGAACTGCAGAATCAGAAAGAAAAAGCAACTTAGTGGAACCCCTTCTCCTGTCGGCAGGACCACTTGCCAAATTTAGAAGTGCAATTCAATGCGTGATAGAATATTATCAAAATATTACCATATTATTGTATATTTTTTATATTTGGTTAGTTAATATTCTCATTGTAATTAGTCAAATTCGTTATCTAGTTTGTAGCTTTGTCAAATAATCATGTATTACTATATATTGTACACAATAATAAATGAAAAGGCAGAGAACATATTCTTTTAATGCGCACAAATAATAGCAAAGTGACTATATATGTCATGTTTTAGCACCTATATACAATCTGTACTCAGTGCAGTTACCTGCCTTATAGCAGGTTTTAACTTGCTTTATTTCCAAGTTACAAATTGATAAAGAAAATGAATATTGAGTCTAATTTAGAGGTGTCAAAACTATTTCAAAACCGACCAAATCGAACCTAACTGAATCGATTTTTAGTTTTTTTAGTAAAATCAAAAGGTTCTAGTATAAACTAAAACCGTAAAGAATAATTAGATAGATTTTTTATTTCATAAAAAAATACCGAAAATATACCGAATCAAATCGAATAAATTTATATATATATATATATATATGTCAATTTTAAAATTATAAAGCATTAAAAACTTCACCTTGGGCCATGGGTTTTGGGGGAATCACAAGTAATATAAGAAACTGCCTTACACTATTAAATAAAGGAGTTATGGGGATTACTGCTTAAATTCTAAGATTTAGTATTGCTTATCAACTTACTTCTTCTCCATGATACTTGTTTAACAAAAAACTATTACACGCAAGGTATGTTTTGAGACTTTCTCTTCTTATTTTTCTACCCCTTTAAATTTTATTAATTCAAAAGATTAATAAAAGTTGTCAAACATGTTCAACTATTTAAAAAGTTTAAGGATTGATATCTAAGACCAAAAGTTATTTCTATTGTATATGAATCAATAAATATCATATAATCAGATGAGTTTATACTTTATACTGAAAAAGAAGAGATAATAAATCTACCACATAGCAAACAAGATCAAAATTTTGAGGGAGCTTTATACCAGACATTGTAATAAAGAATTGTATACTTTATATGTTATATTAAAATTTATTATTATTTGATATAAGATGACGTCAAATAAATAATCGAACCGTACAGATACCGGAGAAAAATCGAGAGATTGGGACGGTTTCAAAAAGTTTAATTTTGGTTATATTTGTAGATTAACCAAGAAATTGATATGGTATAATTTTTTAAAAATAACCGACTGAACCGTACCATTGACACCCCTAGTCTAACTCAACTTTGTACACATGACTTCCAACCCCCTCACACGCACATACATATCAATTGAAGTGTGGACAACATAATATGAACCCAACATCGAATATATAAATCAAGAATCTGAATGGGCTCGACTCTGATATCATATGATAAAAAAATTGTGACATTTATAAAATTAACTCAATCTAAAAGCTTCATTTCCGCAAAACCATATAAGAAGTCCAATTACACCATCCCACACCTACGTGGGACTTCCAACAAAATATTCACTTGCTATGTGTTATATGTACTTTTTAAGTGATTCATTATATTCTTAGGGGTTGTTTGGTTTGAAGGATAATGGTTTGTAATTTCGAAATTAAATTTGAAATTAGCGTATTTCACATTTAGTAGGATCTTTGGTTTTGGGATTAGCAATTTTGGAATTATTTATACCACAATTGTGATATTATTTTTATCTTACTGTTCATGTGGGATAGCGATTCCGAGATTAAATACTAAAAGGCGGATTCATAATTTTTACAACGAGTGAATATACAATAATAATTAGTTCATCCTCAAATATTTATAAATATCTTGTGGACTTTCTAATACGTATATAGAGTTTAGGCAAAAGTGATTGGATTCCCTTAAACTCGTAAGTTTCACTTTAGATGTAAAAAACAAGATGGCACATTTACGCATATCCAAAACTCTTCTTCCAAAGTCCTTTAAGAAAGCCGGAGTTAAAATTGAAAATAAAAATTATCTTACTTTACGTAGTTTAAACTTTAAATCAAATAAGTGTTTATATTATATCATGCATATCCCATCTTTCATTTAGAGCCCGTTTGGATTGACTTATGACTTTTGACTTATAAGCCAAAAATCATAAGTTAGAAACTCTAGCGTATGACTTTTGATTTATTTTTGTCATTTTAGCTTAAAAATAAGTGCTTAAAAACACTTTTTTTTACATTTATCCAAATACTATAAAAATGCTTAAAAACTATTTTGATTTAAAAGTACCTAAAATAAGCCAATCCAATAGGCTCTTAGTCCCATGAACCAAACATTAACTACTAAAAGTATATTCACTAAAAATCTCCTCATTATTATCTCAATATTATAATCTCATATTATAATTTTGAGATAACTTGTTCACCAATCAAACGAGTTTAGTAATTGAATTTTTATGTACTGTTAAATGCGTTACTTTAATAGTTTAATGTAAGAAAAATACATGTTTTCCTGTGTTATAGTCCCTAAACTTGTGCTACTACGTTGTCATTTTTGCCATCCTTTCGCCACACTTCAATTCCTACGAACTTCTATAATATTCTTTGAGGGTATGCTTTGTTAGTTAATTTCTTAAGTTGCTAAAAGTTATCTTAAGAGAAGTTTGTCCCGGAACACGCGCTTAGGATCTAGAATATCGAACTAAAGGTCTAAATTCAAGAATAAATTTGATTTAATTGCTGGAAAAAGTCCGACCAAACATGAGTCCTAAACTTAAACCACTAACAAAGTGAGGCTTTGAATAAAAATAACCCAAAAAAAGAAGAAGATAGACATAAGTACCTTTTGCGCAGAAATTTCCTGCGCAATAGGGGTTAATATAAACCCTAGGCAAACACATTTTTTAAATGGTCACTTTTAGTCCAATTACGCAATAAATTATTGTGTTTTACAATCAATTATTTATCTACCAATTTATACTTGATTTGACATGATACTATGACCATTATTGCAAGAATCCATCCATTTTTCTATTTAACATAAATTTTGGATGAGGTAAAAATTCACTCATTTCGTAAGTTTAAGTTATCAAAATTTCAAGTTTTTGAAAAAACTATCCAACTCCAAAGTTCATAAAAAATGACATCTTCTCCTGTTAAGGTTTCTTTATTTTAGGATGGTGAGATTATTCATGATAATAATACTGTTCGTTATAGTATTCCACCACAAGTTTCCAATTAACTTGGATTACTCAACATCACTCAATGTCATACACAAAAGAATGAAAGTTAGTAAGCGTGAGTTTGCATTATCTGTAATAGGCAGATATCCAATATCCATTGTACTGCAAGGTTTAGTGCTTTACGGTGAGTGAAATATCATTGATGATGAGTCTTTGAGAGAATATTTGAGGGCGCCAGAAGAATATAGGGGTTTAATCACCCTCAGTGTTCTTGAAATGTATGTTGAAAAGATACCTATCAGTCATAGTGAAGTCTTGGCCAGTACTCGTCAGAAAGTCCCATAAATATCGACTGCACCTCGTCCTCAAATCCCTCAAGTCCAGCCTACTCATGGTAACACTTATTCGGACATGGTTCTTATGGAGACATTTTGAGTGGTCAAATGTCGTTGGAAACTCTAAGCCATCAGTTTAATCAAAATTACGGGGGAAATTGATAAATATCTATTTTTTCATTATTATTTTGTGTAGTAGCACATGTTTATTATATGTATCATATTAGTAATATATTTTGTATCTTTTTAGTGGTTATAAACCTGATATGAATAATATTTGGCAATCCTCTCAGTTCGGTGGAGTTGATTATTATCGGTATGTATATTTTTTAATAATTAAATAATATAAGTGTGGATGTTTAGTACTTACAATACTTGAATTGCCTTTGTAGTGAAAAATTATTCACAAAATGCGTCAGTGGTACCAAATGTTGATTTTGGTGCAGTTGATCTTTCTTCAAACCCATACAATATTGATCATTATCGGTAGGTTCATCACATTGATATTAAATAATCCATATATATATATTTTAATATTGGTATTTAAAATATGTTACCTATATTTCGTGTAGGAACATGCCTTTACTAGATGGTCATAATTATCCAAATCAAATGGAAACATCATCGAGTGATAGCGACGATATACCGAATGCAGAGGTATCCGACGATGATGACGTAAATATATCATATAGTAAGGTTGATATTCATCCTCTTAGGCAGGAACAACAGTTAGTATAAATGATGCAAAGCCGGTCACACCAGCAAGAACCACTGGCACAAAGCCCAGTTCGGCAGCACGAATTGATGGCAGAAAGTCAAATTCAGTGACATTCTGACGTGATTCCATATCTTGATAATCTTCAAGGTGGTCATGATGTCTTTGTCTTCACTAGAGAAGATGATTATATTCGGCAAACAATCTGGAAAGAACCAGACGATCTTGTAAACGGTAATGTTCACCTTGCAAAAGGCATGATTTTCTTTTTCAAAAACGCAATGCAAAGGGCTGTCAAAATTTATAGCATCAAAGAAATGAGGGAGTTTAGAGTTGATGATTCAACCCGAAAGATGTGGAGATTATTTTGCAGACGTGAGTATCAAGGTTATCAATGAATGCTTCGGGGGTATTGAGACTCATGATAGTATGTGGACTATATCAAAATTCCACTCACGTCATACTTGTGATATGGATGACAATCGAGCATATCATTTTAATTTTGGATACAAATATGATTGCTCAAGTGTTACTTGTTGATATTGCCGAAATCCCAAGGTACCATATTCGACCAAGTTCGTTATAATTTTGACATTAATTAAATTATCATTGCTAAATACTGTTTGTTTAAACTAGGGCTGTCCAACCGATCCCGATCTGGCCCGCTACCCACCCTGATCCCCCCTAAAAAAAATTATCGGTGTCGGGGTTCGAACTCGGGACGGGGCCTGGGATCGTCCACCCCGTCCCGCACCCTCCCCTTTGCAAAAATATCTATTGTTCAATTTTGGTCATTGTGCAACGGCTATAACAACCATTTTTGTCCCCCACCACATTAGTGTTACTTTATTTTAATTATCGCACTTAATTTCATTATCTTTAATTATTTATTTGCATAATTAAAATGAAAGGATTAAGAGGTATGTTTAAGGGTAAAAGTAAGGGTGCTTCTTCTAGTAGGGGTAACAATGGCAGGGTTACTTCTAGTAATCATATTCCTGGTTCCGATGATTTCATTAATTTCACTCATATAGATGAAACTGCTTTTTTAGTGATACACCACTAGATGATGAGATAAATGAACCAAACTTTAATTTAGACGATAATCTAGATGACACACCCACTAGTGCACCTCAACCTCAGGCTCAGACTGAGTCTCAACCTCAAACTGAAACTGGAATGTCTCTTATTCCCCCTAGTATGAGTCGAGGCCCCACACAACGAAAATTAAAATCAGCTGCATGAGATTTTTTTGATAGGGACCAAGAGAATCAACTAGCTAGATGTAAATTTTGTAAAAATATTTATAAATTTAAAATCGAAAAAGGTCAAGGTGGGACGGGAGGTTTATTGAGACATGTACAAGGCGAGCACACAACTAGGTGGAATCAATACCAAGCTAAAAAATCGGGTGTGCCAATGCCATCTGAGTCGGGACAAGGTTCACATAGTGTCCCCGACCAAGTACAGGGTCAAATTAACCCGACGACCGGGGGGGGGGGGGGATTTTTGGTCCTAAATATGATAAAAACAAAGATAGGAAATATGACAAAATTAGTTGCGGTGGAGGATTTGCCCTTTTCATTTTCTTTCTCTCCTGATTTTATTCATTACATTAGAGAAACATATAATCCTGCTTTTAATGGTTTTCCTATATCAACTGTTAGAAGGGATGTTTTTAAATTTGCAAGTGAATATAAATAATATTTACGTTATGCATTGTATCATTTTAATGGAAAAGTGGCTATCACTCCTGACATAAGTCGTAGTACTAACGGTAATGATTATTTAACGGTAACATGTCATTGGATAGATCAAAACTGGTCTATGCAAAAATGTATTTTAGCATATAGATATATTGATGATAGATACATTGGAAGTTTTATTGCACAAAATATTAATGAAATTTGTGATTATTATGGAATAAATGATAAAATTATGACAATTACATTAGATAATGCTACTTCTAATGATTATGCTATAAGACTTTTAAAAGTTCGATTAACTCCATGTTTTCCTGATCATTTTCATATAAGATGTGCGTGCCATATTTATAACTTAGTTGTAAAGGATGGCCTAAAACTTTTTGAAAGCATTCTTGATAAAATACAATTTGTTATACATTTTATTTTTAAAGGTAATAAAATACAAAGACGCAAAGAATATAAAAAAAACTTGTCATGATTGTCGATTACCTTATAGAAAAATTCATAAGAAGTTTTGACTAGGTGGAATTCTCTGTATGAGCAACTACTTGTTGCTTACGATTACAGACAACCTATAACTTTATTATTTAACTCCCATAATAAAAATTCAAGGGATATGCTTGTAGATAATGATTGGAATTTTTTTTAGAACTTAATGGATTTCAAGAGAAATTTTTTCAAGCTACTAAAGAATTTTCCGGTATTTATTATCCTACTATTTTAAATATGTTATTTTATATAGCTCTAATATTTTGTTACTTAATGAATATATGCAAAAACCAACTTATAAAGCATCTATTGAAAAAATGTTTAAAAATTTTTAAAAATAATTTTTTCCTATTTTCACTATTTATATTGTTGGTGCGGTATTAAATCCGATCATTAAAGTAGACGGTTGTAAAACACTAATAGAAATGATTTATGATTGTATAGAAGTACTTCTATAGACCCAACTGAAGAACCAACTCACAAACCAACTAAAGAAGAAGTTACGTCTAACATACACACTGAATGCAAACAAGTATATACGTATTATCAATAACAAAGTGCAAATAATCAACCGGCTTGTGTACCATCTTCTACTACTTCGCTGCAACCTTATAAAAAACATGCAGTTTCTGCTGCTAGTATTCAAGACCTTAGAAATAAAATGTTTAGTGGTTCAACTTCTTCACAAGTTAGCGAATTTGATGTTTATGTTTTGCAGGGTGTTGCACCGTACGAATTAATTGTCAATGATGAAGGACATGAAGACTTGGTGAAATACTGGAGGCAGAATGAGAAGACATTTTCGACACTAGCAAAGATGACCCGAGATGTGTTGAACATTCAAGCGTCGAAAGCGTTTTTCTTGTTGGAAGATTTCAAATAGGAGAGCACAAACATTCATTGGCGGGAGACACATTTGGAGATTACATTTCTTTTCAGAGATTGGATTCGAGCGGAGTGTAGAAGGTGTGGTCAACCGGAGATCAACGAAGAAGAAGACTACAACTACAACGAATTTTTGTCTGAGGGAACAGGAAGTGATGTCGAATAATTTGATCAATAAATTCCAATTCCAACCGAAGATCCTCAAGACATTGTGAGGAAATTCGAAAAAGTATGGTTAACTATGAAATTTTTTTAATTGCAATTTTATTATGTGATTTGCAATTTTTGAAATTATATTACAAAAAAATTATATTTCTATTAAATAATATAAGAGGCACAAAAACAGTATTGGGAAGTTTTAATTACACTATCTTGTTCAATTATTGAAGTATTTATATATATTATTTTTTTAAATCAAGTGCCAATAATTAAAAAAAATCCTGACCCAATCCAACCCAACTCAACCCGACCCCGTTTCCGGCAGAATGTGGGACGGGATGGGACATCCGCTTGTCCCGCTAAGCCCGCAGACGTCTCACCAGAGACCGGTCGCCTCCGTCGGTCTCGCCCCGCTTGTCTCGTCGGGTCTCGCTCGTCTCGCCCCGCTCGGTCTCGCCCCGGGTCCCGCCCCATCGGGACTCCGTTGGACAACCCTAGTTTAAACTTATCCAGGTTCCCCATCAAAGAATGCATTAGAATATTTTTGAGAGTTTATATTAAAATGATAAGCAAGAGAAAGGAATATGTCGGGCATAGGCGCACTTTTGAGATGATTTATGATACATATGAGGGCTCTTTCCATCAGTTGCCGAGGTATATGGCAGCTCTATTAAATTCAATCCTGGTACTATTGTAGAGTGAAAGTTCAACTCCCAATCTGGTGTGGTCAATAATATTTTCAATTTTGTGTGTTTGAACATTCAAAGCATGCTTGATGGTTTTACTCATTGCCGGCCAGTTATATCCATAGATGACACGCATGTGTACGGGATATACGACATCAAGGTACTGATTGGAGTTGGAATGAATGCCAATGAGTCGATATTCCTTATTGCTATAGCCATTGCCGCTAACGAGAGCAACGCGACATGGGGATGTTTTTGACATATTTGAGGTGATACATTATTAAGGATCGTATGGACATATGCGTGTTGTCTGATCGAAATTACGGCATATTGAATAATATGGTCCATTTGAAATGGTGGCAGCCTCCTTTTCTTACCATCGCTATTATTTAAGGCATATTTTCAAACGGCTTTTAGAAATAACACACTAAACAAATGAATGTGGGCGGCTGCAACAAACCATCATGAAAAAGTTTTTTTTTTGCGGATCGATATGATCAAGGCAGCGAAGCCAGAATCATATGATTTGTTAAAGGCAATCGATGTTGACAAATGGACATTACATGTGGATGAAGGCAGGAGATGGGGATGCTAACAACAAACAACTCTGAGTCATTTAATGATTTGCTAAAATCTGCATGGGGGCTGACCGTTGAGAATGACTTTCAAGCAAGTTGTGGAGCGGTTTGTGGCTACAACAAAACAAGCCAAATTCATATTAGCATATGGTGGGAAATGGGTGTCAAATCCTGCAAAAATGTTTGAGCATCATAGGAAAAAATGTTAGCAACACACAATGATAGAGTATAACCATGCTGAACATGTGTTTGAAATCAAGACAGTTTCTTACCAAGATCGGGAAGGCAACATTCATACCATTTATGAAATTATGAAAACGTGCAGTTGTGGTAAGTGGCAATCATACCACATGTCGTGTTA
Source organism: Anisodus acutangulus (assembly GCA_029783415.1). Classification (NCBI taxonomy): domain Eukaryota; kingdom Viridiplantae; phylum Streptophyta; class Magnoliopsida; order Solanales; family Solanaceae; genus Anisodus; species Anisodus acutangulus. Next base: position 31,976,897 of record CM056510.1, on the reverse strand, counting down.
TCATACCATCAAGTGTTTCAAGGCAATTTAAAAAATGGTATCAAATTATGTGACATCAAAATGCAGTGTCAAAATTATCTTAAAGTGTATGCCAGTTGTTTCTACCCACTTGGTGATCAGGCTTATTGGCCAAACGAGTCATTTTTAATGATTGCTAACAAGGAGTATATCTGTAAATTGCATGTTAACGCACAAACTCAAATTTCCAATCAAATGGATGTTCCGAATAGGATATACTCTCGAAAGTGCTCGATATGTAAGGAGTTTGGCCATGATAAGCATTTGTATCACCTACGGGACCGTGGTGGTGCAAGTACCTCTGGTGGTGGAAGAACCTTTCGTGGTTGAAGAACCTCATGATTTTATGAATGTATTTTAATTCTTCTTGATGTATTCGAATTGTTTTGAATTATGAATCTTAAGTATTTTTTTTAATGAAGCATCTTGAATTAGGCATTTTATTATCAAGAAAATTCTATTGAAAAATTTCATAACATACAAAAATTAGAAAAGTAATTTAATCTTCGTCGCTTTCTGGAAACACCTCGTCGTCGTCATCATTTTCATCATCATCCTTACTTGCATTCTCTTTTTCTTCTTCTTTCTTCATCATCCTTGTTGTAGTCTAGATCCGAACTATCATCATTAGGGGCACTTGCTTGGTTGACACAACAATATGACACTCCACAATCTAATGTTTGTGGTAAATATTTTGAAAGACCTATCCATTCTTGAATTATTGGATAAACTGGCTAAGAATAGTCTCAATGAAGATTTTTATTTTCTAGCAGTTTCCAATGATCTTATTCATCCGCTCCTCAAAAATTAAGATCGTCCAAAGCATGATGCATATCTAGTGCTTTTCTGCATTTCTAAAATTCTTTCATCAAATGTTGGTTAATCAGTGGTTCATCCTTGAATTTGAAGGTCTGATATATAGCAGACAAAGTTTGTGGCATAACTAAACCATGCCAGTGACATAATACCTCATAATCACACCTTTTCAAATATAATTGAACCCATTAAAGCTTTTCACCCCAAATTATAGCTCCTCTAAATTTTGAGGAGTGTACGTCACCCTTAATTATGTGTCCAACAACTTTTAAATCAACATTGATACACATTGATTGATTTTTAAAGGGACAAAAAACACCATACCATTTTTATCAAATAAATCAGTGTAACATCCTAATATCTCTTTTTCAAAATATGATTCAATTGTATTTGTGTTTGTTTCTATCCTACCATGAGGCCTTCTTGAGCTACCCTCGCTTTTTTATCTATTTTTTAACCAACTATTGAATGTAAGTTTTTAGGCATTTTAAAAATGTCCGAATGAGTTATATAAAAATTACGTAATATAAGTGTCATATAAAGCGATAAAAAAACGAACAGTGTTGTCAAATCAAAGATGTCATTCTGAAACATAGTATTTTGCGCATGTAAAAGTTGCGCAATATACATGTATCATATAAAGCGGTCAAAAGCGAGTATAGTGTTGTCAAATCAAGGATGTCATTCAGAAACATCATATTTTGCGCATGTAAAAGTTGCACAATATAAGTGTGTCATATAAAGCGGTGAAAAATGAGCGTAGTATTGTCAAGTCAAGGATGTCATTCAGAAACATCATATTTTGCGCATGTAAAAGTTGCGCAATATAAATGTGTCATATAAAGCGGTCAAAAGCGAGCATAGTATCGTCAAATCAAGGAGTAGTATATAACATGAATGACGAACAATTAGCATTCACATTAAAACGAGTTACTATGTCAATTTAAAACCAATTTTTTGATATTGATTCTATTACATGTTTTACCCCAGCAGACATATTTGAAGCAATGAGTAGGACATGAGAACTAGATGATTTTAAATACCCAAATAACCCAAACCAAAAATACAATCAAGAATATAATAATACAATGACAATTGATTTGAATTGGCGTGTTATAGAGGCTGAAATGCTAGAACAAAATTTGAGGGCACTCGGACTCAAATATCCAAAAAGTCATGCTATGTCAATGTCTCGCGGTACACCACAATAGTTCAATTGTGCTCTTAATCATTTTCGCGAAGTGAACAATCGGATAAAAATACGATTGTGGGGCAGAATATGGTCAACATGATTACGTCAGATTCAGATCCAAGGGATCTGGACTATAGATGTCCGATGAAGATGATTCCCCATTATCCTATTAATATTTTTTTAAAAATAAATGTAGGTAGGTAGGTTTGGTCATAATGACGACCCCAAAGGTACTTGAGGTTTGCAACTATATAAGTAGTCTTTCATTTGTTATTAAACTACAACATACTCAATGTCGAGTAGTATAAATGTAGATTGGTTGGTATTTCTTCCAAAGGATCCGAATAATAGTGGTGATGATAGCTTAAATCATAACAATTATTTTGGTGATTCGAGTTATCATGATAACAATGAATACAAGTCAAACTTCACGGTATCTCTAGTGATACGTGAAGTCACGATATCTCTATCAACATGAGACTTTTTAAACTTCGCTGCCACCGTTTTATCCACGGGAATTTCATCTTCCCATCGAAAATATTTGCAACCATTCATATCCTATAAACATTACAAGAAAATCAGTTTTTGAAAGTAAAATATGTAGATAATGTGAAAAAATTTAAATTCTAAAAACTTGTAAAAACACTTACATCGAGCACTTTACAACGCCAAAACGACTACCCGAATTATCTTGAGTCCTTGATGTTCTGATCTTATAATAATAACCGCAACCACAAACATCGGGTTCTATAGCAAAGTTTGACGTTTTGGAGCTTTGAGACATGATTTTCGGGGGGCTAAAATATGGTAAAAGAGTGAAAATGAAGAAGGTGAAAAGTGACTTAAAAATGACCCGATCTGATAGCGTATGAACCCCTATTGCGCAGGAAATTTCTGTGCAAAGGGTACTTATGTCACTTTTTTGTTGGTTATTTTGGTTCACAACCCCACTTTATGAGTCATTTAAGTTCCGGACTCTACTAAACACGTATGTTTTTTTCCTGTTTAATTTTTTTATTTGTTAATGTGAGACTAGTACCTATAACTTTAAAAATATTTTTACACCTTTCAGTATTTACAACTTAAATTCTAGTAAACCTTAAAACATCAGTATCAATCATTGCTGGGTTCATTGGTGCTTCTTATTTCTCTTCTCCAAAAAAAATTGCTTAAAATATTCATCCGATTTTGGGGGGAAATAGGATCTATTTTGCGTGTTTTATCCATTTTTCAATTCTAAATTGTTTTTGGCGGGACTTTTGGCGGTGTCGTGGGGTTTCGTTTTCGCTTGAGACGTCCGACGCCGGCAGCCGGCGTGGAGGTGCTGTGGGTCCCTTCTCTTTCTTATGCGTCCCATGGGGACACACAGATTCTATCCAAAGCTATCAGCTTCGGCTCCGAGCCTACTTTTTGAATATTATTGACCGTTCCTTCTACCGCGGAATAGCAAATTGACCCCGTAATTCTCCCTTTTTCTTCACTTAATTAGTTAACTTCTCAAAGAAAATCAGATTAGACATTTCAACAAATGACGATTGAGACTTTATGAGGAAAAGAAAAGATATTGGAAAGTCCATCTTATTAGAAAAGATATAAGAAAAATAAATTACTATCTAAACTAAATAAAGGAATTAACACCTAATTAATTTGATGTAGTTTTTGCTTAGTATAAATTATTTTTCTTTATACTATTCATTAAAAAATGGACATTGAGTCTAACTTAACGTCAAGAGGAAGTTCATGAAATAAAGAATTGTTCATAATTAATCATAAGAAAACCTATTACTCCATCCCAAGGATAATATAACATGAAGATCCAACATTGAGAGACACAATCGTAGGGATGGGCGAGCTCCGATAACATGTTACAAAAATAAATATTGAGTTTAAATCCCAAGAGTTGGATAGGATAATTGATCTTGATCTTATATGAATTTGGACAATCTTCACCTTTAGTACATAAATCACACAGTTATGGTTGCCACAAAGATGAAAGCATGATCTGATATAATAGTACCGATGCTTGCATGTGCTGCAAATGCCCTGTCCATGGAAAATGCCTCTTTGATTCCTGTCATGTCTGAGAAGTGAGGGGTATATATATGAAGATAAGGTTGATTCAACTTTTTTCTGGACCAAAGCCTTCCCTACACTCCTTGCTCATCCCAGAACTTATTGCCACTTTCTTAATTTATAAAATTAGTTTAATTGTAGTATATATATGGTCTGTACAGATATGCAAAGGACCACTTTTTCAGGGACATGCTCCCTTCTCCCTAGCTTTCCAAGTTTCTGTTCCCCCACTTCTTTAAGATACTTATTTCTGATGAATAGACCATAAAACCATCATCTTCTTTTGTTACAGTAACAATCATTTTTGTTTCTAACCAACACGACAAATATTTTTGTATATAACCGTACAATGTAGTACAGAATTTTATTGTATGCGCTAAGGTTCTTACAAACTATAAAATTTTATGACTACTACTATAGATGATCCAAAAAAACAAAATTTAGTACTATAGATTATCAAATCCACCAGCTAAATGTATAGACATTAATAAGTGAAATGATTTGAATGACGAAAAAATAAAAGAAATTCAAGCAGTGAAGAGTTCTTATTCAATATTGTGTCCCCAAACTTGAGGATTATATGGTACGTCGGATCGCTAGCCACTTTTCTTTCAGCGTGGTTGAACAATGCCCAAGTCATATTTTGATCACTACAACTAGTCTAATTAAGTTTAAATGACACCAATAGATAATTACCATAAACGTTTCTACAACTATTCTCTTAGCAAATTTCAGTCCTTATTTCAATAAAATAAGGATAAGAACTAAGCTACCTGCTATATTGTGGAAAGCAAAAGGGAACCAACTGCCCTTTTCTTCTCTTGTCAATCAAGAATAGAACTAATTGAGGAAAATCATTCTAATTAGGGTTTGGTTGATGATATAGACGTTGTGGTGAAACTTTGGCTGGTGATCATCACAGTAACAACTGTTTCAATACTTGAAAATGACCACATTCCTAATATATACTATTGCTGGGGTAAGTCAAACTATATGATGCCCTTGTTTGGCTCTAAATCATTTGTATTTCCACCTTTTGAATATACATTGCACCTTTAAAGAGAAGCAATAAAATAATTGATAGATTTGGAGATAGATCATGATGGAACTGTGTTGATGAGACAATAATGCAATGATCTAAATAAAAATTTCAATGTTATCCGTGGCAATGCAGGATTAAATGGATCTTCAGTATTAAAATCCCAGATCTTAAGATATGTCTAAAGAAAAATTGCTAAAAAGAAATGCAGTCTTGTACTAATTATAAGAGCACGTTATGTCTTTAAACATAAGTAAAGGCATCCACTTTTCATGCTATTTTTAATTCTCTAGCCAACTTTCTTTTATCTGCAAAAAATATTTTTGATAAAGCGACATATATCAAGTATTGCCTATTGATTACATTTTTTAATCTCCAACACATTTTATTGCATTAATGGACTCCATTCATAAAAGGAGTGGACTAATTGCTAATAATAATAAAAATATTATGAGCCAAAAAATTAAAGAACGACATAAACTTTCGAAAAGAATAAACCGCGATAATAATTTTTTTTAGCTATATTCATATTTAAGAAGGAAAACAAAATTTTCTAGAAAGGTTAAGGGTGATAGAGATAACTAATAAATACCATCCCACCAACAATAAGATTTCGCTTTAATGAAAAAGAACAAGAAGAAGAAGATACCATTGTAGTCCCACAAATGGGAAACGAGGAAAAAAGAAGAAAGAAAAAAAAAGAACTCAAGGAAATAAATGTGATGCTTGAGTTAAAAGTAAAGAGTAGCTTTATGCATTAATCATACAATTAAATTAGAATATTTCACTGTTTCAAAGGTAGGATACTGATAATTCAGCTCCTAATTATTAATAACGGGGATAAAAAAATTATGATAAAAGTCAATATCTAACAACTGCAGGGGAGGCTCAACATAATAAGAGGCCTGAAGCTAAACTTTAATTAGAGACCTAATATCTAAACAAACTTCATATCTATTTTATTTAATATTTATTTATTTATTAACTTTTTTAGATGCAAAATTATTACTTAATAATTTTTATATAATGGATTTCTCTGAATATTTTTTTAATTGTTAATTTTTAGATAAGATTTTATCAATTTTAATGTTGAAAAACATCCTTCGACTGCGACAATCATTACAGGAACTGTTAACATAATTCTATCAGTTTTAGGTTGACAAACTTTAAATAAAAATAAAAAAGTTAGAATGATAAAATTTGATAACTTGGTATGTTCCACTTTAATATGCTTGTTGCAAACCTTGAAAACCTAAGAGGGAACAAAAAAAGAATTATAATTCACTTTGTTCAACACTTCTCAACTATTGACCTAATAACCTATATCATTTATTACATTTTAAGGCTACTTTAATTGATATCACTGTTTTGTTATTAGACTTGTTGTCTTATATATATATTAGAGAAACATAATTATGAAATCCAATAACTTAAAATATGTTGTTTATGATATTTTTGTTTGCGTTAGTTGTATTCTCTCGAAGCAAAAAAGAAGAAGATAAAATGGAAATTAATGTCATGAAAATCACATCACACCTAGTAGTAATTAGGTCCAAGAATAAGCTTTAACTTTGAAGCTGAGTCGGATTAAAAAGCTTATGATTTTATTGGTTTGAAGTGAACTTTAACAATTAAAACGGCAAAATTTTCAAAATCTACATATTTTGAAATGATTTCTTTTCACATTAGTATCACATAATGAACTTTGAAAGAATAGTTATTGTGTTTGGTCAGATCATTCAAGATTTTTTTTTTCAATATAAGAAAAATAATTCACGTTTAGTATATGTTTTTAAAGTTGACTTGAGTTCCAAATTATAATTAAAAGAACATGTAAACGTTCACTTTCATTTAGTGTTATTTTAGACAAATGAAAAGCTTTAAATATTTTATATTAGAAATTTTACTTATGTTCTTAAATCTTTATATATAATTAGAATATGAAACAAAACTTCAAAGTACATTTAAAAGGGCGAGAAAGGAAAGCGTGAGAGATGGATGAGTGAATTTAATTAGTGTTTATTTGGTAAATATAATTTTTTGATAAAGATTTTTTAATCTTAAAAGAATTAATTAAAAAGGATTGACAATTTATTCTTCATCTTCATACTATAAAAGTTGCGAGTTTATTTCTGATACGACCACTTAACTAATGATAATTATCTCAGAAAATCATTCTTCTTTATTTTGTAAGAGAAAAATGATTCAATTAATACTAATTATCTGAGAAAAACCGAAGCTTTCGGCTCGGAATGTGGTTTGGCAGGTAGTTATTGTTACACCTATAGTGAGTGTGTGTATGTGTTAGAGAGAGAGAGTAGCAAAAAGCGAAGGTGGCCATGGTGATGGTTGAGGGAAGAATAGTAAACTTAGCACAAAATAAATTGCATTGACCCAATAAAGAGAAAAAAAATCAAACTCCTATAACTGCCCTTCCATTTTCTTGCCACCCATCTTTCTGTATATATATATATATATATATATATATATATCTTAACACATACAATGCACAGATATATTTTTTGAACATTTTTTGTCAATGGGTACGAAAGAGGGGATTGTTGTGGCATCCGTGGTCGAGGATTTTCTTCAACAAGGGAAGCGACTGAGCGACATTGATTTGGCTTCTATGAAAGCTGAAGAAGCTTGTAATGTCCCTTATTATTATCCTTCCTTTCTTTAAAATTTTAAAATGAATTCGTCATTTTTCTGTGAATCAATTAATGTTGTTATCAATGCTAATCATTTGATATGAACCTAAATTTGTTGTTACAAGTTTTTGTCTATTTAATGTATATTTCCAAGATTCTTGGTCTTTCGGATTTCCCATCAATTATGAAACAAGAAAAAGAAAGATAAATTTCTATTCAAATAGGTTCGTTTTGGTTTAAATTTTTTTGGGATGGGTGGTCTCGTGAATAGTTATGGAGGGAAAAGCTTGTACTATGATTGGAAAGTTTGCAACCACAAAGATAAAATGTTAAGGAACTTTGGTTGATTATGTTCAAAGATAAAATTAAAATGTGAAGTACCTTGCTGAAAATCAAGATTGTAGGCTAAAATATGTATATTTTTCGTAGCCAATTACATTATCTCTTTAAAGATTTAATATACACATTACTGCTGCTTGTGAATCGAAGACTACATTGATTCAAACGATCACCAAATACTTTAAAAGAAATTGAAGTCCTTGTGACTCAATAACTGAGCCTGTTCAGATATAAAATCAAGAGTTTTAAGTTTTATGCACATATAATGTAAGTGAGAATGTTTAATTGGAAATGTAACAATGCAGCATTGAGAAGATATGAAGCAGCAGGGTGGCTCAGAAAGACAGTTGGAGTGGTTGCGGCTAAAGATTTGCCAGCGGAGCCTTCAGAAGAAGACTTCAGACTTGGATTGCGCAGTGGAATCATACTTTGCAATGTTCTTAACAAAGTTCAGCCTAGTGCTGTGCAAAAAGTGGGGTTTATATATGAAGCTCCTTTTGTTCAATCTTTTATCTTAAATCAATTTCATCAAGTCAATGACATAGTTCTACTTTGCTTATTAGGTAGTTGAAGCACCTCCTGATTCTGCTAATGTCCCTGATGGGGCAACTCTTTCTGCATATCAATACTTTGAAAACGTCCGTAACTTCCTTGTAGCCGTAGAAGAAATGGGCCTTCCCTCTTTCGAAGCATCTGATTTCGAGAAAGTAAGTAGATAATTTGATACTTGTTTGTTTGATCTTGTTAGTAACGGTCCAAGCTAGTGTTTACGGAATCAAAGTTTAAAATACTTTGTCATTTCCTGAATTAGGGAGGGAAGTCTTCCAGAATCATCAATTGTGTGCTAGCATTGAAATCATATGCTGAGTGGAAACAAGGAGGTGGAAGTGGATCATGGAGATACAGTGGGAACTCAAAACCATCATCTGCAGGAAAGCAATTTGTCCGAAGAAACTCCATGCCATTCATGAATTCAATCTCAAGGACTTCATCTATCAGTGACAAGTCCCTTGATAGCAGTGATGTTGTGCATGATGCCCGTGATATTGTGTGTAAGCTTATTTTGTTATGTTTGACATCTCAAAATATGTTGTATGAACTAAATATCTTAATCTTTCATTTCCAGGTTAACCCAAGTTCCCTCCATATGCTTGTTCACGAGCTTCTCTCTGACAAGAAGCAAGAAGATATTCCATTTGTAAGTGTTCTTATCTTGATTTGCACAAGAGGGTTTGATATGTTTCGTGTATAAAGCACTTTGTCTTGGAAGGAATTATGAATGATAACCATATTTCTGAATGTGATTCCCAATAGATAGTTCTGATGTCAAATAATCTGTCAGGCTCATAGGAATACGCTAAATCCTCGCAACATAGGCAGGGCTCACATAATTAGCTCACCCTAGCTTCCCTCAGAGGGTAAAAGGCTTAGTGAGGACAGTAAATTTAGTTTACATGGATTATTATAAGATTTGAGGTTTATATGGATAGTAAGGGTTAGAAAGAGAAAGATAATGTCTGGCATCACCCTAGAAAGATATATTCCATCAATCCTGAAGCAATAGCAAACTACATTACTAGGTTTTCTGATTTCTACAATCAGGTGCTCCCAAAGTTCTGGGAAATCTCTTGAGAGGAACATGGACCTGGAACTTTGGGATCTAGCTGGCTTCTTCCTCTAGTATCCTATTGGCTATAGCATTCTTTGATTTTAAAAAAATGTTGATGCTCTGGTTATCTGAAATAAATAAGTTACACATTTTGGACAGATTGTGGAGAATATGTTGAGCAAAGTTATGGAAGAATTTGAGCATCGGCTTGCCAGCCAAAATGAACAGGTTGGAGCTCTTTCTTTACTGGTGTTTTCATTTAACTACATGTTATACAAGGCACTTCTTCCAACTTCTTGTTTGCTTTTACATGCTTCTGAAATATGATAGAACAGATTGCTCCGTTTAGCAGTTGAAAAATGCTTAAAGTATCCTCTGTCTTTTCTTGCTTAAAGTTGGGTCTTACATACTTTTGGTGATATGACAGTCAAAGAACTCCCACAAAGAGACAGTTGTTTCAACAATCGATGAATCTCCCTTGGAGCTTACACATGAGGAGGAACAGGTCGCAATCGTCAAGGATGAAGAAAAACCAGCCTCTGAAGGGATATCCGGCAGGGTAGACATAGATGATGATGGTGCATTAGCCAAACCGGTTGTAAGGCAGCTGATGCTGATTGAACAACAACATAAAGAAGTACAGGTATAGGAATTCCGCTGCAGATTCGAGAATGAAGTATGTTTTTGGTTTCAACTGATTGATTGACATACTCTGTTCGTAATTTGTAGCAATTGAAATCTACTCTCCATGCTGCTAAAGCAGACATGCAGTTTCTTCAACTGAAATATCAAGAGGAAGTAGGCAATCTAGGTACAACTAGATACAACTGTTTCATGCTAATTGAGATTGTGACCTTTTAGCAACTAAAATCTCTTTTGAATAGGTAAACATCTGCATGGTGTAGCTCACGCTGCTTCGAGTTACCAAAAGGTTCTGGAGGAGAATCGGAAGCTGTACAATCTAGTGCAAGACCTTAAAGGTAACACTTTTATTAGAGTATATTCCAATTTCATTGCATTCTGCCATTAGATTGTGATGATATTAACCACTATTCTGTGTGTTCATTTTTATAATTGGACAGGGAACATCAGAGTATATTGCCGGGTGCGACCTTTCTTACCTGGCCAACCAAACAGTCTAAGCACTGCGGAACACATAGATGATGGGAATATTACGATAACTACTCCTTCAAAGTACGGAAAAGAGGGAAAGAAATCATTCACTTTTAACAAGGTCTTTGGTCCTTCTGTAACCCAAGGTCGTTAAGTTCCCTATACTTTCCCTTTTCGTGCACGTTGCAGGTTTAGATTTTATTCTAATACCTCTATTTATCACAATGCAGCGGAAGTGTTTGCAGATACACAACCTTTGATCCGGTCTGTTCTTGATGGCTACAATGTTTGTATCTTTGCTTACGGCCAAACGGGATCAGGGAAAACACATACGATGGTTAGGCAGTACAACTTAATTACTGAACCCTTTAATCACATAAGTGGATAGCATTTGGTTAAGAGAATAAGCAAAAAACATTATGTTAATAATTCTTAAACTTTTACCTACAGACTGGCCCATCAGATCTCACGAAGGAGACCCTTGGTGTGAATTACAGGGCATTGAGTGATCTATTCCTTATCTCAGAACAAAGAAAAGATGTTATATCTTATGATATTTCAGTTCAGATGGTTGAAATTTATAATGAGCAAGTCAGGGATCTCCTTGCCCCAGATGGAGTTAACAAAAAATATCCTTTTTGCAACCATTCCTTTCTTTGCTCTTTCATGTTACTATTAGGTCCCTATCTCGTTGGCTTCTTAAATGTTTGAACTTAACTTCTAAATACAGTAGAAATTAAAAACAGTTCCCAGAAGGGCTTCAATGTACCTGATGCAAATCTGGTTCCTGTAACATCAACTTCTGATGTATTGAATCTGATGAACCTTGGGCACAAGAATCGTGCAGTGAGTGCTACTGCCATGAATGACAGAAGTAGTCGCTCTCACAGGTGCTGCTTATATGTCTCTTTTCCATTTTTCCTGTCTTTAGGGAAAAGGGTGGAAGTTAATGCTGGTTTAAGTTCCCTTCCTTTACAACAACAACAACATCCCCAGTTATAGTCCAACAAGTTCCTTTCCTTTCTATATAAAGATTTATGTTTGCACATTTGCAGTTGCCTTACAGTTCATGTTCAAGGAAGAAACATGACCTCTGGTGCGGTTCTTCGTGGCTCCATGCACCTCGTTGACCTGGCAGGAAGTGAAAGAGTGGACAAGTCAGAGGTGCTTGGTGATAGGTTGAAGGAGGCAACACATATCAACAAGTCTCTTTCTGCTTTAGGAGATGTCATTTCTTCACTTGCCCAAAAGAACTCACATGTTCCCTACAGGAATAGTAAGCTTACACAGTTGCTTCAAGATTCTCTTGGTAAGATCTTGTGTTCTGTAGCCATAAAACGTTTATTTCCTCTTATTTCTGCTATTCAAGTTTTGGCTTTCCTATCTATCAGGAGGCCAAGCAAAAACTTTGATGTTCGTTCATATAAGTCCTGAGCTTAATGCTGTTGGAGAAACACTCAGCACTCTGAAATTCGCTGAACGAGTTTCTACAATTGAGCTTGGTAGTGCACGGGCGAACAAAGAGGGTTCTGATGTCAAGGAGCTAAGAGAACAGGTTTCATATTTGCCATATTTTTGGTTTTCAGTGAACTTGTTGGCATGAACTGCTTTTCACGTCAAGTCTATAATTGTAGATGATAAGATGGCAATTATTTTCTCCAAGAGACTTTAGTCCAGAAGAATTACATTTGGATTTTAAATCCTTTCTTTTTCCCTTTACTGTTTCTAGTTTTTGTCTAGTTTCAAATTAATCGAACAATTCGTTTTTCCCCTTCCACAGATTGCCAGTCTTAAGTCAGCCTTAGCAAGGAAGGAGGAAGAGCAAGGGAGCCGCCCAAGTTCCAGATCGAGTACTCCAGAAAGAGTTAGAGTAGGATCTTCCGGATCTTCTCTTTCTTCTAGTTGGAGTCTGGACGATGTTGGTAGTAACATAGAGGTATAGTTTTTCGTATATACCTCATCTAGATTTTACCCTCATATAAGATATATTTTTTAGTTAACACATTTCAAAATTTATGCTTCACTGGTTGCACATTGTAATCTTCATCATACAGAATAGGAACACACAATGACAGTTACACAAGAGTTTCATTTTGATTAAATCAGTAACCATCTAAAGCCTTGCCATAATTTAATAGGACTTTAGATGTAAATGTCTTTTTCTCAAAGATGTAAAATGTTCATTATACTTCTGCATGCATCCTACTTGCATTGGAAGTTCAAAATAGTTGATTTTTTCAAATCTTTTCCAGGTTAAGAAGAAATCTACGTCAAAAATGAGAAGGCGAAGCTTAGATCCCAAAGACTTTCAGATGAATTCTCCTTCCTGGTCACCAGCCAATAGCACTGCATCAAGGGAAGAGGACAGAGAATCAGTCTCTGGTGATTGGGTTGACAAAATTATGGTGAAGAAGCAAGATGGTCTGAGTAGAAGTAGTTCCTTAAGAGGATGGGAAGAAGAAACCAGGCTTTCACCTGACCTGTTACATAGGAAATGCTCACCTGATAATTCAAAGGTGTATCCTGAACAACCTGTAAACAGAATTTCAGGAAATAAAAAGGACGGCCAAGACTACGAGGCAAGTAGGGCCCGGTCTGAAGCAGGTTCCGTAGATGATTTCGATGACCTGGAAGCTGCAACAAGTGAGTCTTCTGAGCTTGAATACAATTGGCAACCGAATGTTCAGAAAGTTAGTCAGACTCCGAATGGACCGGGATCCAAACTCAAAAAACCTAGTCCTAAGCAAGTGAAGAAGCCAGAAATAAGGTATCATAGCTCATCAGTGCATTTAGCTTGTTATTTTTTGGCTGCCTGTAGATAAGAAGTTTGTGTGTGCCTCATCTAAAAGCTTAAATTGATCCAGAGGAACACTTTTATCTGTTTATTAGGTCTGCAACATCGATAATTATCTTGTGGACGCATGCTTTCTAAACCTTTAGCAAATGTACTTTTCTATATGCCAATTCAAGGAAGTGAACCAACCAAAACTGAATCAACACATAAGTCAAATGAAATAACATGCATTCTGGTTATTTTATCCACATTTACTGGTCACTAAGATGACTAACCTGTTCCTATGTAAATCAATGCAGGAGCTTGATTCCTACACCACCAACCAGGAGACCTTCTAATGGGTTAGTTTCACCTTCTGCAAAGACGGGGAGAGCGGCTGCCTTAGAAGGAAAGCGAAAAATGGCGAGTGGGAAGTGATAAATGTTTCAACTTAGCTGAGTTTGATGCTTAAAGCAATCAAAGATGTGCTTTTGTGTATCTTTTTTTTTTATTGTCAATCTTTTCACTCTGCATTCTTTATAGAGTGGAAGAGGGCGAGCGTGTGGTAGTAACTTCAGTTGCCAGCTTTTCCTCCAGTGGTGATCTTGAAATTGTTTTGGTGTCCCACTGATGAGTTTTCAGTTGTTTATGTGATTGTTGGCTTGTTCCTTTTTTTCCCATTCTCTTGGACTGAGGAATGTAAAAATACAGAAAATGAAAAGAAATACTAATAGAATTACGGATGCCAATTACCTTGGGCTAAGTGCATCAGTAGGCACTTTTAGGGTAGTTATTTAAAAGTTATCCAAACATAGCAATAACTGTTTTGGTAACCACAACAATGCATATGTTCCTGAAATTGGTCACTGCCATCAATAATTGAAATTTGAAGTTTGCAATATTTATCACTATTGCTTTCATCACCCTGCGTAACGATAGGTAGCTATGCATAACACTAATTAGTTATTGAACGTTTTAACTAGAATGTTCCTGCGTTGATTTACATGCATGTTAATCAAAGCTCAGTTATTGAAGCATATATGTGCATAGGTTGTTGCTTTTTCTTAAATGCATTGCAAACACAGGATATGTTTTAAACAACAGGCTCAAAAGTGGCTTTCTCCTCAATTAATCCAATTACTTCATCTAAAGTTTCGACCTTGGAGTCGAGTAGTTTGGCTGATTTACGGAAATGTCCCTCTTTTAGGCCAGTCTTCCCAAATTTTTGAAGTAGTGCAAAAATCTTGAGAAATTATCCTTTCCGACAACATTAGACGCATATCTAATATTTGCTATATATTGATCAACTATATAGATAAAACACTAGATTGTAATCTAATGCTTGTATAACTTACAAAATTTTAAATCATGGTCTAGCGTTTTTTCATAAGATTTTTAATTTGCTCAAAAATAATTATTAGACCGCCGTCTAAAAGGTCCATAAATTGCAAGAGAAATAGAAAGGATCATCTACTAAATAGTTATTTGGGAAAGGTACAACCGACAAACTATTTTGGAATATTTACATGTCATAGCTAACTGTAAGAGGTATTTATGATTAGTAATTATTATTTAATTTAACTAGTTTTGGTGTACGCGCTTTGCGCGTGACCAAAGCGCATACTTTTTTTTAACAACAAACACTATAGAAAAATAATTAGACTTAGCAACAAACTTCATCGTTAATCCGGCGCCAAATTACTGTAGCTAATTTTCTTTTAATAATTCATCGTTAATCCGTCGGTATAGGATTAACACGAATTGTCCTTATGCCATGTGACCAGGAGGTCATGGGTTCAAGCAGTGGAAACAACATCTGGCAGAAATGCAAGATAAGGCCGTACAACAGACCCTTGTGGTTCGGCCCTTCCCCGGACCCCGCGCATAGCAGAAACTTAGTGCACCGATTTGTCCTTTTTATATATTATGAAAATTATTACTCCGTTATTTTAGTGACGTAATACTAAAAACAAACAATCAACACAAATTCTTTCACCACAAAGCCTACATAGCAGTTCCAATGCTACGCCTTCAACCACTCGGCCAATTCTTCAAACATATGTTAAATAACACAACGTACAAATATGATATAAAATATGTTATACTCCATCAATCATGAACTAACTACCTCGTGTGTTGATAATTTTGGAGAATCCTTCAATTATGTAAATTAGAATAGTAGACATAACATGAATCCCCGTGGAAGTAAAATTGCGTCGCAACTTAAAATACTTCAATTATTATTAGTAGGACTCTAAAATCTTAAATATAACAATAGTCCTAAATATCAGAATATTTTATCAGGAAAAGTAACATGGAATCGTTATAATTATGCTACATAATTCAAATAAGTAAATTATTTATATAAGGTAAAATCTTATTTAATTTTAAAATCCTAACTTTTAGGATTTCCTATATAGTTTAAATAAGGAAAAACTTAATAACCAAAATTTTATTGGAGTCCTATATTATAGAAAATAAATAAAATTACAATATTAATCAATATAACTTTTCATAGGGTAAAAGTGACGAACAACATTTCTTTAAAGGGCTTCGTGCTTTTAACATGTAATAATTTTATTATTTATGAATTTAAAATTAATTCCATTTGACAATAACAATGAATAATGTCCAACGTCAAATCTATTTTTAATATTAGAAAAAGGGGGCGACATTTCGCTAAGGGACTTTGTACATTTATCTATTATAATTATATAGGGAAAATATAGATATGAACTCAATATGCAATTGTTGTTTTCTATTAAAATTTTAATTATTAAATATACAATAACTTCCATATAAATATTTGTATTCAATGGACTAATTGTTGGAAATTAGCCTTTGGCGGGGAGATGCGTCCACCCATCTTTGATGAATTAAACACTAGTGTTCCGTATGTTGGAGACCTGGTCTCTTTACACATGCATGATCTACGAAGTGAGTAGATGACCGTAGGGCCAAGAATCGTCTAATTTCGTTGAGAAATGAAAGAGATATTAGTTCTAGTAAGGTGTTTAAGGCATGGAAATGTGGTGTGGGACAAATCTACCACATGGTGGGAATAGGAAGAATTGCTCTCATATAAGTCTCTAATGCTGGTAAAGTGGTTTGGATCCCCCAAGGGTATCTCATGTGTTTAAAGGAGGAAGACCTAGATGTGCTTGCTAAGCTAAGCTAAGCCCTGTGGCCGCCTTGCCAGTCCGTCCGGTCTAGACGGGCAGTGTCATGCCTCGATATTATCTTTTTGGACTGAGAACTACATCGGATGTATGACTGATCCCCTGGTTTCAGATGTCTGATTTGGACCAGAATTCTTTCACGTATGATTTGGTCCTCAAGTTTCGGATGATGTACCGGTTTGGACCGTAATTCTTTCACATGTCTGGGTTCGTTTCAATATTTCAGGTTTGGTCCCAGGAATTTCTGGAGACTTTTTCGCCTACCGTTGGACTGCGTTTTGGAGCATTAACCAGCCATTACTTGGTGATTAACTCCTCCATTAACATTACTTGGGGCATTTGGGCACCTTCTTCAAGGCCTTAATAGCCATTCACTTGTTTGTTTAATGCCTCGAATTTAAGGGCCATTACAGCCTTTGTTTGTGGCTGTTGGACAGCCCCTCCTCTTGCTATATATTCAGCTTCACTTGGCTGAAAATGTACAAGAAACAAAAGGCAGAATAGACGAAAAACAGGCCAAGCAGGCATTTAAAGACAGCGAAAAATCAAGAAACCAGTGGGTGAAAAATCAAGAAACCGTAGCTTGAAAAATCAGCAAACGGTGGCTGAAAAATCAGCAAACCGTGGCTGAAAATCAGTCAAAAACAAAGTGACTAAACCCTCAATGATACACAAGATATACACTGCGAGACACCTATATACAATAGGAGACAAAAGAGAAGAGTATTGAGAAACTCTTCCTTCACATTCCATATCTTCGACAAGTCGAGTCATATTTGTTTTCTTCGCCAGGCTCAACCTAATGGCTTTGTAAAGTGTTGAGATTAAAGTGTTGTTTTATCTTGGGAGACTATTGCCCGCTAACGTAAAAGCATATATCGGGGCAATCTTGTCTTAAGGATAGAGGGCTATCCTCAAAGCTCGACACAACGCGATTGTAACCATCCAGTTTAGTTGTTTCTTGATTTGGGTTATCAAGATTCAAGACACAACAAACTTGCGGCAGTTCTCAATATCGGCTTTGCAAGTTGATCAAGATTCAAGACACAACACACATGCGGCAATTTTGAAGATTGACAATTTATTTATCCTTTCGAATATTTGTAATAGTTATTACTTCCCGTACTGCTTTATAAAGTACCAAAGAAATATCAACAAATTAAGACAAGTTTGTATTGTAATACTATTAGTGTTCGAAAGATGTCGGTCAAAAGTTGTGTGACCAAATCTGGATATGGAAATGGTTTTCTGGTAGAAGAGAGTGATGATGATGAACGTGTTCATGGTGTCACCGCTACCAAGACTGGTGGGAACAAGCGCTCTCGAGAGCCTGAGGATGTCAACTGGGACAAGAGGAGAAGACTGAAGATGTACTTCTATCTTGCAGCAGAAGGCCTGTATCTATCCCAGACAAAAGATCCGAATAATGGTAAGAAGGAACTGGACACTCAGTTTGATGAAGTGACTGGAGTGAGCCAGAATTCGAAATTGGGATAAGTAGTTTTTCTTACTTGTCAAGAATAAAGATTAAATAATGTCTGATTAAAAATGGATTAAAGTAAGGAGGAATATGAAAATAATTTATATTCCTTACGCTTTAAAATCAAGTTTAATCTTATCTTCTTTCCGTTTAAAGATTGGATTGTAAACGACTTAAAAAGATCCGTTCTTTTAAGTGTAATTGTTAAAGTGTAGAAGTATGTTCGCATACGATGGAGAAAGATCACTAATCTGTATGGAAAATCATACACACTTTTAAGTAAGCGCCAAGAATTATCTGGGCACCAATCTCAACCCAATGAGTCTAAAAGCTAAAGACGTTAAACTTTGTCATACTTGGCAGAAGATCCTTCATAGGATGATATTGGACACTCAATATAAAAGCCTCCAGGATCGGGAGTGGGCCAAAATTCTCAGATATGATGATATTGGACACTCGGTCATACAAAGCCTCCGGCATCAAGTGGGGCGGAATTCATTTCATAGGAAAAGTAATGGACACCTAGTAAGGTGGGCCAATGAGTTTCAGGTCTTAAATGATCCTGAAGGCCCAAAGAAAGGTGAAAAAGAAATTGGACACCTACCGCCAAAGCAACTAGAGTGGGCAGTATCTAGATCATATATGATGGGATTTCGCTAACCACGGGCAAGAGGTTGTTCATGTAAGCAACGCCACCTCTAAAATCAAAGGGCTGGAGAGGTTGTCCTCAATAGAACTTCAGGAATGGGATCACTCTAAAAAAGAGGTGATACATGTTCCTAACTTGGTTTAAGTGGACGCTGCTGGTCAGAGCTGGTTTGAAACTACTCAACAGTCAGTAATAACTGAGAATGGTACAGTCCGTCTGTAGCCGAATGAATGATATATTTGTAATCCGTGCATCTATTCCATCATAGATTAAGACACGTTAAATAGCAAGTCATTCAAAAGCTAACGATGTTGAGATTGTTGCCTTCACGTCTCGACATAAACCCATAAAATGAATGTGAGGTAGATGAAGAGGCAAAATCACCTTTCCAAATTCCGTCAAGGGAATAGCGCGAAAGAAGCACCGCTCCTCTAGAACTTAGTCACACCTACTTGGGTGATTTGGAAGTTTATACAAAATAGAGGAGAGAAATGCGTTGTGATCTTGGTGATGATGATACAACGTGCGGAATCCTTTGTTTATTGAAAGCAAAGATGAAGTTGTTGGCCGGATAAAGCGCTACAAAGCGTAGTTGAAAATCAACTAAGCCTACGGATTGAGAAATTGTAGTGATAGAGGGAGAATGTGAAACATCGTTCATTAAACGCATTTCATTTCTCACCTCAGTCAACGTGTTAGCTAAGTCGCAATCGCCCAATTTATGTGGGGTTGCTTGGTAAAAGTTGGAATAATGAAACAGTCAAGTTGTACCTAAAATTTGTAGATTGCATATCCACCGGATCCGCAAATAACAGTAGTCTTGACGCTTCTTGGCGTCAAAGAATATCAATTCTTTGAAGATAGCTTTCCTGAAAAAGGATCTGATTCACAGATCATATAGAACCATACTTGCGTAATGGTTGATCTTCCTCCGGGAAAAGAACCTTTGGGTTGCAAAATGTGCTCCTGTGAGTAGCTTCACATCCGTGGGCCATTGTAGTCTTACATGGCGTGGATGTTGAAAACACTTCCCAACCAGGAGAGTTGGAAGAAGAGAATCCCGAGTTGATTTCTTTGGCTGAATCTGCCTTCCTGAACTTTCATTTTGGTCCTGAAATGTTTACATTTTGGTCCCGAAAGTTTTCAGATAAACAGAAACAATGAATCCGACCACGTAAACATTGACTCTGAATTAGAAAGCCAACATTTGGAGAATCGCCTGATCAGTAAAGTCATATTGAAACAAAGTCTCGATATGAAAGATATGGGTATCACGAGATGACATCTTAGGAATTGGATTTCTAAGACATCTAACGACCGGTCGATAGTTGATGCTTGGAAGCCACCAATGGATATGAATCATAGAACTGATTGGAATCTTGGTGCACCCATAAACAAGCGAGCGATATGCTAAGGTCACGTGTAGTTGATGTATTGTACACACTACAAAGCACCTGGTATCGATCATAGCGTATCCCGATTGAACTAAGGTTCTTGATGATTTTAATACATGATCAATGAGAAGGCGTTAAGTCGGATATGGCGATATCTCAATTATTCGCTTAAACATCTCACAATTATAGTACTGGATGTCCAACGTTACGGGAGAACATAGTGATGCAAAGCTGGACATCGGATCTGGAAGAACACCAAAGCCACAAGTAAATGTGTATGGTGGGTCTTGGAAAATCCTCTAAGCAAAACTTGCATCGGCCGATTCATGATGGAATCAATGTTTATCGCTTTATACAAAGCATGAAAGAAGTTGAGTAACTTCCCGTGGCTTCCAGTAGGACGCCCTTATTGGGAGATACCCGTGTCTTCGCATTATACATCGTGGGCTAGCCAGGTGGGACCGGGAAGGACACGGATGACTCTGGACATATTTTTGGATCTGTTGGAGAACATACATCGTATGGCGATTGATCATCGCTGGTGTCACATCCTTGTTTACTAACTAAGGGACTACCGGAGATCAAGTGTTCGCTGCTATCTAGGGAATTGGCTTAAAACCCAAACAATACGAACCTTTATGCGGTGAAACCCAACCTATACCGATTGGAGATCCCAAGAATGTGGTTCAATGGGAAAACTAAGCGGCAAAAGGTTCGAGCCGGTGAAGCGAAAGACTGGATGATGATTTGTGCGGAAACATGAATCCAAAGTTGTTCCCGCCGATAGACATTAAAGTGTCACATGGTGGGTAAAGGTTAAGCTTCCAAACCTTTTAAAAGATCCTCAAACGGTTGAGGTTAGGGTTGTGGAACTTTTAATGATTCCTAACACTTGTGAAGTGGGGTATAACAGATACCTTGTAGGAGATCACCTATTTAAGTGCGAGGATGGCCGACTAAATGAACGCACTTAAGAATCAAGTGTCCATGGCCACATGCTGATGAAACGTAAGAAGGAAAATGAATAAGAAGAGTTATTGTGTTGATATCGTTGTCTTGGCTTACACTAAACACCGACGGTTCAAGACATCCACGCTCACCGCGAGAAAGTAAGTCAGATGGTATTCAACTAGGGAAGGTTCAAAGCGTAAGCTACCTCTCACGATGCAATATCTTTCGCTGAAAGATTCTGAAATGTAGGCACCTTGTGTGTGCGCCACAATCTCTCTTTCATAGAGGGGATTGTTGGAAATTAGCCTTTGGCGGGGAGATGCGCTCCACCCATCTTTGATGAATTAAACACTAGTGTTCCGTATGTTGAGAGACCTGGTCTCTTTACACATGCATGATCTACGTGAGTGAGTAGATGACCGTAGGGCCAAGAATAAATCTAATTCTCGTTGAGAAATGAAAGAGATATTGGTTCAGTAAGGTGTTT
Organism: Anisodus acutangulus; assembly: GCA_029783415.1. NCBI lineage: Eukaryota > Viridiplantae > Streptophyta > Magnoliopsida > Solanales > Solanaceae > Anisodus > Anisodus acutangulus. The sequence goes on along the minus strand of CM056510.1, from coordinate 31,955,134 downwards.
TAAGGCATGGAAATGTGGTGTGGGACAAATCTACCACATCGGTGGGAATAGGAAGAATTGCTCTCTATATAAGTCTCTAATGTGGTAAAGGGTTTGGATCCCAAGGTATCCCATGTGGTTTAAAGGAGGGAAGACCTAGATGTGCTTGGGTTCAAGCTAAGCCGCGCCGCGCCGCCGCCCGCCTGCCCCGTCTGGGCCGCCATGGGGAATTTGTGGGCCGCGGGCCGCGGGCCTTTCTGATATTATCTTTTTGGACCAGAGAACTCTGTCAGATGTACAGTTTGATCCCTGAAGTTTGGGATGTACGCTTGGACCGCAATCTTTCATATGTACAGTTTGGTCCTGAAGTTTCAATATTTACAGTTTGGTCCCAGAATTTCTGGAGACTTTTTCTGCCTACCGTTGGACTGCGTTTGGAGCATTAACCAGCCATTTGGCTGATTAACTCTCCATTAACAACCATTACTTGGGGCATTTGGGCGACCTCTTCTTTCAAGGCCTTAATAGCCATTAGTTGCTTTTTAATGGCCTCATTTAAGGGCCATTACAGCCTTGTTTGTGGCTGTTGGACAGCCCTCCTCTTGCTATATATTCAGCTTCACTTGGCTGAAAAGCGTATAAGAAACAGGCAGAATATAGACGAAAAACAGGCAAAATGCATTTTAAAAGATAAAAAATCAAGAAACTACGGTGGGTGAAAAATCGACAAACCGATTTGAAAAATCAGCAAACGTTGGCTGAAAAATCAGCAAACCGATGGCTGAAAATGGAGTCAAAAACAGTTGACCAAACCCTCACGATATACAAGATATACACTACGTAGACACACTATATACAGAGACAAAGAGAAGAGTATTCGAGAAACCCTTCCTTCCTATTCCATATCTTCAGCAAGTCGAGTCATATTTGTTTTCTTCGCCAGGCTCAACCTAATGGCTTTGTAGTGTTGAGATTAAAGTGTTGTTTTATCTTGGGAGACTATTGCCCGCTAACGTAAAAGCATATATACGGGGCAATCTTGTCTTAAGGATAGAGGGCTATCCTCGACTCAACACACAACGTTGTAACCATCCAGATTTAGTTGTTTCTTGATTTCAGGTTATCAAGATTCAAGACACAACAAACTTGCGGCAGTTCTCAATATCGGCTTTGCAAGTTGATCAAGATTCAAGACACAACACACATGCGGCAATTTTGAAGATTGACAATTTATTTATCCTTTCGAATATTTGTAATAGTTATTACTTCCCGTACTGCTTTATAAAGTACCAAAGAAATACCAACACTAATTTCCAAAAATGGACGACGTTAGTGTTCCACAATAACCACGTATTCCCTATGGGATTAAACTTGGTGTCGAAATGGACTAATAGTAGGTGTGTCCTTCGTGTTGTAACGTTAGTTCTTCAAAGTGCAATATGATTTTCTAGCTTTTTTAAATAAGGAAAGAATATATAAGGTAAAGTCTTACTCAATTTGAAACCATTTAGGATTTCTTATTTAGTTCAAATAAGTAAAGATTTAAATTGTAAATTAATAAAAAGTGTATATAAAGAGATTTTAATAGTGAAATTTGTCTAATTTTGGTGTACGCGTTAGTGAGAACAAACTTTTAAAAATAAAATAAAAATTAATTAAACGGTATGTTTGCATTCTACAATAAAAATTAGCAAGTTATAAAACAACACTTATTTCTAATTAATGAATTAATTGATTATACTGTTATACATACAAAAAAGACTTCTAAACCTAAATGAATTTCAAAGCTTTTCTGAATGCAACGATCAATAGTCTACACAAAATTATAAATAAGTCTATTTTAAATTATTAATTGCATATGAGATATTATAAATAAAAATCACAACTGAAAACCTCTCTATTAACAAATGTCTATCAAGCGTACACGATCATTTATTACTGTATAATTAAATTCAATACCATACTAAAATTTTACAAAGCTTACCTCAAATCACAAGCAAATTTATTTCTGCAATCATAAACACTATCCGAAGTAAATTTATTTCTGCAATCATAAACACTATCCGAATTTCATGTTAAAGAATATATGAAATTTAGAAACAAATATAAAAGCTTTGTCAAATAAATCAAATTTGTCTTACTCTCTTCATCTTATAAAGGCAATAAAATCTCACAGATATATAATATAAAAGCAGCAATAAATTTACAGGAAACAACCTCTCAAAAGAGTTGAGCTATTATTGAAAACTAAGTAACATTAAGAAAAGGTTATGCCCACGATGAGTAAAAATTGGGTGGAAATATATTCATGGTGGCAATCTCAACCTTGTATGTTTTAATGCTCTTTTTCACCCAATCTTTGGCTCATCCCTAAATTCACGCCAATTTCATATTGAAATTGTCACATCCAAACCTTAGGGTTGGCCCGCACTTGACACCTGAACTGTCTGAGCATACCACATGAGTATCATTACACGAACATATAACCGTCTGGACCGACAAGGTCTCAGAACGATAAAAATAAAACAACACGACATAATATCCTGCAAACAGAAGAATACAATCTATGCATACATACACACTAAGGTCGACAAGGCCAATAAAATTTCTAACCAACATCCAGGTCGTACTGAACAAAATGTACAACACATGACATGTCTACAAAGCCTCTAAGAGAACGTCGACATAATACATAAGTCAGGACAGGGCCTCCGATATACCCAAAGTACCAAAAGGATATAAACACCACCCTGACTCAGCGATACTCCAGGAGGAAATGGAGCTCACCAACAAAAGATGATATATGAACGCGATATACAAGAGCGGGTGCCTACTTGAACCCGCGTGGCATGAAACACAGCGTCCCCGGGCAAAGGGACATCAGTATGAGTAATGTACTGAATAAGTAAGGCGGAAATAAAACATAATATTACATAATCATAAAAGAAAGGCATATGAGTCAACCTGAACCTCTGAAACACTTCTAAGGGCCATAACATACATATTGGGCGTTCTTATATTTCAACCTTATTCTATGCCACTATATTAACGTTGTAAGTCTATCTGTTCTTCTTCCCAACTAATTAGTGTTAATTGCCTAACCGGCCGTAACTCGATGGTAAATAATGCATCTACTCAACCGGTGGTAAATAACGAGATATAACTGCCCAACCGGTGGTAACTGCCCGATCGATCATAGTCCGGTGGTAAATAACGTATTTTCCCAACCTGTGATAAATAATAAATAACGATACATAACTGCCCAATTGGTGGTAACTGACCGACTGGTCATAGTCCGGTGGTAAATAATGTGTATACATAACAGCCCAACCGGTAGTAACTGCCCAACCGGTCATAGCCAGGAGGAAATAAAAAACATAGTCACACTCTTATAGATATTGTATATGTGTATATAATGCCATTACTCGTTTACCTATATACATACAATGCGCGAAAAGTCTTTAAGGGTCATTAGAACATCTTTCGGAATGACCTATTGTCGTTCACCTCCGATTACGTTATGAATATTAACATCTTCCCATATGCTTTAATAAAGACTTAGGAGCATATTTAGACATGATTTAAAATAAATTTCATAGGAATGAATAATATGGATATCCTTAACTAATAAGAATAGAACCATTTATGGATAATACTTGAATCATGTCAAAAGAAGAAAGAATAGCCTCACATACCTTTAGTGCCGAACCTTTAATAATGATATCAACCAGCTTCCTCTACACGTTTATCTCAACCACAAAGCGAATCAGCCCACTCTTGCTTGAACTTATAGGAATCGAAGAAATACTATAACCACTAGAGGGAAAGATAAAGTCCCGTGAATCTTAAGGAAGATCAGAGGTGGAATTTAGCTACAAATTACGTTGAAATGAATTACAAGATTGTTAAATAGGGTTCCTCCTAGTTAGTTGCTGCCTTCATTTAAGGAACTATCAAGTTTAAGAAATAGCTTTGCCATAACCTTCTGCCGCCTCAGTGTACTTGTACACAAATTCACTGTAATACAAGACCCAATGTACTTATAATTGAATAACCAAAAGAGGATATGTATTTTTCCACTAAGTGGACAATGGGGTCCACATTCTAAGAATATTCTTTAAATAGTTGATTTGTGCTAAGATACCACCTCCACATTAATGCACAGTCACTAAATATTCATCTTCCATGGCTACTCATGTGGAAAAGGTATACTAAAACTTATCCCTTGCTAACTAACTAAATCATTTTGTCTCCCACTTAGTTAGATATGTCCAATAAATAATTCCATGTCCCTCCACTAAATCTCAATAATTAACTAATTGTCAAATAATTATTTTTTTGTTCTCAAATTATTTAAATATTAAATCACTTTTAATACACTTCATATATTCATTATCATGGTCATGTCATATGATACTAGTCCGTAGCATCTTTTGGCATACACATAATATTATTTTCAGTCACCATTGTTGTACTTTAGAATCTCAAATTATTTCGAAACTTCATTCTTTTATACACTGAGCTCTTTATTTGCATACGTGAATATGATCAAAATTCTCCGTGATTCAAGTCTACTTACATGTGCCAAGCGGTTCAAATCATAACCCAAAAGTACGGGTATCACATTGATGAAGCTTATACTTTTTGATTCGTTTAATCTCTAAACCTTCTAATACTTACCAATCATGATCATAAATATTTATAGCCTTCGGATGAACATGCTTAAACTCTTACAAGCTCAAAGATAATCTCATTCCCAAGCTTACGTTGATAGATTTACAACACAATTAAAATTTTAATGTATGAAAAATACGGGATATGACAAAAATATACTATCTTCAACAAACTAATTGGTAATTAGACTCAAGGAGATAACTAATTAGAGAAAAGTACAAATAGTTAAATTAGCCTATAATTTAAGTAAAATTGATATTTTTAAAAGTCTAAATCTCAGAGCTCAAAGATTAAAAAGAAGAGAAATTTGTAGCTAAACTCCGACAAAGGCAATATAACTTGTTGATTTTATGTGCATACAATTATACTGTTTAGTAGAATTCGAATAGTAAATGGGATAAAAAAGTAGACAACACACCTTAAAACTAATACTTCTTAAAATATTTAAGATGAAGAATATGAAATAGTACCAAAATAATTCTATAATAGTTAATTTTATGAGATGAGGAGAATTATTTACCTGAATCGATGGAACTATCAAAATTCCATCCAGATGCAATAACGCCAACTGCAAATATCTTCCAAATAACATAATTTTTAAATCATATATATAATACAATCAATAAAAGAGGTAATGGATTTTTTTCCTTGCAAAATACGAGAAACTTGCATACTACTTAGAAATCAATAATTATAAAACAAAGGCAAAAATAATCTCAAATTAATAAGATCATTAATTGTTATGAATTAAAATGCCTAATCAATTTCTTGACGAAGTGAACGATCCAAATAACTTGTACAAAATTATAAATAAGTCAATTTCAAATTATTAATGGTATATGAGACGCTATAAACAAAAATAATAACCGAAAACTTCTCAATTACCAAATGTCTATCAAGAGTACACGATCATTTATTATTATATAACTTCAAGAACAAATTAAAATTTCAGAAAGCTTACCTCAAATCACAAGCAAATTTATTTCTGCAATCATAGACACTATCAAAATGAAGAAGCAAATATAAAAGTTTTGCCAGATAAACCAAACACATCTCTACTTTCACGCGACTTTCTCATTCGAATATACTATCTTCAACAAACTAATTGATAATTAGACTCAAGGAGAGAAAAATACAAAGTTAAAAGGAATTTTTATTAACGACAACAACAAAGCAAAGAACAAAACCTCATATGATCAATGTGTGAGAAGCATCATACCTTTACGTATTTCTCTTATAAAAAAAATTACAGCAGCCTATTTTCCTGTGCAAGATCAAACCCAAAACATTTAGATCATAAGCAACAAACATGCAAAAAGTGAAGGGGAGAAAAGGCTTAAGCATGACTGAGATCTCATCTACTTGAGATGCACAAAATCAAACTATAAGGAAAAGAAAGTTAACAATGATCCAATTTTCTCAAATAGTCCAAAGGGACACCACCGATTCAATCACTAACAAAGAGATATAATTCTAAGCTAAACTTAATTCCCCCGTACGACAGAGAGATATAATTCTAACCTAAACCTAATTTCCCCCGTACGGCAGTTTTGGTATAATGGAGAAGACAACTAACGTAAGTAATATTAATTGGTTAAAGGAATCCTAATTCTAAAGTGATTCTTAAAACTAAATAAATTGCCAAAATAATTAAGTAATAATTTGAGAAAAATAATAAATGACAATTTTGTCTATAGTCTTTTAACGATGGAAAAAAAGTTCAATCAACATTTCTAAGGTTCTTTGTGCTTTTAATAAGTTGAATCTCCGGTGAAATACAATGCTTTTTCTCAAATACAATGGCTTCCATGGAGAATACAATCAAATAAGTTGAATCTCCGGTGAAATACAATGCTTTTCTCTAATTTTTCACCGATAATGGAGTTGTTTATTTTCGCCGAGGCAACTGAAGTTGTTTCCACTGCAGTGTGGCAGTGTTGTGTTTCTCAGATCTAGTGGTGTCACCATTGTGTCTCAGATCTGGCGTTGTCGCCGTAGTGTATCAGATCTGGCAGTGTTGCCATGATGCTTTACATGGTGGTGTAGTCGTGTGTTTCAAATCTGGCCGAAAAACAGTGTGTTTTGATATGTCTGGCCGGATCTGAGAGTATTTTTACATTTTAATGTAAATACAGTATATTTTTTTGTATTTTCGCTAATATTTTCGGTAAATCTATCTATATTTTTTATTTTTATTGTTTGAATTTAGTCGAATTGAATATAGTGAATTGAATATAGTGAATTGAATATAATGTAAAAATAGTTACGAATAAATACAATGAATTGAATACAATCGAATATTCATGTATTTTTAGAATTTTTGTTATTTAAATACAACCGAATTGAATACCCTTTTATTCTTCACCCCTATCTTCTCAATTTGAGTTCGAATACATTTAAATACAGTCAAAACATAGTTGAATACACCGATAGTCGCTGTATTTTGGATCTGGGATCTGGTCGTTGTGAATATGCCAGTGGTCGCTTTATTTTGGAGCTCGAATACATTCAAACAGTTTCAGCTCTGATCGCCGCCGAACGTCGCAACGCTGGTGACGTTGCTGATCGGAGCTCGAATACAATCAAATACAGTCAAAATAAAAGGATGCATCAATTTATACACTCATGTATTTAAATACAATGGGATACACAACATAGCTGGTAAATACTCCCTCAGTCCCAATTTATGTGATATAGTTTGACTCGGCACGGAGTTTAAGAAATAAAGAAAAACTTTTAAATCTTGTGGTCTAAAACAAGTCAAAGATATTTGTATGGTTATAGATCATATCGTTAAGCATAAAATGTAAATATTAAAATTAAATTATTGCAAAATAAAGAACTTGATCATTCATTTTTGGGACATACTAAAAAAGAAAGTGTATCACATAAATTGGGACAGAGAAAAAATACTAGCTACTAAATGTAATAATTGAAACTATAACTATATCATGTTAGAAGCCTATAAACAATAGCTATTTATGTAAGTTACTCAATTATTTAAGTAGTTTCACACTGAGCCCAACTAAAGCCCACTCAAGATTCGAATAACCCTCCGAGCTATGAATATTAAAAAAAGGCAGGAGCAAAGCCACTCGAACGAATGTGAGAGGAGCGAAAGGAGACCCTTGAGAAATGAGTCAGCTGAAAAGAGAAATTGAAGGCCCACCAAGAATTTATTGGCCAACTTGTCAAACTTCACAAAATCTAACACAATGGTTAAGTGCATATCAACATTTTAGGATGTGTGTGTGTTTATACTCCCTCCTCCCCCCTCCCCCAACCCCACCACACACACTGAAGATGTACTTCCTTTGTTGTGGGTAGAACAAGCAATCCTTGGTGGATGAGTTAAACCCTAAAATTATGTTGGTATGTTGAACCAAGTGAAATGAAAACATGGTTGGAACAAGCATTAAAGGAGAGTCATGTTATTCGGTTTATGTTTTTGGGTGCATTTGCCAACTTTACATATTAAACACAGTGGTTATATAGTGCATATCAAAATTGGGAACTAAAATATTATAACGAAAACTTTAAAGTTAAACTTTTCGTTATTTCCTAAATGAGGCCTAAAGAACTAAAGATCTATAAAGGGGGTGACAAGTGAGTGGCTTAAATTTTACTGAAATTAAAATCAAATGAATTTACAATTTTCAAAAATGAACAACAGTAATGAAATATTTCAATTTGACTTGCAACAAAGTTCTAACGAGTCACCCACAACCAGTCCTTATAATAATGGTATCAGTGAAGTCCCGGAGCATAGCTGGATGACAAATGAGAAGAATTTAAAATCCAGCTGGAGGCCAGAACGCGTTCGAACACCTGTAGGAAAGCAATTTACTCTCTTCCTGTAAGACCTCAGAGTGATATCAATTGCTCTGTTCTCAAACCCTGGTCATTCAGACACATCCCGTGATTTACTAGTAATAGTGCTGAGGGACCAGGACTACTATCTCCAGGAATAGTCTGGCGTAAGTCGGGAACTCCGGAAATAATCTGGCGTAAGTCGGGAAGCAGAATATCAAAAATAAATAAATTGTATCAGTGAAATTCTCACACGGTCGGTACGAGTTCTATCTCACTGTCCAGCTTTTCCCCTTCTCCTTTGATTTCCTATGTAGTAAAAATTCCTTTAGAAAAATGGTTACTCATGTTTATTTCCTCTTTATATGGAACTTACTAATTTTCCGCCTCATTCGAAATTTTAAATTCTTTTCTTTGCAGCTGATAATTTTAATTTTACCTCGTCTTTTGTTATGAACTAGTAATAATTATTTTTGAGAGAGCGATAAACATCGTAAGATACATAGACGAATCTATATAGACCCAATGAATTCAGATAAATCTTTTTCGTCGAAAAATTACACTGTACATATAGAGTTAAATTTTTGTTATATAAGGATATGTATTTAATTCTGAACCCCTTATAACAAGTCAAAGACTTAGCTTAGTGCTAAAAGGGTTCAATCGATTCTCGGGAGCCACGTTTCCTAACATTTTTTAGCGCCAGCAGGGTTCATGCCTACTTAAAGCAATTTGGCTACTTTCTTAAATTAAAAACGGCTGACAAGTGACAACCAATTAATTTCTCGGTTCCACACCTTCCACCAAGTCAATACCTTCTTTTTACTTTATTTTCAATGTTAAAGTCTTAAAATATGAACTAGAAAGTTCATTCAAACCTTGCATAAATTTAAGGTTTCATTCAAACTTTTTTGAAATAAACTAACTATTTATACAATTTGATTAATGTAGTTATGTATTAAATCTCACCAAACCCACTTATATAAGTGAAAAAATTTCTTGAATATTTTCACGTATTCCAATAAATACGTTTATATTTTTAATTTAATTAATATATTATTAACTTTTATTTGTATATACATGAATATGTCTCGATTAAATTTATAAATGTTATTTTATAAATTTTTTGATTCACATCGCGCTATCTCGATTAAATTTATAAAAAAATATTATTTAAAAATTTGTTGATGTTTTCAACCGCGCGAAGCGCGAACACTTTTACTAAAAAGAAATTTTATTTAACTTGCTTATTAATTACTGCAAGATATCTATTTAAAACCTCATCATCACTAAGCGTCGAACGTCACCAAAGTTGGTTGCCTATTTCTTTTGCTACCTTCCAATTTCTTTTTTACTGGTGCCTGATGATTTTATTTATTCTATTCCCTTCAGTGATTATCTTGGATGAACAATAATTTTCAGTAAAAATCCAAATTTAGTGCTTGAATAATGCTTTTAGGAAAAATACAAATCAAAATGCAAAGTAAAATATTATTTAGTTTGAGCTAAAAATTTTGCTACACCCACCCATTGAAGACAAAAAATACGCTATAAGTTTGAATTTCCTTGGTCAGATTTCTGGCTTCGCCACGAGTAAGATGATTCAAGATCTGGAGACATTAGACTTAAGCACATTGTACAAGGATAAATAATATTTTGTCACATATGTATAATTAAGGGTGACATCAAATCTGTGTGAAAAAGTTGGCCAAAATCATGAGCCAACTATCTAAAGGATTGATGTTATTATGTGTTGCCTGATCCATATATACGTATTTACAAAAAAATCCTTGTATTTTCTTTCACATATTTTAGTCTTAGAACAATATAATGCCTAATGGCCCAACTTTTTTTGTCAATATTGATGACAAATATACTTCTTTTGTTGTATTTATTTCCACTTTTGTTACAGTTCTATTTAAACTAGTGTTATGCCACTGTTAGTATAAATTATAATTACACACTTTGATGGATTTTAAAAGTAACTTACTCTTTTATAGGTCATCAATGCATATGCTTGCAAAGTTGCCGTTGACTTCTAAATAGTTTAATTTTGCCCCAAAACAACAACTAAATATGCTAAAAATGGGCCCAATTCATGGTAGCGAAATGACCAAAGTGACACTTGTTATTGGTACAAATTCAATAGCTAGGACAATGAAATTAGTATCTACTGATAGCTGATTAATTTTACTAACACAGGTTTCCTTTATTTAAATTCACATCTTCTAAGTGATGTTGTATTTTTATTTTTGGTTCTCACCATGTGTTTAGTATCTACACAGGACCTCGATTAATTCAGATTTGATCGCGTAAGATTCATTTAAAAAAAAGACTTAATTTTTTATTAAGAATGAAAGGATACTATCCATCCTCAACTTTAATATCTTTTTGAAATTACTATATTCATTTGAGTACGTAGGTTGTTTTAATATTACAAGTTTTCGAACAAATTGAAGGAAAATGAAAGAAGAAGTTGGGATATGAGGATGAGAGACTTGTATTGAACCTGTAATTTTTTAATATATAGGAGTATATATAACGAGAAGATAATTCAAAATATATATGTGTATATTTATACTTGTGATTATCAAAAACACCAACAAGAATAGATTGGGACAAAAAATTTCATTTTGTGATGTCCAAATTTGTCATATACAATCTATATAAATATTTGTTATGTTTTCTTAGAACAAAGTCCACTTGACAACCTGAAAAATTATATTTGGGTGGAAGAAACCTCTCAAGTTGTACTTGTACAGCTAGGTCCAGACCCCTCCATGATAGGTGGTACAAAATCCCGCGTGGGACCCACAAAACACATGGCCATGTCAGCAAATTCCTCATACCCATCTTTTTTCTTTTTTTAGGAAGAAGTCAACAAACATCAACTACTACTTCTAATTTGTCCATTTTTTCCATCTCCACAAACAATTACGTACATTTAATTTATATATTTTTTTAAAAAAATCCTGAATTAAAAGAAAATCACTATCAATGGTAGCTGTTCACATGGTTTTGTAACCGAAAGAATCACCATATTGTAGGTACGAGTTAGCCATTTTTAGATTTCTTCCAACTATCAACTATCTTTGTGTTACTTTCAATATTTGTTTTTGCTTTCATTAATCACCATCAACTATAGTTGTTCATGATGCATATAATTATATTTTATATAATACGTGTGTATGCGTGAAGAAAAAGAAGAAATGGATGAGATCAACTTCTTAAATCTTCCCATTTCTTGTAACACATTTTTATTTTGCAGTTTTTTATAAAAGCTTTGAAAATTGAAAAATTCAGTTATTGAAAAATGTTCACCGTCATACTCACAAATTCATATATATATATAGAGAGAGACAATATGCGGATTTTTGTTTTCGTTTTGATGGACTTAGAATTTTAATTTTTTAAAATTTGCTCACACGTCATTGATCACTAGTTAAGCACACCCTTTGGTGCTTCCTCAAGTAAAAACGCTCATCATTATGTTAAGTAAACGCTCATCATTATGTTAAGTAAACGCTCATCGAATACATTGTTGGAAAATTTTGCTTGTTTAATAGGAACAATAAAAAGTGTCTTACATCTAGATTCTAAAGTCTACTTGGCAATAAGAAAAAAGATTCTAAGTTATGTGGTTCGTGTCCTAGTTGTCGAAGGGATCCACCTTTAAGTGAATAACAAAACTTGATATGAGCTACCAGAACTGTATATTTATGTATGTTTGGAGAATTAAAAGCATATAGAGTACGCCTGATTTTAAAAATTGACCATAAGTTTGGCTTCATGAAAAGTATAGATATTGATAGAATAATAATTATTAATATTGTTAATAATTATTAATATTGTTAATAATTATTATTATTGTAATTAAGTTGTATATCTTGTAGATATATCTTGTAGATGTGGTAGGAGGTAAAATATTTATTAGGAAGATTAGTTTTATCTTATCATTATCATTAGGAAGATAAGCAATCTTATCATTATCAATAGGGAGATATTTAGGCATGATCTACTCCCTATCATTATCTTGTAGAGTTGTATATTAACCACATTATTGTGGAAGAATAAGATGAGGAAGATATTCTAATTATACTAAATATTCTTACATGGTATCAAGAGACTAGGAAAAGATTCTACCATACACAATTATCCTACCACCAATCGGCCACCCTTTCTCAACTTAGCCGATTTTTTGCTCTTGTTCTTCTACCTTTCATCTCCATTATTGTTCTTCGTATTTTTGTCTAACTTTGTGTCTTACAATTGATAATGTCTGACTCCAAAAATAATTTTCATCCAGCTCTTACCGTATCAAACATTAAAACACATGTTTCCATCACTCTTGAGATAAAAAATGTCCAATATGCCACTTGGGCAGAACTTTTTAAGATTTGTTGTCGTTTCCACCGGGTTATTCATCATATAATTACACCGGAGAATGGCAAAGGAAAGGAGTTAAAGACCGATGATGACAAAGAACACTGGGAAACTCTGGATGCCATAGTTCTCTCATGAATTTATGCAACAATCTCTACGGATTTGTTACACACAATAATGGAGCCTGATTCTACAGCCATGGAGGCTTGGAATCGTTCAGGACATTTTTCAAGACAACAAAAATTCTCGCGCCGTGACTCTAGAACAAGAATTCTCCACCATCGATATGGCGAATTTTCCAAATGCGTCGGCATATTGTCAATGTCTTAAGGTCTTGTCGGATCAACTTAAAAATGTTGGTTCACCGGTCACCAACAATCGCTTGGTTCTACAAATGATTGTCGGCCTTACCGACATCTATAGCGGTGTGGGGACACTCATCCGACAAAGCAATCATCTCCCATTATTTTATCAAGCACGTTTGATGCGTATACTTGAAGAGGCGGGCTTTGCCAAAAAGGCCGCCATAATTCCGCCATGCTTGCTATCCCCATGAATGACGACTCTATTCATTTTGAACCCACACAACAAAATCAGGGACAAAAAGGAAAAATGGTAATAAAATCGGGGCAGAAATCGCGGAAATAATAAAAATGGAGGCCACCGGAATTCTGGTGGCGGTGGCGGAAATTCTGGCAGAACCAACACCGGCGAACAGCAGCAGTGACAGCCCCGCGGCGGACCAGCCCAGTGGGCCTGGCAGTGGCCGTGGGTTGTGCCACCATACCCTTATCCAACGAGCGGGCGAGGCGGTCGGCCAACCGGAATGGCGCTGCCGATCCAAATAATGTTGGGCCTGGCAGGTTTTAGCCCAGACAATTTTCCAGTGGCAACACTAGCGGTCCAGGGAATTTTGGGCCAATTCCAAATCAGTGGCAGGAGGCCCATTCGGCAATGACCAGCCCAACGGATATTGAGTCCGCCATGCACACTCTTGGACTTAATCCACCCAACGTCAATTGGTATATGGACTCTGGAGCGACGTCTCACATGTCCTCCCAAGGTAATCTCTCGTTCTATTTTAATTTGATAAAAAATAATGGTATAATTGTCGAAAATGGTCATTCTATTCCAATTCAAGGTTATGATTCTACTAAATTGTCCCATCCAAATCCACCACTAGTCTTAAAGAATGTCCTTCATGCACCAAAATTAATTAAAAACTCAGTGTCTGTTAGAACTTAGAAAGTTAACTACTGATAATTGGGTGACTGTTGCTTTTGACCCTTTTGGATTTTCCGTGTATGATTTTCAGACGGGGACGCCTCTCATGAGATGTGATACCAAGGGGAGCTTTATCCTGTTACCTCACGCACTCAAAGATCCACCACACCATAGACTTTTGCAGCTTTAACATCTTTATTGTGGCATGAAAGGTTGGGCCATCCGGGAGCTACTGTTTTAGACTCCCTCAAACAAAATAAATTTATTACATGTACTCAACCACGAACTTTGAATAAGTGTCATTCATGCCCACTGGGTAAACATGTTCAATTGTCATTTGTTTCCTCAAATTCATGCACTATTATGCCATTTGATATTATCCATTGCGATATTTATACCTCCCCCGTTTTTAGCTCTTCGGGCCATAGATATTAGTTGCGTATTCTAGATGATTACTCTAATTTTTTGTGGACATTTTTTGTCGAAAAAATCACAAGTTTTTTTCATATTTCTCAAATTTAGAGCTTTCATCCGAAATCAATTTGAACGGGATGTCAAAAATATTCAATGTGATAATGGGAGGGAGTTTGATAATAAGCATTTTTTGGATTTTTGAAACTCAAATGGTTTAAACTTTCGTCTTTCAAGTCTCCATACATCGTCACAAAATGGGAAGACGAAACGAAAAATACGAACCATAAATAACATCATTAGAACATCCCTTGCTCATGCATATTTACCCCCTTCATTTTGGCATCATGCACTACAAATGACCACATATTTATTGAACATACTTCCCCACAAAAACTTGTCCTATCAAGCTCCACTAAAAGTCCTATATCTACGGGATCCATCTTATTCCCATTTACGGGTGTTCGGATGTTTGTGTCATCCACTTTTTTCATCTACCACAATCCACAAACTTCAACCTCGGTCTACTATTTGTATTTTTTTGAGTTATCCTTCCAATCATAGAGGTTACAAGTGCTACGACATATCTTCAAATAAAATCATTATAAGTCGTCACGGAATCTTTGATGAAACAAATTTCCCATTTACCAAAATATATGAGTCAAGACCACCCACCTATGATTTTCTCGATGATGGAATATCCCCGTATTTGGCCCAACACTATCCCCGACCCATTGTTCCAATTTTGGCCCATGAAACAACGGCCAAACAACAAGAACACACTGCCCAGCAAACTGGGCCAGTGGCTCCGTCTCAGGGTCCACCCTCTGCCAGCGGCAGTGGCCAAAATCATAACAGGCCCAGTTCCAAAAATTTGGCCCATTCTCTCGGTCCAACCCCAAATAGGTCTGATTCTGGTAATTCAGACCACCATCTTGCCCCAATCCCGGTTTTGGGTCAAAGACCCGTCACCCACAGTCAACACGATATTATTAAACCCAACGCCAAATATAGCCTACAAACCCAAGTCTCAAAATCACCATTGCCCAGTAATCCCATGTCTGCTCTCCATGACCCGAATTGGAAGATGGTTATGTATGATGAATTTAATGCTCTTATTAAAAATAGGACGTGAGAATTGGTACCTCATCCACATCATGTTAATATAATTCGGTCTATGTGGATTTTCAGTCACAAAGAAAAAGCTGATGGATTTTTTGAGCGGCATAAAGCCCGTCTTGTAGGTGATGGCAAGACACAACGTGTTGGCATGGATTGTGGTGAGACGTTCAGTCCGGTGGTCAAACCAGCGACTATCCGAACAGTACTTAGCTTGGCCCTCTCAAAGGGATGGTCACTTCATCAGTTAGATGTTAAAAATGCCTTCCTCCATGGTCAGCTAAATGAAACAATGTATATGTACTAACCATTGGGATACAGGGACTCAAAATATCCCAATCATATGTGTCTTCTCAAAAAATCATTATATGGGCTAAAAAAGGCCCCCATAGTACAAGCGGTATGCTGATTATGTTTCACATATTGGTTTTTATAACAACCGTTCCGATCACTCTTTATTTATTTATCGTCAGGGTAATAATATTGCATATCTTCTTTTATATGTGGATGATATTATACTGACTACCTCCTCAGATGCTCTTCGAAAGTCCATCATGTCACAGCTTGGCTCTGAATTTGCAATGAAGGACCTCGGACAACTATATTATTTTTTGGGCATAGCAGTGACACGACATAAAGGTGGTTTGTTTCTATCCCAAAAGAAGTATGCAACAGAGATTGTGGAACGAACTGATATGTCCTCCTGTAAACCCTCAGCAACTCCGGTGGACACTAAATCCAAATTGAGTGCATCTTCCAGCAAACCTTTTGCCGACCCGACACTCTACCGCAGTCTGGCAGGAGCCCTGCAATACCTAACCTTCACCAGACCGGATATCTCTTCTGCTGTACAACAAGTGTGCATTTTCATGCATAATCCGATGGATGATCATATGTATGCTCTAAAACGCATTGTGCGATATATATATGGTACCCTTGAATATGACTTGCACTTATATCCATCATCCACGTCCACACTTGTCTCCTACACAGATGCAGACTGGGGAGACTGTCCAGACACCAGACGATCCACCTCAAGTTATGGGATATTTCTGGGTGATAACTTGGTTTCTTGGTCCTTAAAAAGACAAGCCACATTATCAAGATCCAGTGCCGAAGCAGAATACCGAGGTGTTGCCAATGTTGTGTCTGAATCATGTTGGCTTCGAAATCTTCTTCTTGAACTACACTGCCCGATTCCGAAAGCCACTTTGGTATATTGTGATAATATTAGTGCTATCTACTTGTCCGGCAATCCAGTCAATCAGCAACGCACAAACACATATTGAGCTAGATATCCACTTTGTCCGTGAAAAAGTATCACGCGGTTAAGTACGGGTGCTACATGTCCTACCGCGCTATCAAATTGCCGATATCTTCGCTAAAGGTCTTCCGCTGATGTTATTTGAAGATTTTCGGGACAACTTCAGCATCTGGTTGCCTCCCGCTTCTACTGCGGGGGAGTGATAGAATAATAATTATTAATATTATTAATAATTATTATTATTGTAATTAAGTTGTATATCTTGTAGATATGGTAAGATACAAAACCGAACCAAACCGATATACGTCCACCCCTAAATTTAGGCATGACTAAAGAGAAAGATATTTGTAGGCGTGTCTGACGATAATTAATATCTAGTGATTCCATTAATAAAATTTTCAATAAAATTAAATGCAATTGGACAGTTGACGTTATGTTCTTATTGGTAGGATCAATCCTTAATTCCTTTGCTAGATAACACAAACCACATGCTCAATCATCATGTCCTTTTGCTTTTTTAACAATTAATCAATATTTTAATGAGTTTCGATTTATTTAAAGCCTTGAAGTAAGAGTCTTGTAGTTACAAATTAATGGCCAGATTATTAGATTAAAGAATGCCTTGGCCGGTTGGATGTCTCAATTTTCTATTTTAATTTTCTTATGTACTTAATTAATCTTATTAACTGTTTGCCTTCTGGATTCAAAATTATATAGTTGGCTTCGTGTTGTCTAAGATTGATTTCATGATTTGTTTATCCTTAAACTTACCTAATTTTCGCCTAACCAAACACAGATTCCCATGGGAATAGAGAATGGTTCAATGTGTTTGTTCGGGGGATAGCATCGATACAAATGATTTGTGGTCATCCTTGTAAAAATACCTTATAGTAATATGGAGTAGTTCTAAACTTATAGACATAAATAATGCACGTAAAAACATTTACACTGTGAAGCCACTTATAAGATAATTATAAATTTATAATAAAAACAACTTAGCTATAACACACATGATAAATAACATAATAGAGTGACAAAAACTATTAGGGGATACAAAATAAATTCAAATTAAAAGAGTGAGGTTTGAGCCATATTTATATTTTCCAGGAATTTACAATACATAGAAGGAGCTAAATACTTATCCACAGCTAGCGTTAACTCCAAATCATGTACTAAATATTTAATAATTAAATAATTTAATGATGTGAGAATACATGTGTATGGTCCCTTAGCAAGGGTGATACACACTAATCGAGAAATAGTCCAAATATGCTAAAAAGAAAAAAATATTTATCTTTTAGATGTGGACAAAAGGTTGAATATTATAGAATATGTTACTAATAATCTAATATGATGCCAATTTTCATCCATTTCCAACCAAGTACATAACACATTAGAGTTTAGACGGATTTCTTTTGATTTGGTGCATCGAACAATTACTATAGTCTATATGGACTATAATCCTCATGAGTCATGACCAGGGTAGATGGGGTAAGACGAGTATTTATTTACTACATCCACCATTGCTTCCCGGAGATTTTAAGAATATTTACCTAAAATTTAGCAACTTTTGGTCAACCAAAATTCTTTGACAAAAAAAAAATTGTATGGTGATTAGGTCTTAATATAGTGACTTAATTGGGGAATTATCTTTGAGATCTCTTCATGATTGACACGATGTATTTCAAGATTTCAAACTCATTCATATAAACTCTAGAATAAAAAAAATTAAGTATGAAGAAGTCAATGTTCCTTGCACTATTAGACAATTTCATACTTTTTTTCTTGAGTAATAATGGATACTAAGGAAAGTCATCTCTACGTTTTAACGACCCAATAAAAGACTTTAAAAGAATAATTAGGACGACAAACATGCATATCGTTCGTCATATCTATCTGGACAGTATAATGAATGTGTATTGAATGAAGAAATACAATTAAACATGCATGTTCTATTTTCATTATTTAAATATTTGAAACAAAATCAATGATGTCGAGGCAAACACACTTCCGACATTTAGAAAGAAAAGATGCGTATTGGGTTGACATATACTAAAACAAATATAGATATATTATCATACACGTCTTTCTATTAATGAAGTCGGACAAATAACAAGCTTTCTAAAACTAACTTGGAACTAAGAAAATCATCTAAAATATTGTACAATTAAATTGATTTACACGAAAGAAACCACAAATTGTTACTCTAGTTAGGAAACAATTAGGAAAGGTTGCAGAAATACCAAAAGAAAAGTCGAACAACAACGAAACGTTATTCTTTATGCCATTTTGGTAAGAGTATTGAATAGAACAAAATCATTAGTTGTATTTTTCAAAAATTACATTTTGACATTATGATATTCCATTTTTTAAAAAAATTTCCTTTATTAGCTGTTTATGTGGACATTTTATATCATCAAATTGCACTTTCTAAAAAAATAATAATGTAAGAATCGGAGCCTTTACCCGTAACGTAACCCACATTTTCTCTCTCTCTCACTAGGGTTTCGTTTTCAACATTCGGATCCAGCTCATTACTCAACTAAATCCATTTGCATTGCTGTTAAATTGTTATGACTAAACGTTTTCAAGATCAGTGTGCTTTGAAATTGGGGAATTAGGATTTGCATAATGTCGGAACAAGGAGTAAAAAAATGAGTGATTCGGAGATTACGAGGATGAAGCAAAAGACAACTCCGGTACCTTTAGGGACACTTATTGGTCGGGAGTTAAGGAATGATAAAGCTGAACAACCTACAATTAAGTATGGCCAAGCTGCTTTGGCTAAGAAAGGGGAAGATTATTTCTTGATTAAGCCTGATTGTCAACGCATTCCGAGCAATCCGTTGACCTCTTTTTCAGTTTTCGCGGTAATGTAGTTTACTAAATCTGTTAATTTGCTTGTGGTATAGCTGCATTGTTTGTTTCTTGGTGTTAAGTTGTTGAATTATGGTTTGTCTTGAATATAGATTTTTGATGGGCATAATGGTATATCGGCTGCTATATTCGCGAAAGAGAATCTATTGAACAATGTATTGAGTGCTATTCCTCAAGGAATTAGTAGGGAAGAGTGGCTTCAAGCACTTCCTCGAGCATTAGTTGCGGGTTTTGTGAAAACTGATATAGAGTTTCAGCAAAAAGGCATGCTTTAAGCTCTCTGGCTTTAGTATTTTTTTGCTTAAAGGGGTTTCTTTCCCTTTGTTTCGGTCGTTTAGGTGTTCTTAGTCCAATTTTGATACTATTGACAGGTGAAACATCTGGAACTACTGTGACTTTTGTTGTGATCGATGGGTGGACGATCACTGTTGCATCAGTTGGAGATTCCAGGTGCATACTGGACACTCAAGGAGGTGTGGTTTCTTTGTTGACTGTTGACCATCGATTAGAAGAGAATGAAGAGGAACGGCAGCGTGTAACTGCGAGTGGTGGTGAAGTAGGAAGACTCAATGTTTTTGGGGGTAATGAGGTAAAAACATATCAAAAGTTTTAAATTGTATTCTTACTTATGGCTAATTGCTTGGGAAAAGATATCTTGATGTTGAAATTCACTTGGTTTATAGGTTGGACCTCTACGTTGCTGGCCTGGTGGGTTGTGCCTTTCAAGGTCTATTGGTGATACGGATGTTGGGGAGTTTATCGTTCCAATACCTCATGTCAAGCAAGTGAAGGTTTGTAATCTTATCACCGATAGTTGTCCTTTTGACTTATGCGAGTATGCATATGTTTTAGAATCTGAATTGGAAATAAATATGTAATTAGATTTCAAATGCTGGTGGGAGGCTTATAATAGCCTCTGATGGTATATGGGATGCTTTATCATCGGATTCGGCAGCCCAGTCTTGCAGAGGTTTACCGGCAGAACTTGCGGCAAAGCTGGTTGTGAAGGTGTGGATGATTATAAAATCTCCTTCATTCAAAGATTTTCTTATCTGTGAGGTTTTCTCTAACTATGAACGGTTTTACAACTCAGGAGGCTCTAAGGTCACGAGGTCTGAAGGATGATACGACCTGCTTGGTTGTTGATATTATTCCTTATGACCATCCTGTCTTGCCCCCAACACCTAAGAAGAAGCAGAGTTTGCTCACTTCTTTTCTCTTTAGGAGGAGATCACACAATGCAAGATCTAATAAGCTTTCTGCTGTTGGTGTCGTGGAAGAATTGTTTGAAGAGGGTTCTGCGATGCTTGCCGAGAGGTACTGTATTTTTTTCGATTTTGGCGTCATTGTTAGTATTTCCCCTACATGAGACATGTCCTATTTAATTCCTGATTGTGATCTGCATTAGGTTGGTCGGCTTGTATAAGTTTTATCATGCAAAGGGAAAAATTACTTGGCATAGACCAAATTCATACTTACAAAACCAATAAAAGTTCTCCTCATACGCTGCTTTCTTTGTGGAAAATAAAATGCAGCAGTTCTAGTCTTTGGTTGCCTATACATGTCCTAGTTGGAGGAGACATATTCTATGATGTTCTAATCTTGTTGTCAGGAGTTTTTTCCTCATGCCTTATCTATTCTGTTAAACATCTACTGAGTCTTCCATGTCTTATTTGTGAGCATTTTAGCACTTTTGGATGTGGATTTATTTGTTATATGGAAAATAAAATTCTAATTGAGACTGTTATATGGCAAATAGGACTAGTATTTGTGCCATGAGTTTACTAATCATAGATGATAGCTATCCACTTCTCTTTGAGCTTATACCGGAGCATTTTGATTCGCGACAACTAATTTATGAAGTCCTTTAGTATTCTTCTGAGGCAGTTAGGTTATGCTGCAATATACAAGGAAACGAACTTTGGTTTAGGGCCTGATTTAACTGTAACTGTTGGACAGGCATACTATTAGAATGTCAATGTAAGTGAGATGAAATGCAAATCTACAATTAGATATGTCAAGGTGTAGAGAAGACTAACCTTGAACTTACATTGATTCTAGTGATATATAAAGATAGATGAGCCAAGCAACAATTGAAAGTTTTGAAAAGAAGCATATTGCATTTCAACTTTGTGACGCTAACTAGAAAAAATAACCCAGCTTCATAAGGGTTTCATGAAGGTTAAAGAGTATAACATGGTATGCTTATGGAAACAATGATGTTATGACAACAACAACATGCCCAGTGTAATCCCACAAGTGGGGTCCGAGGAGGGTGGTGTCTACGCAGACTTACCCCTACTTTGTGACAGTAGAGAAAAATAATGATGTTATGACATAAACCAAAAAACAAGCAGCTATTTTTTCATTGACAGTACTAGATAATGGATAGGAAGTTTAACCTTAAATACTACTATCTGATGAGATTTCTTGCAGATATATAGTAACTCAATCTCCGATATATTCTAGTTGGATCACATGTAAGTCTAGGCTCAGTTAATGAAAATTTAAGTTGTTTCTGTCTATCAGGCATATGATTACATTTACCAGCCTGTTAATGTAATTTTCGAGGATGTTCTTTTGCATTGATATTGTACCATGAATTACACTACTGTTGCTGAATAGTTACAGAAAAATGGAAAGGGATAGATTCACATTAACACATGATCAAAAAGCATTTTACACTATACCACATGGACAATTTAGAAAAATGTTACTCCCTCTGTCCCAAAAAGAATGACTCACTTTCCTTTTTAGTCCGTCCCAAAAAGAATGACATATTTCTTAATGTGGCAACAACTTAACTTTAAACTTTACGTTTTACGCAAAACGAGATGATCTATAACCACACAAATATCTTTGGCTTATTTTAGACCATAAGATTCAAAAGTCTTCCTTTATTTTTTAAAGTGCGTGCCAAATGAAAGTACATCACATAAATTGGGACGGAGGGAGTATATTACAACTTCGTTATTTTTCAGTTTATAAGATCTTTTTTCTTTTGACATGTTACCAGCTGCAGTCCGCCCTAGCTTTATCTTCCTTTTCTTACCCTGCAGGCTTGGTAAAGATTTTCCTCTGGATCCTAGCTCTGGGCTCTTTAGATGTGCTGTTTGCCAAGCGGATCAGCCTCCAAGTGAGGGCTTATCTGTTAACTCAGGCCCTTTCTTTTCACCTGCATCGAAGCCATGGGAAGGCCCATTCCTTTGTGCAACTTGTCGGAGGAAGAAAGATGCCATGGAAGGGAAAAGACCTAGTAGACCTACAATAGCTGCTTGATCTGGTAACCTAGTATATGCTGATATATTTTTTGCCTCGCGTGGGAACATGCTTGGTCCTCAATCTACAGAGTGGTTATTGCTGTGGACGTGTGCAAGGTGTTTGTATGTACTGATAGTTGGTAGATGTTTTGAGTACAGTAAAAGTTTGTGCTGATTATTGTTGTCCCCAGTACTTACTGACCAAGAAACTGACAGTGCTGATGCATATGATTGTGTTAATTCTGTTACTAACAGCTTGAATGTGTAAGTAAAGGAATGATGTTTGTGAAAATATTGTTTAGTAAAATTGGCTTCATTTGTGATCGATCAATTGCTAACAGTTCCCG
Source organism: Anisodus acutangulus (assembly GCA_029783415.1). NCBI lineage: Eukaryota > Viridiplantae > Streptophyta > Magnoliopsida > Solanales > Solanaceae > Anisodus > Anisodus acutangulus. The sequence continues at coordinate 31,931,786 of CM056510.1, read as the reverse complement.
TTCGAGGGTTTTACGAATCGACAAAGTTCCTATCTTTACTCATCTGTTTCCATTAGACTTGCTGAAATCTTATGGACTTCCAACTATATAAGAGGTTAAATTTACCAACTGGTATTGTTCTTCAGCTTATCATACTAAATGGTTTTACTCTGGACAACGTTAAGCTTCACTATCCTGCTTCTTTAAGTTTATTGTGCTGAGGATTTTTCTATTCTGTCGATGGGCAAAAACACCATGCATTGGATTATTGGCGATTTTTAGCTGTAGTGTTGTATTACAATTTTAGCACTTGCATGGTCTGGAAATGATACATCCGATGGTAAGAAAGTGCAAGAGTAACTTAGTGTCAACCCATTTGATATCCATATTACTCGTAAGATTTTATCTTTATGTCACTCAAGTAAAGAAAAATTTCATATAATAATTTGTCAACTGAGGCAAATCACATGTAATTTGATTGATACTTCCATTGAAGACCAGTCTAATAATCGTTTCTTTCATCCCTCTAGAACAGAACCATTGCTCCTGTGAAAGAAATAAGAATGAAACATTTCCGAGACAAACTATTAATATGAAAAAGACAGAGATAAACTATTACTTCATTCGTTTCAATTTATGTTTATAGTTTGAAACTTGAATGAAAACAGTTTTTCAGGACAATTTAAGAACCTGTGGTGTAATATATGCCATAATATTTTTATGACTATAAAATCATGATATTAAGATTAAAATAAAAAGTTTAAAGCTAAATTACTTCAAAATATAAAAATTGTCATTCTCTTTTGGAAAGAATTAATAAGTAAATAGCGCAGCATAAAATGAAATGGAGAGTAATAAATGTAAGTCCAATATCAATGCTCATGTTTAGTTAGTTTTTCCACACTAACCATACAAAATCAATCCCATGAGAAGCAAGCCGTGGAGCCTGTTGGAATCCGTAAGGTGTAAGCCGTCAAAAGAAATTAACATTGGATGGGCCAAGCAGGTACAGTGAGCTTACAATTTGAAACTAAATTGGAAGGTATGCTGGTCCGAAAATAATTCGAATACCCAAGCCGTGGATGGACAAGGATTTTTTGGCTAAAGGGGCATGTTTGAGTCGAATAACTTTTTTAAATCGTCCGCCGAACCCAAATGTTTGAAGACAGCCTTACTATGGGTAATTGACACTTATCCCTCTATCTTGTGCTGGTCTTTAATTTTTTTTTTTTTGTAAATTAGGGAACCACAATCGCTATCTTTTGGGTGTGTTCTGAGTAAACCCCTTTTTAATGCAATAGTCCACAAACTATACAGGAGATATAAACTGCACTAGGTAAATCCCGTGTGACGAGCTCAGTCTGAGAATATTGTTGGCGAAGAGAATTGATCCCATGTCTCTCATGTGGGAGAAACCACTCAGTGAACCAACTCAGTCATCTTTGCGGCTCTTTAATTTTTTTCCCTCATAACAAATAACTTTTTTGCGTGATGTAAATTTATATTTTCGTATCATAATATCACGTAAGTTATGCTCTAGATGTCTTTTATTCTTAAAGAACGTATGCCCCACTAAGCATAAGTTTGATTGTTAAAGGACAAAAACTAAAGGCCAGCCATTTGAAAGGAAAACGTGCAATTTCTTCCTTCCTATTGTTGTACGGATCATGGTGTTAAGACTGTAATGATAGACTACTGGGAAGTGCTTTGTATATTTGAAGACCATGCAAGAAATTAGGTTCCTTTTCTAAGAGTTCCTAAATAATCAAAGCCAACTTTTACAGAGTCAATATTCTTCAGGTTAACTTAAGCATCTCATACATTTAATAGGTAGCATATAAAGCTTCTGATTTTGATATACATAAACCTGTGGAATTGAAAAACTCAAACAGTTTAATCAACATTAACCAACAACTCATCATTAACTAAAGGAATGTCAAAAGTGTTGAATCCAATATCACGAGAACTAAAATAAGAACTTTTTTATTGAGGCAGTGGAGGAGCCGCAACGAAGGAAGAGGTTCCGTTGAATCCTTTTCATTGGAAAATCGTACTACTCAAATATATATATATATATATATATATATATATATATAACTTTTTAATCACCTTATTATTCTCCACGAGGGTCAAACTAACTAATGTTCGGTGTGAATTCAAATATAGAATCTTTACTTTTTTTGAAATAAAAACTACTTATTAAAAACTAGTACACAAAAAGTAACAATAGTTAACAATTCGAAATATTTAAAAAGTATTTAAAACAAAGAAAATATTCATTGTTTGTTCAAATAGTAGCTAAGAAAATGTTTTTTGAGACGGAGGAAGTAGGAAAGATCGGTAGTTCAAAAATTGCTTTACGTCACAATTTCGTGGCAAAATCAGTAATTGTCTCATATATAATTGTTTATGGCAGAGTAGCTTGCCTCTTTATTTTTATTTTTCTAAGCATAAACTGTGTTTTGACTGTTTTTAAGCAGGACCCCCTTCGTTTCAATTTATGTGATATAGTTTAATTCGACGTGAAATAAATAATTTTTTTTCAATCTTATAATCTAAAACAAGTTAAAGATATTTATGTGATTATAGATCATCTCATTAAAGGTAAAATGTAAATGTTAAAATTAAATTTTTGTAACGTAAAAAAATGTGTCATTATTTTTTGAAAGGAAAATATATCAGTAGAAGGGTGAGGGAATAGTATTTTCAATAGCCACGCAGAACAAAACATTTCCTCAATTAAAAATAAATAAATTCAGAGCACGATTTTCCTCTTACAAAATACAAACAACTCTTCTGCTTCTCCAATGGTCCTTGTTCTTATCGATTATTTTTAATCTCTCCTCAAAACTGGCAGCCATGCTCCTCCATATTTTAGTGACTTGACCTAGAAGTCCATCTTCCAGAGTCAAATTAACTCTAAAAAAAATGAAAAACTATCATTTGACTTGAAGATGCAAATCTTTCTACAAGATTTTCTCAGCATTGATGAATTATTTTGTCTCTAACTGGATAATATATTCTAAAAAATTAATTAATCAAATTTCCCAAATAATGATTTTCCCCAGCTCGTTTCATAGTTTTTAGTATAACTCTTTATGTTGGACACGTTATCTGTTTACTAGTTGTTGACCAAAAATTTGTTCTTGTTGAGGGCCAAAAATTAATTTATTTTACTCAAGCAAAAGAAAGAATTGAAAGTGAAAAAAGAGCAAAAGAACAAATATGATAAATAGAAAAAAGTGGTTAGATAGGAAAAACGAAATATTAGAAAACAAAAGAGAACGAAAAAAGATTATTCCTCCCTCTTGTTCCTATTTTTTTCTTTCTTTTTTGTACCCCTTGGCTTAGTGTCTTCTTCTCTTTCTTTTATGATACGTTTAAAATTACGTAAGTTTCAGAAATAATTATTTTTAAGTATCTCACCTAGTTAAATTATGCAATAAAAATTTAAATGGAGTACTTCATAACTATTGTTGATAGTTCTAGTTGCAACTGGTTGAAATCCTCTTAGTGATTTGGGTCCATCTCGTACAACAACAATGTCAGTAGTTTCACATTTGTTAGTGGATAGCGGTTTGTCTTCTTATCCATCTTGGAAATACTCTTAATTTAACTTTTTGGAATGAGTTATAGACAAGATTTATTTGAGTTATATTATCAGAGTTAGACTCACCTAATTTTTTTTTTACTCATGTTGGACCTCGATATTATTTAATCCATGTGCCAGTTGCCTGAAATGCAGAGGGGATGTTATTTATCTCATTATCTGGTCATGGAAAATTCCTCACATTTTGAGTTAGCTATTGGGTAGATTTAGACCTACTGTCCATTTCATATTATATGTATAAAAAAAAACCTTTAGAATTTGTTAATAATCCTAGAGTTGTCCATAACTAACTGATTTGGTAAAGATAGTCACTCATTTCTTTTTCTGTTTCTCAATAGAAGTCAGTATTTTCAAAGCCACGCAGTGCACGATCTTGCCCCTGAAAAACAAAAACAAAGAACATGACTAACCCTCTACTTCTCCAAAGGTTCTTCTTATTTCTCCTCAAATTTGTCAGCCATGCTCTTTCATTTTTTCTTTAGAGAAACAATAAGTCCATAAGCTAGAAGTCAAATTAGCTATTAAGAATGGAAAAATATAAGTTGACTTGAAGGAGCAAATCATTCTACAAAGGTTCTGAATATATATATATAATACTAAAACAACTAATGAAAGTGTCCAATAACCCGGCGGATGTTTCGATCCTCAATAAGGAGCTACTCTAGTTGTTACCTTAATGTCTTTTTTATAATTTTGTAGGATAACAAATTATATATACTTGGGACATCATCTAATCCATTTTTGTTAATTTGTTTATAAAAAAAAAATTTGCAAGGAAAAATTACAAACATAAGAGTTCCATTTTGATGAAATTTTTCCAAACATCTAGTATTTCCTTTCTTACTTTTTTTCCCCCTCGAAATATCAAAATATACAGGACTCAAAAAGAACGTGTTACTCTCTTCATTCCGAAATATTAGTTATTGTTATAAATTAAATATACCGTAAAATATTTGTCGTTTTTATAAAAAGAAGCATTTGTTACTGCTTTTTTTTTCTTTCTTAAAGTTCGCCCTAGATGCTCTAACTAATGGAGTGTTTAGATGAGATACTATTGAAAAGAGAGATAAAGGTAATAGACAAGTTAATACTTTTATGATTAAGATTATTAGCGTACTTGTCTTTCTTAAAGAATGTGTAGAGATTTTAAAAGACAGATAATGTGAATGGAAGATTATATGTGATAGTCCGCATTGTGTGATTATGTAAACCTCCTATTTTTGTCTGAATTAAGCAACTAATGCTAGAATTTGTCCCGCTACATTTCCTAAAAGGAAAAAAATGGCTTAATGACGAGCGCAAAACACAATATAAATTAAGCGCTTTGCTAATAAAAAATAGTATAGTTTAAGATCGTCTTCACATGGATTGGTACAAATAATTACTCAAAAAAAATTTGCTTAGTATTATTCAGGTAATCAGAACTTGAAATTGTTGTGGTTATAAAACTAGATTATCGACTACAAACTTAATTAAAAATAATTGACAACGAAAGCAAAGGTTGGTATTAATATGAGAAGTAAGGGTAGTAGACAAGACATATGCAGGATCTTAGCAATTAGCACCGATTCGTTTTATCATTCACTTCTAAATGTTATTGAGTCTTTCGAATTCAATAAGTAATTAGTTTACTCAAGAATCTAATAAATCTCTTTCGATTATTTATTCAGATTTCACAAATTAAACTAATGCAAGCCCAGAGAATGTTCAAAAACTATGAATATATATAAATCTTCGGATGACTTCTCACGAATATCGTCAGCTTATAACCCTAGATAAATTATTGAAGAGTCTCTTCCGATCTCTCAACAAAATCATTCAATCAAGAGCTAAATCAGATTTATATTAAGATAATTCACAGAACATTTCTTCTTGCGATTAAAATATCCAGGGATATCTCAACAATCATATAAACTACTATCTATGAGTTAAAAACTAATGAAAAGCCCTGTGAACGTATGCAAGGAAACATTAAATGTTTAGTCTAAAGGAAAACGTCTCTCGAATATTTTCCTCTCTTGGTTCAACCAATAATTCAAGAAGTTCTTTCAATTGCTTAGAAGAATCAACAATTAAAATCAAACAAAATAGTGTAAAGATATTCACCAAACTATTTCTCTTTCCATTAAATAAATTAGTAAATAACTTTGCAATTCAATTAAAAACTCCATTAACGAACCCAGGCAATAAAACAAGAATCGAATCTAAACACATCAATCAATACATCATGTTTTGTCAAAACCCTAATAGAGATTACTCCACAATAGAAGAAAAGAACATAGAAGAATAAGAACTAGAAAACATTACAACTGACGATCGATCCAAACTTTCATATTGAATCGAATCGTGATGGAAAGTAACGAATTCGGGTGTCGAATACTCTCCTCCGCTCATTCCCCTTGCTTTGTCGCTCCAAAAACCAAGATAACCTAATTGGGATAAGCTAAAACCTTATATAGCGGTTGGGGTTCGTTCGTAGAATATCAAAAATAACCCCAATTAAAATCTGCCGAAGTCCCGCTGCGCGATCGCGCACGCCTGATGGCAGAACGCGTAGCCAATACAGTGCACTACCTCTCTTGCGCATTCTTGTGCGCTATCTTACGTCCAGGTGCGCGATCGTGCTCCCCTTCTTGGTTATTTTCTTGCTCGTTTCTCCTTAGTTTCATCAAATTTGCTCTCAATTTAGGCTCTTATTCACCTAGATATAAAACGACGTAAATTAGCAATATCCACACATAATATCTCTAACTTTGCATAAAATTAATGTCAAATAATCTCATAAAATTCGAGGAAGATATAACCATCACTTACATATTGATTTACTAGCCTTTTACTTTCTTTTCTTTTTTTTGAATATTTTTTATTACATGTAGGAGAGGGAAAATGGGGGAGATGATTATAAATGAGGAATCGAACCCTCATCAACAAGATGAAAATTTAAATAGTCAACCAACTAAGCTACTAAGATTTTTCCCTCTACATTTTAAGTTTTATATCTTTTTCACAATAAATTTTTATTTTTACACTTAAGGAATCTAAAAATATTATTGAAATATTACTTTCTTCTATTAAAATTATAAAGAGTTCAGTTAACCCCACATCCACACCAAGATATTACGGCAGTACTTTGTATCATGACATCATAAGTATTCTGAAATAAGCAACTAATGCTAAGATTTGTATCATCTTACAATCTATATTATATTAAAAGAAAGGTATTAGAAATGTTGATTCTCTACAATAAACAGAATTGTTATTTAATATTTGTTTAATATTTAGAACTTTAAAATCAACTTAATTTTTTTTTTTTATTTCTATGGCCAACCGTTTGAATTTCCATATACAAAGTTCTATCATAAATGTGATACTCTCAATTCCGTTAGTTTTTCCCGACCTCTACCATAATTAGAGTTCTAATTAACATACAACTCTACCTTATATTTAGGACTTTAAATGTATAAAATATTTCCTTTATATTTGGGGTTTTCTCTTTCTTCTTCCGTAGTTGAATAATTAATGATGATTATTAGAGTTCTAAATAAACACACTATTCTACCTTATATTTAGGACTTCAATTAAATGTGTATACTAATTTCTTAACCATAATTAGATCAGAGTTCTAAATAAGCTATTATATTAAACAATTATTCATTGTTATGTCATCACAAATACTAGGGTTTCATCATCAACGTTATTTGTTAATCTAACGTTAACAAGAAGATTGACCTTTGCATGTTAATATGTTATACACGAGTGCTCCAACTAAATTCCAGAAGTCGTTCTGCTTAAGGATATTGTCATATGCATTGACGATTGATATTAGTAGAACCCTTGAGATCCTTTATGTTATTGTTACAGACAGGGCCGTCTCAAATATTTTGGGGGCCCTGTTCTAATTCGTTAAAGTGAGATCTTAATATAAGTAAACATACGATTTTAATAATTAGATTGGGTTAAGACCTGTGAAGACCTGTGAATTATGAGCCTTTACAGTAAATTCTGGCTAATACTACTTAATAAAAATGAAAAAAAGGAGCCTCTAAAATTTTTCATTTTTCGGGGGCCCAGTGCGGTAGCACAGCTCGCACGGGCCCAAAAACGCCCCTGGTTACAGGTAAAAAATTATTCACAAACTAATAGTTTTTATTAATTTGTATTAAAATTTGTATATCCTCATGCTCATAATTATAAATTATCATTTCTTTTTTTCCTTTGCTTTATTCATTAGCGTGCTTTGATGTATTATTAGTAACCAACAATAGCTTTGAATGGTTTCGGGTTTGATCACGCCCGTTTGTTTTAAGTTTTAACAAGTCTGCAATCTATAGCTTCTTTTGTCTTATAAGCTTTAGACATGTCTACGCTCCTGTCCGGCGGTTTATTAATGGTGCTGATTGATGTTTTTTAACTTTTTTTGCCATTATTTAACCTATTTTTGCTCGATCAATTTGATTTAGTTGACGCAAATTGTTTTTTTGTTTTTTAAATGGCTTGCGTACTGACCCACTTCTGATCATGAGATGTCTTCAGCTTAAAGTCTTGTAATTTGATTGGAAATAATCATATTTTATGTTGAAATTGATGTCGTGGGCGTATATCGCTTCATATCGATTTTGTATCCGAAAATATGAACCGAATAAAAATATTTTTTTTTAAAATAAAACCGAATCCAACTTTAAAAAAAAAACTGATATGTTCGGTTTATATCGCCGAACGTATCGGATTATATCGATTTTTTCTAGTGGGCCGGGCCGGGCCGGGCCGGGTCGGGTCGGGTCGAGGACTTTTTTTTTTATAAAAAAATTGAATTTTCAAAACTGAAATAGACATTCACACCTACACTATCATGAAATTTCGACATTGAAATCTGTTGTGTATCATGATATATTTACTAAATAAAAAGGAAAATTAGAAATCGATTTAGGGGAAAACACAAGTTGATTGGGAAAACGGACGTTTTTCTAAAAATTGGCTGCGCCAAACCGCATTGCCTAGTTTGGGCCGGCCCCGTCTCGAAAAATACCCAAAATAAAAAAAAAACGGGTAAAACGGACATCCGAGCGCAGAATTATGATCATTTAAAGTTTTACCAATTTACAACTATTTTCTCTCCCTACATTTTATGTCAATGTTTCTGTGATATGTTAATCAAGTTCATGCCGCATTCGACTTCCATAAAAGCTTCATAGATTGACTTCAATGACTATGATTCAAGAGACAGTAGTAGCCTAAAATAAAAAATAAGATTAATTACATATTTAATTCGGTTTTTCGGTTCGGTTCGTATCTAAAATTAAAAAACCGAATCACTAAATCCTAATTCGATTCGATTTTTCAAAAAATCGATTTTTTTTTAAAAAACGAATAAAAACCGAATCGAACAGCCGATTCGGTTCGGTTTTTTCGGTTATCCATTTTTTGCCCACCCCTATTGATGTCATTATATATTTAGTATTCAAGTTCTCATTATGAAGTAAAGATGGTCTTACTTAATTATATGTGTTTTTCTTTATTTTGCCTTCGCAAATTCATCCGCGTTCATCCTCCTTTTATAGTAATTCACATTATCCTTTTAAATGGTGAACCCAAGGTTTGCGGGTATCAACCAAACTAATTTTAGAGTTTGTAGTTCTTGATTGTCTATTTATTTTTTCTTTTGTAAACGTTTATTCGTACTTTATAAATATGTAGTGTTCAGAAACAAAACAAGTATAAACATGTGCATAGAAATAAGGGATTAATCACACTAAACACCTCTAATTTATAATCCAATTATAAAAATACCTCCACTATTTTAAAATAATAAATTACATTGATATACTAAGAAAATTCTACACTTACATTCCCTATGAGGTATATCCACAACATTATGCTAAAATATAACTATTAAAGATAAATTAAAATTATAAATAAATCTGTTTATATTTCATTTTTTATGAAAATTTTGAAAAGGGATAAATATTTTTGTTGAAAATATTTATTCACGTCCCTGATTAAAAAACATAAACATTTTTTGATACTCTTAAATAGGAAATGAGCAAAATTACTAGAATATATACGTGTTTGATAAAATATTTATCTTTTGAACTCTTAAATATAAAGATGTAATTTCTTTTAAAAATATTTAAAACTCATATATAATAATCCTACACAAATGAAATTTTATAAATTAACTAAAATAAAACACACAATTTCTATATAATAAAATATTATAATTATATACAAATAACTTAGCTGTTTAAAGTGCAAAAGTGTTATTATTGATGGTTTGATTTGGATCGACTTTATCTAAAAGAAAATCAAACTAATTAAATCAATTTTTAAAATATATAAACCTAATCAAATTAATTCAGTCAATTTTTTTTATTTTTGAAGGTTTTTTTGGATTTTTTGATAATGTCAACTACTACTTTATAACAATTTATCCTTCTTATATAATATTTTACTTATTGACGCTATCCACCGGTGCAACTTAGTTAAAACATACCAGTATATAACTAATTGTGGGGTATGTAGGCGTAATAGCACAAATTTCGCCTAATAATTAGCGGTTCACACCCCAAAAATCAATTTAATTCTCCTTAGCAGCCAGGAATACATTAGTAGCGTGATAATCATATTTGCTCTGACATTAACAAATTATACAAACATTGGTGTACGTGTAGGGTCGGCGCCGGCCTTGGTACTTTCCAAATACTAAACTCAAATAGAATACTAATCATAGTACCTTAACGATAAACATTTGACAAAAACCTATGTAAACTCTAGAGAAATAAATTCTTAATTAACTTTGTATTTGTTCCCTCGACCTCCCAAAGTCAATGTGAACCCTTATATTTGATAACTGCAATGTCAAGTTACTACGGTTGACATTATAATGCTTCCTCTATAAATAGATCTCAGATCTCTCCTTCTTTCGTCATCTCACATTCAAGAGAGAAGAAAAAAAAGACCAAGAAATTTTTAAAAAAAGTGAGCAAAATGATAAGCTCAGTAGTAACAGCACAATCTCATATTTCTGTTATTACATTCATATTCTACACTTTTTTGTATGTTCCATTTTGTCAAATACAGCAATTCATGCACAAGATGATGGAATTATTTTATCCGTATCCTTGTCCAGTCAATGGAGCTGTAGCTGTGACTGTACCTACTTGTTGTGAGCTGTCACTTCCGGCAACTACGTTCACCGACATTTGCCGGAGCAGCGCCGGGGACGGGGAAGTAGAGGAAAGTTGCTCGATTTGCTTGATGGAGTATGAGAAAGAAAATGTGGTTTGTGAATTGCCGAGATGCAAGCACGTTTTCCATATGGAGTGTATTGAAGGATGGGTGGAGCGGAGCCAATTCACTTGTCCACTTTGCAGATCTTTGCTCTTGCACCAGCAGCCAGAATGCTAGCTAATTTATTTCATTTTAGTTTAGACTTTAGAGCAGAGTCAGAATTTGGACCTTGTGAGTTCTGGATTCTAGGACTTTAGAGTCGATGACTAGCTAGTGAGATTATATATGTACATCAAAGATTTTGTATTAATTTTAATTTTCTTAACGAGAATGAAGAACTCAGGATTTTGTTATAACTCATGAGGTCGTATTACACATGTACAGATAACTTTTTTCTGAGCAAAGCGTCATGTGTTTTACACGGATGATAAATTAAACTATGCTGAGCAATTTGTTAATGTTGCTGATTGTTTATGATCACATTATATGAAAATTCTGGACTAATATGTTGGGCCAAACTGTGTGTTGGGAGGATTGAGTGGTGCAAAATGCACTATGTGCACTTAGATGCAAGGTCCCTATCCCATAAAAAATGTTTCATTCTTCTACATTTTTCTCCACTACTATTGAAGAACTCACCCCACTTTTTGAGAAAAAATAATCAAAATGGGACTCGTGAATCTTTGATGATTTGGAGGGTACCGGCCTTATCAACTTGGCCATTGGAGCTAAGTATTAATTAGCTCAAGATTGCTCCTATTTTATCCTCTGTATTAGCGAATATTCTTCGAATATTCACCGTATATTTTGTAATTATGATAGATATATATTTAAGGTAACTTAGAATTCTTATTGTATTAGGAATCAACTATTTAAGGTAAGTTACGATTCGTACTGTATTAGGAATCAATCTTTGTACAACTATATATATTGTGAATAATGAAAGGAATTCCTAAGAAAAATTATTTTATCTTACACTCTGACCATTTGATTTATTCTGGTTGGGCTTGTATTTTTAATTTAATATCCAAAACCTCTCAATGACTTCAGTAAGTTCATGAACTAAGTAAACCCCTGTTCCTTGAATTAGGGATTCATGAAAAGTTGGTATATGTGTGGTTAGTTTTTTTGTTAACACACTTTACCCTTGAGTTAATTTCCCAGTTGTTTCGCTACAAGCAATATTACCATATGGCGGAGTTAGAATTTCACTAAAAAAAATTTAAAATATAAAGACATCATACCACACAAAAAAGCCGATAAGATTCGACATCTTTCCGGTAAAGGAGGTTCAATTGAACCCCTTCCTCAGTCTCCTCCCTCCTCTCTCTCTCAATTTGCTTGTGTTATATACTGTATCCAGCCTTAAATGGAGTTTAACTTCTGTAAATTGATAATGTAAATGCTATCATTTCATCTAAAAGACAATTATATGTACTGCCTATAAATAGTGAAGTTATTATTTATCTGAAAAATAAGACTGGTATAACTTGTAACAACATGTCTAAGTAAAATGAGAATTTTTTTTCATGTTTTGTGATATCGGCATCAAAGTCAGTTATATTTATTGCTGATAAGATTTGGTTGCATTGTCAGTTGTCGCTATCGTCATCTACCGGATAAGGATAAATAAAAGCTAGATTGAGCATTGGTCTTAGCATATTTAAGTGAAATAAGCCAAAAATATAAATCACAAGCCAACCACTATTCTTGTTTTTAAGGTCATCTTTTATACTAATGTTGATCTGCGGAAGGCAGTTGGATCGACATTGCCATGTTAGCTGTCAATTGAGCAATAATAATTCACAACATAATATGAGGACCAGAGCTGTTGATTTAATGGTCACAGTATATATATTAAGACTAAACACATTAAAATAATATTCTCAAAATAAAAGCTCAAGTGCTCAACCATGAGTTCAAGCTCAACATGTCATAATAATGAAAGACAAAACACTAGAGGACTCGAATGGTTGATCTAGTTGTGTCGAATTGTAGGCAGAAACGAAAAACATCAGAATGATATCCTCGAATCCCCTACCAAGAGTTCAATTATGATTTGATTGAACAACAAATTAAACTTCGAGATTCGGCTAATATTTAGTTTGTATATAGTTGATCTTTAAGGGTCATATATGACGTAATAGAGCCATCTTTAGATTTTAAAATCGCATTTTGTCTATATAATCAAAAGCAAACATCTTCTTTCGTCATTAGCTCGGATCAGTACTGGACATTCATAACATAACGGTCCCATGCTTCTCAATTAGTTTGTCATACTCTTTATTAATTGTCCATAAACGACTGAATACTGAGCAAAATCTACAATCTTTAATTTAGAAAGTTTAAACGTGTTATATAGAGTCGCATATGATAGAAAATATTGTACCCCATGGTAAAACTGTTGAAAATTTGTCTTTGGTGGGGAGGTGCGTCCACCCATATTTAATGACTTAAACACTAGGGTTTCGTATGTTTGAAAATTTGTCTCTTCATACGTGCATAATCTACTAAGTGAGTAGATGACCATAAGACCAAGAATCGTCAAATTTCATTGAGAAATGAAAGAGATATTGGTCCAGGAAGAAAGGTGTTTGAGGCCTGAAAATATGGTGTGGGACAAATCTACCACATTGGTGGGAAAATGAAGAATTGTTCTCTTTATAAGTCTCAAAATTGGCTAAGGGTTTGGGACCCCAAGGGGGTAACCCATGTGTTTGAAGGAGGGAGGACCTAGATGTGCTTGGGTTCAAGGCTAAGCCCACACGCGCGCGGCCGCCGCCCGTCCGGTCCGGGCACGGGTCGTGGGTCTTGGGCTTGGGCTTGGATCTCACATACAAATGTTGTGATGTATACCGAAACAGGTCAAGTTGGACCTGAGACTATAAATTGCATTTCCACTGGATCTGCAAATAACAGTAGTGCTTATCGCCTCTTGGTGTCAAAGAATGCTGAATTCTTTGAAGATAACTTTCCTTGAAAAGGAAAAAGAAGTAATTGCTCAAGGTTAATAAGAACCCGCGAGTGCATGACTGTCCGGAACTAGACGTTCCGTATCTACAGGACTCGAAAGTTGATGTCTATCCGGAACTTAATATTCCAGATCTACAGAACTCAGAGACTCTAGATGTTGAACCGAGATGGAGCAAAGAGGGGACAAAGACTTGTTCAAGGCCTTCTAGCTTGTATGGTTGAGAATGAACCATGGACAATTAAATGTTGAACCGAGACGGAGCAAAGAGGGGACACAGACTTGTTCAAGGCCTTCTAGCTTGTATGGTTGAGAATGAACCATGGACAATTAACAAATAATTGTCATCTCCAGAAGCGCTACTTTGGAAAGAAGCTACAAATAGAGAAATAAATTCCATCATATAGAATCATACTTGTGTAATGGTTGATCTTCCTCCGGAAAAAGAACCTTTGGGTTGTGTAAAAGTGGATACTCAAAAGTGAGTACAAAGTAGATGGATCTACTGTCGAGTATAAGGCCTCGACTACTTGTACATGTGCTTCTTTGTGAATAGCTTAGCATTCAGGGCCAATGCAGTCTTGCGTGGCATGGATGTTGAAACAACCTTCCTAACCGGAAAGTTGGAAGGGGAGGATCAGAGTTGGTTTGCTGGACTGTTGGGCTTCTTCCTAAACTTTCATTTTGGTCCCTGAAATATTTACATTTTGGTCCTGGAAGTTTCAGATAAAACAGAAACAATGAATATGACCACAAAAACATTGACTTTGAAGTTAGAAAGCCAACAGTTGAAAAACCAACAATCTGAGAGTGGAAATTATATTGAAACAAAAGATATGAGTATCACAGATGACATCTTAGGAATTGGATTTCTAAGACATCTAACGGACTGGTCTAACTCCAAACTCAGTTTTGAGATAGTTGACAGTCTCGTTGAAGTCATCAATGGATATGAATCATAGAACTGAATGGAATCATGGTGCACCTATAGACAAGGAGCGATATGTGCAGGTCACATGTAGTTCAATGTATTGTACACACTACAACCAACCTGGTATCGGCCTACAAAGCAGATCTGTTGAACTAAGGTTCACTCGTGATTCTGAAAATAATTGATAGAAGAAGTTAAGTCGGATATGACGATATCTGAAATATTCACTTATCTACGGATTATGATATTCTAGATGTCCCACGGTTCTGGGAGAACACAGTGATGCAAACTGGACATCAGATGTGAAGAACACCAAAACCACAAGTAAATGTGTATGGTGGGTCTTGAAAAATTCTCTAAGCAAACTTGCATCGGCCGATTCATGATGGAATCAGAGTTTATCGCTTTATACAAAGCATGAAATAAGTTGAGTAACTTCACGACTCCTTAGAGGACGTCCCTTATTGGGAGAAACTCGTGTCTTCAACAGTTATACACTGTGGCTAGCCGGTCGGCTTCAGAAAGGACACGGATGACGGCGTCTGGACATATCTGTCAGGATCTGTCGGAGACATAAGACCGTATGACAGTTGATCATCACGGGCGTCATTTCCTTGATTACTAATCAAATGATATATTGGACCCTTTTAACTAAGGGACTACCCGGAGATCAAGTGTTCTGCATGTCTAGGGGAATGGGCTTAAAACCCAAACAATACGAACATTTGCGGTGGTAACCCAACCATACTGATTGGAGATCCCAATAATTTGGTTCAATGGGAAAACTAAGCTGTAAAAAGGTTCAGTTGAGCACTTCGGTGGAAGCAAGATCACTTCGGATGATGATTTCTGTAGGAAAACATGAATCCAAAGTTGTTCCCGCGATAGACATTAAAGTGCTACCTGCATGGTGGGTAAAGGTTAAGCTTCCAAACCTTTAACGATCCTCAAACGGTTGAGGTTAAGGTTGGGGAAACTTTTAATGATTCCTAACACTTGTGAAGTGGGGTATAGCAGGATATCTTGTAGGAAATCACCTATTTAAGTGCAAGGACATGCCGCCTCAAATGAACGTACTTAAGAATTCAAGTGTGTCCACGGACAAAACAATAAGAAGAAAATGAATAAGGAGAGTTATTGTGTTGGTATCATTGTCTTGTCTTACACTAAACACTGACGGTTCAAGACATCACGTTCACCGCGTAGTAAGTAAGTCCGGTGGTATTCAACTAGGGAAGGTTCAAAGCGGGAGCTACCTCTCCTGATGCAATATCTTTTCACTGAAAGATTATTGAAAGTAGGCACCTTGTGTGTGCGCCAAAATCTCTTTCAAGAGGGGATTGTTGGAAATTTGCCTTTGGTGGGGAGGTGCGTTCACCTGTATTTAATGACTTAAACACTAGGGTTTCGTATGTTGGAGGCTTTGTCTCTTCATACGTGCATATCTACTAAGTGAGTAGATGACCGTAGGGTCAAGAATCGTCAAATTTCATTGAGAAATGAAAAAGATATTGGTCCACGAAGTAAGGTGTTTGAAGCATGAAAATATGGTGTGGGACAAATCTACCACATCGGTGAAAAAATGAAGAATTGTTCTTTTTATAAGTCTCAAAGGGTTTGGGACCCCAAGAGGTAACTCATGTGTTTGAAGGATGGAGGACCTAGATGTGTTTGGGTTCAAGGCTAAGCCCACACGCGCGCCGCCGCCGCGCGCCCGTCCGGTCCGGACTCGGGTCGTGGGTCGTGGGCCTTGGGATTGGGCTTCTTATGATATTATCTCTTTGGACCTCAAATTGCTCAATATTTACAGTTTCGTCCCTGGAGTTTCTGAAAAGCTGAAATTGGGAACGACGGAAGGCAGAAAGTTTCTGCCTACCGTTGGAGTTGACTTTTGGAGCGTTAAAACTCCATAAAACACCATTACCTCC
Organism: Anisodus acutangulus; assembly: GCA_029783415.1. Lineage (NCBI taxonomy): Eukaryota > Viridiplantae > Streptophyta > Magnoliopsida > Solanales > Solanaceae > Anisodus > Anisodus acutangulus. The sequence goes on along the minus strand of CM056510.1, from coordinate 31,915,140 downwards.
CTAACAGCTCCTTTATGTTGCACATTAAATCAGTCATTACTTGGCTGATTAACTCCCCTCACTAATGGTCATTACTTGACTGATTAACTCTCCTCACTAATGGCCATTACTTGGCCATAAACAGCCATTACTTGGCAGTTGAGGAGTCCCTTCTCTTATGCTATATATTGGTGTCTTTTGGCACAATTGTAGAGACTACAATATACAACACAGAGAAAAACAGAAGAGAGCACAACTGAAATTCTGTCAAAAAACGTGAGCAGAAACGTGTGGACAAACAAAAAACTCTTCATTTCTTTTCCATTCTTCAGCAAGTCGTTTCGTGTTTGTTTTCTTCGCCAGAATCAACCTATTTGATTTGTAGTGTTGATTAGTTGTTGTTTTATCTTGGGAGACTATTGCCCGTTAACGTAAAAGCATATATACGGGACAATCTTGTCTTAAAGACAGAGAGTCATCTCTTGACTCAGCCCACAGTTGTAACAATCCAGATTTAGTGTTTCTTGATTTCAGGTTATCAAGATTCAAGACTCAACAAGCTTGCGACAGTTCAGAATATTGGCTTGTTTGTTTATCCTTTCGAACACTTATAATATTTATTTACTTCCTGTACTGCTTTACATATCCAACAAAAATTTTCCAACAATAATGTGAATTAATTGGACCTGGAAGTGAGGAAAAACAATTGAAATAGGAGTGACTATAATATATATTTTGAGTTTAATTAGAGACTTAGAGTGACTATGAATTCTTAAACTATCACGTTACGTGAAAGATAATATACTTTTTTAAAATAGATTACTTTCTACAACAGGTTAGAACACTGATAGTGATATATACTTTTTTTTTACTGTGCCATAGTTATACAAGTGATTTTTTTAATTGCTTAGTTCAGTAGTCAGTAGCATTGTGGGACCATTATTATTTGTGCTCCATAATTTTTTCTACTGTGCGATAGTTATACAAGTGATTTTTTTATTTGCTTAGTTCAGTAGTCAGTAGCATTGTGGGACCATTATTATTTGTGCTCCCTAACTCATTTTCTGACTGATTCAGAGGCAGTCATCGATCAAGTTTGGAGACTTACTAGAATGATTCTTGTACTCTGAATCTAATTAATAATTCGATACTTACTAGTATACCAATCTGTTGGGTGATGTATGGAACGTCTATAACAAATTTCGAATGTTGAATTAGGTGAACTTCAACGATAAATTATTAAAAAGAATGTTTTCTCGATTAGTAGTCAATCGTCAAAATGATGTGAAAAATTTGGAAGATGAAGTTTAGTTAAAGAGGGCGTATATAAGGACCAAATGCGAGCTAAGGTATCGTATTCATCCAATAACATATTGTTGGAATAAGTCTTTTCAAGCCCTTTGACATGCCAAAGAGTAGTGCTTATTTGAAAGTCAAAATCAAGATCAATTGCCACTGTTTCAACTTTCAATAAAAGCTGCCGTTAAATTTATAAGTGGTTTTAAGAATACCTGATTTAATTTCTAATATAAAGTAATAATTAATTAGCAATAAGTAAATAAAAGTAATCAATAAATAAGAAAAGTAGCATGTAATGCAGTAAGCTTGATTGAATCTTCACAACAAGATTGATCCGATCCTTGGTTATATTGCTGCGGGTTCGAGCCAATAATAGAGCTTAGTAACTATAATTGAAATTAATTGGATTGTACAAGTGAAAATAATGAGAATGGGATGCCCTTCCCATGAAGGTTCGACTCTTTTTATAGCTATGAACACAAGGCATTGATGCCCGAGAATCATTCCTCAATTAAATGTAATTAATGACAATAATGATCACTTAATGAGCAAGGAGTAACGTTTGACACCATATCCGGGACGGGTACGTGTTGGGCTCCTCCGGTTCTTCTTCTGATGTCAAATGGTCCGGTCACCACCCGATCTTATCTTGATACCCGGACTTATCTTGATGCGGCTCCATCCGATATGGAACTATCGCCTCCCTAGATTTTCATACCTAAACCTTGACATGTGTCGTGCCGATTTTTACCGTAAACAATCTTTTTTCTTTAATTCGTCAATGCTTAAGAAAATTTTGATACCTTATACTTCAAAAGTTTTTCTCTATTATTATGTCCAGTTAAATATTGTCACGAACGATACAAAACAAATATCAATTGTATACTTATATAAGTACGGAGTACAATAGAGTTTTGGCATAACTAGTAAAGTTGTTGCCATGTGATCAGGTAATTATGGGTTTAAGCCGTAGAAATATATAGCTTCTTGCAAAAATGCGAGATAAGACTTCGTACAATAAATCTTTGTGATCCAACCCTTACCGGACCTCATGCATAGCTTGGCTTCCCTTTTATATAAGTAAGGAGTAAATACATTGAAGCAAATGTTTTGAAGGAAAACATGGTACGGTGCCCCGGAGAGGGAAAAGTCGGCCATCGAAGCAGGCAGCTACAGTAAAATCCCGTGGCTGTCACATGGATTATTTCGTGAATCTTAATTAACCCAATGTAATAAACAAGTTCAGATTCGTCGGCATTTACAGAATAAAACAAAATGGATCAGGTGGTCAGATACAATACCTTAGCCTAAATATCACTGCACCTTGAATTCCCCTTATGTTTTTTATTTTAAAAAAGAACATTTTACTAAGGTTTGCTACATTGTCATGTGTGGGGTCGGCCTAACGATTTTCCCCATTAGATTTTTGGATAATAATACATTATTCTTTTCCAAAACCCATGCCAAGCACCATTCATGTTTGTATAAAATTCATAGCCATGTTCTCTTATTCTTTATCTACGTCTAATAATTAACTGATCAGGTCACTATACCTGTTAAAGTCAAATGTCAGCTCAATGTTTTTAAAACATCAAGATAAATTCAATGCCACGGCACACAAGTTGACTTCATGAATGCAACCCTTTATATAAAGGGAGGTCTTCTTTTCACTTCTCCTCGCTTAAGTCCTTAAATTCTCTTGCTCTTTCTCATATTTCTGCATCTATTACCACTCAAACAAAACCCGAAGAAAAAATCTAGCTAGCAGAAAAAAATGATCAGTTTAGTACATGGTTCATCTAATATATCCATTATAATCTTTTATACTTGTATATGGATTCCGTTCCTTCAACTAAAGCAAACTATTCGCGAAATTGTGATATTTATTAGAGTTTATCTGTATTTGCAGCCATGTAAAGACGATCTTCTTGAGGACTCAAACTGCAGGGTAATTCTTCCAGCAAGTAGGTTTGTTGATTTAGACATGTCATCAAGTTGTAGCAGCCATGACGAAACATGTTCGATTTGTTTGGTTGAGTTCGAGAAGGAAGATGTTGTGTGTCAATTACCAAGATGCAAGCACGGGTTTCATATGGAGTGTATAGAGAGATGGTTAGATAGGTTCCAATTCACTTGCCCTCTCTGTCGAAGTTTGCTCATCCATCGTACTGCACCATCGTCATGCAAATGGTAGCTTTAATTATATACTCTCTTCTAATGAGAATTCCATTAGTAGTTAATTATCCTTTTATGATTTCTTCCTGCTTCTTTTTTTTTTTTTTTTTGCTAGTTGGCTAAAAGAGAGTAGAGAGCGTGCACATATATGGTGAACACCTCTGTATATAGTCTTTGGACTATACTGGTGTACCATTTTTTTTTTTGCACGTACGTAGGTTGAGTACCTTTCGTCTTTGCACTGCTGGTGTAACATTTCTTATGTAAATACAGATATATTGTTTGCACAATTTCTTGTTATGTTACATATTAGATTTTCTTTCTAAATACAGATATATTGTTTGCACAATTTCTTGTTATGTTACATATTAGATTTTCTTTCTAATTTACTGGCGTCTGCTAGTTCGAGTCATCGATTCAGAGAGCGAAAATGAATACTCTCTTCGTCCAAAAATAAGTGTAGCCTTTTCTTTTTGAGAGTCAATGACGAGCGCAAAATACAATATAATTTAAGCATTTCGCTAGTAAAAAATAATATTGTTTAAGATCGTATCCACGGGAATTGGTACAAACAATTACTCAAATAAAATTTGCTTAGTATTATTCATGTGATCAAAATTTGTGTTTGTTGTGGTTATAAACCATAATTATCGACTACGCGTAATTAAAGACAATTGACAATGAAAGCAAAGGTTATTACTAATATAAGAATTAAGGGTAGTAGACAAGACAGATGCAAGATCTTAGCAATTAGCACTGATTCGTTTTATCATTCTCTTCTAAATTTTATTGAGTCTTTCGAATTTAATAATTAATTAGTTTACTCAAGAACCTAATAAACATCTTCCGATTATTTATTCAAATTCCATAGATTAAACTAATGCAAGCCTCGAGAATGTTCAATAACTATAGATAGAAATAGATCTTCAGACGACTTCTCATGAATATAGTCAACTTATAACCCTAGATAAATTATTGAAGAGTCTCTTCCGATCTCTCAACAGATCATTCAATCAAGAGCTAAATCAGATTTATATTAAGATAATTCACAGAACACTTCTTCTTGCGATTAAAGCATCCAGGGATATCTCAACAATCATGTAAAACTACTATCTATGAGTTAAAGGCTAATGAAGAGTCCTGTGAACGTATGCAAGAAAACATTAAATGTTTAGTCTGAAGGAAAACGTCTCTCGAGTATTTTTCTCTCTTGGTTCAACCAATAATTCAAGAAGTTCTTTCGATTGCTTAGAAGAATCACCAATTAAAATCAAACAAAATAGTGTAAAGATATTCACCAAACTATTTCTCTTTCTATTAAATAAGTTAGTAAATAACTCTACAATTCAATTCAAACCCCCATTAACGAATTCAAGCAATAAAACAAGAATCGAATCTAAAAACGGCAATCAATACACCATGTCTGTCAAAACCCTATAAGCAAACTACTCCATAATAGAATAAAAGAATATAGAAGAAACAGAACTAGAAAACATTACTGAAAGAAATAATTCCTTGATTATTTTCATTAATTGATAGAGAATATATACAATTTACATATTTTCATAATAGGAAAATCATATTTCTATTCTACTCCTAAAATCTTATTCTATTTGGAGACTAACTGTCACGACCCGACCCGACGAGCCGCGACTAACTGCCCTAATGACGTCATTATACTAACATGTCACACATAATCCAACTAACACTCAATGAGTCTGAAATCCGGCAGCATAACGCTGCAATAACAACATATGTGTGGTAGGCAAGCCAACAAGCGTCGCTTTGGCCCCCCCTCAATGTACTCCGCTCCCGAGGAGTCACAACTAGCTAACACAATATAATGCAAGCCGACAAGGCCGCTAACAAATAATATCACATATACACTGAACACCCCTCAACATAGAGTACAAATAATATGGTCAATCGAAAATGATTTGATTCTCGACCTCTTACACCAAATAAGAACCCACAACCGCCTTTCCGTCTGCACTTCTACAAGAAGGATAACGACATATGTGACGGACAGGGCACCGCTGCGGCTCCTAAATATACATAAATAAAAAGATAGGGTTCCGTGATAAAATGGTAAAGCTCCTGGATCAAATGAGTTTCCAAACAAACAAGGCAGAACCTAAACCTGAGGATCACCAAACTCAGCACTGTGACCTAGCGCATGAACGCACTTCTCGACCCCAGAAAGGGGTGGTCAAGATTTAAATAATGTACCGAGTATGTAAACATGAAATACCTGCAAATAAGACTGGCATAAGTAGCCAATTGATAACAAGATATCAAAGATAAAAAAATCAGATTCAAATCCAACTGCGTTGGCCATAACAATAGAAGTCATTGCCTTATAAAATGAGAGTCAACTCAAGAAAACATGAAAGTGGCCCATATACATATATATATATATATCTCGTAATGTAACCCTGACCCTACCAGTGCGGGACTCGTGGAATCATATATCATAATCCCGCCCATATACTCGGGACTGCAGAAAGTCATATCTCATCTATGGATCCATCCTACGTAACCCGGCCCTACTTCTGAGTGAGGGTCTCTGAAAATGCAAGGTTGTGCACTAACGTAAATCTGCCCGACTCGGTGAGGTGAAGTAGTAACACTTAGCAAGCAGTAGATATCATGAGTAATCATATGCAAGTAAAAATTATCATCTGACTCTCAATAAAATCATTGTAATAATGTCATAATAAACTCTTTGGGTTTGAAAAATCATAGGCACTTCTCATAACAATCCTCTTTAGGAATTAAATCAGATAAGAATCAAGCACGTGTCCCATACTGTGACATCTTCATTAAATAAAAATCATGCCAAAGAAAGAAGGAATAGTTCACATACCTCTTAGATGAACTAATCAACTCTATATTAGAGTACGCCTCTCGATTTAGAACTTCAACCTATAATAATGGTTATACCGCTCACAATTCTATGATCACTAGCATACTTTATATCGAATAACGACTTCTTATCCTATAAAAATCTAGGGCAAGACTTTCCTGCTTTATACATGTTTCCACAACTTTCAAACGAGGCTAATAATATCAATAAACAAGCATCAATTAAGGGCACAACCAAAACAACAATAAAGGGAATTTACACACCCACTTCTCATGTAAATTTAGCCTCTTAATCCACCTTAAAAACAGCCCACAAAACAGTACATGTTCCAACAACAACGAGGGTAGAATGTGAAGCCTTTCTATGCCTTTCAACACCCTTATTTCTTTAGGACTTACCTTAGCAATTACCACGCTTAAACATGCATAATGGTGACTAAATTTTCAGAATTATAACACCACAAAACAGTCCCTAAAACAATCCATATACATCACAACATGTCAAACAATTTCATGCAAGTTCTTGGCCACAACATGTCATAATTCCATAACTCTTATCTTAATTCCTATAATCCAATTTCGGATTCCAATACTTCCATATAACTAATTCCAACTAAATCTCAATGTTTCCTTTCAATTTCATCAGGCAATTAATGATAATAATAACAACAATAGCCAACGAATCCAACAACACCAAAATCTGTCCCAAATTGGCAACTAGCCCAAAATTGTCACATGCAATGCTTAAATTTCAATTCTTCCTTAACACAAATTCATTACCTTAATTCTAACAACATGCATTCCAATTATATCATAGAAAGAAGAATTTTATAATTCAATTCGTCAAAACAGTCCGCAATTTTTTCACACTGCTTGTCCGAAAATCCCCAATCGCTTTGTAATTTTTCTCCTCTTTTTTGTTCACTTCTTCAACTCCAATTGACATGCAAGTGTTATACAATGTTAAGCCATCATCCCTACACGTTTTTCTTCCACCAAATTTCATCCCAAAAATCTCAAATTTCTCGGGCAGATTTTTGGGCTGCCAAAGAAACGGTGGCTGTTTGCCACTGCTTTTTTGGTGTTGTTTCTGGGTTCTAATTTTTGGTGAAAATGTAGTATAGGAAGAGAAGATAAAAACCGCAAATTTAGCTATGGGGTTTCTGGGGTTCTCGGCTAGGTATGGGAGGAGATGAGAGTTTGTGTTAAGTTTGGAATGAAGAAGATGAAAGATGAAGAGTGTAGGTTATAAAAAAATCTGAATTTTCTTTTTTTTCACTTTGGCCCCAAGTTCTTCAATTAATAAATCTCAAACTCACTTTTTTAATTTCTAGAATTTCATAAAGTCTCAGATCCTCAATCGTCATAATTTTATAATACAATACTATTCCATAACTCCATTGGAATAAATTCAACTACTAGGATTAATTTTCGCCAAATGATATCACGCAGTATAGCACTAAAGAAAAAACTATTCCTCTGGATAACATCCGCTTATACACTAATTTCAGATAACATATGTAAGCTGCTCTTATATTCAATATCCGAATCTTACTTCTTTAATGACGTTCTTAATTATCGTCTTAATCTTACGAGGTGTAACACTAACTATACAATTATGGTAAGTGTACAAGACTGCTTAAGGTAATACACCCTATTTACAAACTCTTGCCCAACCATGGGCTTGCTACAGTAATCCGAGAACCAATACACATAAGTATACACATGTATATTTTGTATACTTATGTATATTTAACACACCCCGACAGTCATAGCGGGCGGTCGTCGAACGCTGAGACTGTCCTAAAATCTTCAAAAAGGACCGAGAGAAGACCATTTGTAAAGATGTCTGCAATTTGATACCTGAAAGGGATATGGCAAACGCGTACTTGTCCATGAGCTACCTTTTCTCGAACAAAGTGAATGTCCATCTAGATATGTTTAGTGCGCTGGTGCTGAACCGGATTACCAGAAAGGTAGATGGCACTAACATTATCAAAATAAACCAATGTAGCTTTCTGAATAGGACAATGAAGCTCTAACAGAAGATTTTGTAACCAACATGATTCAGAGACCACATTGGCTACCCCTCGATACTCATCATCTGCACTAGAGCGTGATAAAGTCGACTGACGCTTTGCAGACCAGGAGACCAAGTTATTACCAAGAAATATACAATAGCCCGACGTAGACTGTCTGGTGTCTGGAAAGCCACCCCAATCAACATCTGTATACGAGACAAGTGTAGATGTGGACGAAGGATATAAATGTAAGCCATAGTCAGTATCTCAGTTGATTTCAGATGTACCTAATCAGGTGTGCCTGAGTGCATTCACGTGCTCAACCTCGGATCATGCATAAACAAACACACAGCTGTTGTAATGATATACGTAATATCGCGATCTCGTGAACGTAAGATAATGAAGCGGCCCTCGTAAGAATGCGACGAGCTAGCCGAGTCAGCCTGGATCCTCATAAGGTGAGCTGAAACGCAAAATTAACACCCAACTTGGGTTTAGTATCAACCGGAGTGGAAATGAACTTACAAGATGACATCCCAGCCCTCTCAATGATCTCAGATGCATACTTCCTCTGGGATAAGAACAACCCCCCGGCATGACAAGTGACATCAATCTCCAAAAAGTAACTCAAGGACCCCAAGTCTTTCATAGCAAACTCAGAACTGAGCATTATCATGATAGACTGGCGTAATTCATCAGAAGAGGCAGTCAAGATAATATCATCTACATATAATAGTATATAAGCCAAGGAAGAACCACGATGATATATGAACAATGAATTATCAGACCTGCTGTGAGAGAACCCAATAGTCGAAACATAATCTGCAAACCTCTTATACCAAGCCCGTGGAGACTGTTTAAGCCCATACAAGGACTTCTTCAACAAACATACATGATGAGGATATTTGGGATCTCTAAACCCCAAGGGCTGATGCATATAGACCGTCTCCTTGAGATCATCATGTAAGAAATCATTCTTCACATCTAACTGATGAATGGGCAATGCTTTCGAAAGAGCCAAGCTGAGCACAGTGCGAATGGTAGCCGACTTGATCACCGGACTAAATGTCTTACCACAATCTACACCAACCTGGTGAGTCTTACCATCACATACAAGACGAGCCTTATGCCTCGCAAAAGAACCGTCAAAATTTTCCTTATGAGCAAAAATCCACATAGACTGAATAATATTAACACCAGAAGGACGGGGCACCAACTCCCACGTCTTATTATCAATAAGAGCATTATATTCGTCAGTCATAGCAATTTTCTAATTCGGGTCATTTAATGGAGACACAGGATTACGGGGTAGCGGTGATTTAATAATATTAGAATTTAAATTAAAATGTCTTTTTGGTTTAAAAATATCCCTTTGACTACGAGTGACTGGTCGATGACTAGGGGAGAATTGAGTGAATTTTGGGGAAATTTTTGACAGGGACGAGCAAAGGCTGCCAAGAGTAAATAGCTGGGCGATCGCAGATCAGAACGGTGTAAACCTCGAGCAATGACGATACAGAATCGTGACTGCTTTCAAAGTGATAAATGACTTCGCCCAACCGCCAAAACTCGCCCACCGACAAGACCGGGAATATAGCTGGGTATCAATGCAATCGGTAGAGTAATAAATGAGCAATAGCTCTGGCTTGCGGGATTTCAAAGTAGGAAATTTTCCGAAAAATAGTGAATAGTATACGGGGATATCCCATCATCCAAAAAATTATACGAATGGGGCACATGATTATTTACCCTAGCAAACGGGAATTGAGATTTATCAAAAAGAACATGGCGACTAATGATGATTTTATTAGATGATAAATCAAAATATTTGTAAACTACTACGGATTTGACGATAACCCAAACACACAGTGGTAGATCGACTGGGGTTTGTTAATTATGGTGGATGAAAAAGAGTGGATAACACAAGGCTACTTCAAAAGCCCTAAGATGTGAATACGAAGGAGTCTTATTATATAAAATTTGAAGAGGGGACGAATATGTCAAACTTTTGGAAGGAAGAATGTTAAGAAAATATGTAGCCATTTGTAGAGCATGATGCCAAAACGAAGGGGGTACGGAAGCATGAACCAATAAAGTTCGGACAATGATATTAATGGTATGAATTTTGCGTTCAGATTTTTCATTTTGTGAAGACGTATGAGGACAAGAAAAACAAAATTGATCCCATTATGAGCACTAAACTCCCGAAACACCCCATTATCATATTTTTTGTCATTATCACACTGAATATTTTTAATTTCCCGTTTGAATTGTGTTCTAATGAATGCTCTAAATTGTTTCCTCTTCTCCAAATTTTAATTCATTAGAACTCAATTCGAACGAAAAATAAAAAATATTCAATGTGATAATGACAAAGAATATGACAATGCGGTGTTTCGGGAATTTTGTGCTAATAATGGGATCAATTTTCATTTTTCTTGTCCTTATACGTCGTCACAAAATGAAAAGTCGAACGCAAAATTCGTACCATTAATAACGTTGTCCGAACTTTATTGATTCATGCTTCCGTACCCCCTTCTTTTTGGCATCATGCTCTACAAATGGCTACATATATTCTTAACATTCTTCCTTCCAAAAGTTTGACATATTCGTCCCCTCTTCAAATTTTATATAATAAGACTCCTTCGTATTCACATCTTAGGATTTTTGGGTGCTTGTGTTATCCACTCTTTCCATCCACCATAATTAATGAAACTTGTGTCCTGGCCCTTACTCCCTTGTGTGTTTTTGGGTTATCCACAAATCATTGTGGTTACAAATATTTTGATTTTTATCATCTAATAAAATCATACTATTAGTCACGCTATGTTCTTTTGATGAATCCCTGCATTTCTTTGCTGCATAGTGTAAATAATCATGTGCTCTTTGCTCATATAATTTTTTGGATGATGATATATCCCCGTATATTATTCACCATTTTTCGGACGTGTCTCGCACCCCAAATCCACCAGCGGGCCCACTGCCCGCTGGCCCCACAGTTCCAGTCACGGTAACCAGTCCCGAAACTGGACCAGTGACGAGAATTGGGCCAGATTCCCAGCCCATTATCGCCACTGTTCCAGTGACGGGTTCCAGCCCAGTCTCGTCACCTATTTCCAGTGTTGGTCCAGCACCAATCTACCGGATGCTGCAGATTTTACAAACAGAAGTTCAAACTCCATCTAGTGCCGCAGTATCAACTTCATACAATAGAAGGGGATAAAAGATTACCTATGAATTAGCAGCCACCACTTCATTCCACAAGTACTCTTATGCTTTCACAGTTGCACCTATTTATTTCGATTACTTGAACAACATTTTGCACAGCTTTGGCAAATGAAGCAACTACCCACTAAATAACGTGGATCCAAAAGAGACATCTCTTTCCTGCTTCTGAACAAAATACAAGCGAGAACGTTGAAGGAAAACTAATAGCTGAAATTATTCAAGTTACAGATGGAAATAAGGAAACTTTTGTGTTAGTGCAGAATATATTTCAAATGATAGGTCACTCCTCAGCTGCTTCCTCCCCTCTCAACCCCAGCTCCACCTTTCGCTCCCAACCACCTACCATATGTAGGCAATTACCAATGATCTTCTACAGCAATCCTTCTCCTGCTGATAACAGAAAAAGTACAACAACAATAACAATACCCAGTGAAGTCCCACAACGTGAGGTCTGGAGAGGGTAGAGTGTACGCATACATTACCTCTACCTTGATGGGTAGAGCGGAAAAAGTACAGAACGGAAGAACCAATATTTCATGGAAAACAAATGTGGTACAAAGGGGGTCTGATTTAGGAAATAAATCTGGTACTATAACCCAAAGCTCATAAATTTCTAGAACAGACAATTTTATCTAACAAAAGAATACTTACGGAGCTCATCAATAGAGATACTGCTGACACTTTCACCGCCCTTTATAAGCCGAATCCTCCCTGTGAAAATATTGTATAACATCAAAAAATCTGTTTCACCGACAAAGCAATTTTTCATACAATAATACAGCAGCAGCAGCAGTAGGCAGCCATGCATAGCATTATTATTACATAATTATTTTGCAATGTATTTTTGAGTTGGTTATCTCACATCTAAAAAACTATCAGGTGATCGGATACAGAATCTAAAGCATTGCAACATCTCAAAGCTGTTTAGCACATTTACTCCCTCCAAGTGTTTTCTAGTCATTCATTTTTTTATCGTTAAGAGGTATTGTATTAAAAGACGAGCAAGCAGAAGGTGCTGTGAGGAATTTACAAGGGGTAGCAACATTACATATTATGTAAAGAGCTCAAAGAATCTATCATGGCCTCTATATCATTTGCAATTGCCATGTTACACCAAAAATAACAGTTTGGGAAAACATCTGCACCAGTTTACAGACCACTAAACTAAATAGAATCTCTCACCACAGATTTATATACATTAATTAATGGAATATTTCACAATTTCCGTTAGACTTTTAGTTCCCAAAATAAAAATAACGAACAAGAGGTTTTATCGCCTTATCTTTTGACATACCTTTCATAAAAACAAACTGCTACTATTTATTTGAAGTTCCAACATAATGAAATACATTATGCTAAAGAACATGTAAAATCAACCATAACATTCAATTCAGAATTGTGGGAGTACTTAAACGCTAAAATGCACATAAATTGAACTTGGTCATGAGTATCAATATTACAGGGATGCTTTTTTTTCATAACCTAAAATATGTTATCAAGCATTTCCTGCCTTCATCTTTTACATTCTTTTCCTTGAAAGGTTCAAATTTGAACATAAGATTAGTAGATTACACCCAACAACAACAACATATACAATGTAGTCTCACAAGTGGAGTCTGGGGAGGGTATACACTCACCCCTACCTTGGGAGGTAGAGAGTCTGTTTCCGATAGACCCTCAGCTCAAGATAAAACAAAAACAAAGCAGATTAACAAGGAAAAGGAATAATAACTACAACAAAATAGTATGCTAAACTAATAACAAGCGACAATAGATAGTAACATAAATCGAAGGATAAGAAATTGCATGAAAAATACTCCGGCTACTAGTAAGGAAAGAAAAGCGGGACACACTCTATTACCTACTAACCTTCTACCCTAATTCGTGTCCTCCACAACCTCCTATCTAAGATCATGTCCTCAGTAAGTTGCGACTGCGCCATGTCTTGTCTAATCACCTCCCTCAATACTTCTTTAGTCTACATCTACCTCTCCTGAATCCATCAATAGCCAACCGCTCACACCTCCGTACTGGGGCATCCACACACCTTCTCTTCGCATACTTGAACTATCTAAGTCTCGCTTCCCACATCTTGTCCTCCATTGATGCCACTTCCACCTTATTCCGGATATCTTCATTCCTAATCCTATCTCTCCAAGTATGCCCACACATCCACCGCAGCATCCTCATCTCCGCAACTTTCATTTTCTGAACGTGAGAGTTCTTGACTGGCCAACACTCCGCCTCATACAACATAGGTGGTCTCACCGCCAATCTGTAGAACTTACCTTTGAGTTTTTGTAGCACCTTCTTATCACACAACATTCTGGATGTGAGCCTTCATTTCATCCACCCCGCACCAATACGATGTGTGACATCCTCGTCAATCTCTCAATTTCCTTGAATAATAGACTCAAGATACTTGAAACTTCCTTTCTTTTGGATGACATGTGTATCAAGCCACACTTCCACGTTAGCCTCATGCATCACGTCACTGAACTTGCACTCCAAATATTCTGTCTTGGTCCACTCAACCTGAACCCTTTAGACTCCAGGATCTATCTCCAAACCTCCAGCTTAGCGTCAACTCCCCCACGGGTTACGTTAATCAGCACTATATCATCCGCGAATAATAGACACCATGGTACCTCTCCTTGGATATGTCGCGTCAAAACATCCATCACTAAGGCAAATAAAAACGGTCTAAGAGATGATACCTGGTGCAATCCCACCAAAACTGGAAAGTGCTCCGAATCACCTCCCACCGTCCTCAATCGGGTCTTGGCTCCATCGTACATGTCCTTGATCGCCCTAGTATACGTCATAGGTACCCATCTAGCCTCCAAGCACCTCCATAAAACCTCCCCATGGACTTTATTGTAAGTATTTTCTAGATCGATGAACCATGTGCAAGTCCTTTCTCTCCCTGTATTGCTCCACTAACCTTGTCACAAGATGAATGGCTTATGTGGTTGAGCAATCCGACATGAATCCAAACTGATTCTCTGAAATATCCACGCCCCTCCTTACTCTCATCTCCACAACTCTCTCCCAAACTTTCATAGTATTGCTTAGTAACTTGATACCTCTATAATTGTTGCAATTTTGAATGTCACATTTGTTCTTGTACAAGGGAATCATCGTACTCCACCTCTATCCTTCGGGCATTTTTATCGTCTCAAAAATGACATTGAATAGACTAGTCAGCCACTCCAAACCTGGTGTGCCTACGTTCTTCCAAAATTCCACCGAAATCTCGTCTAGCCCGGTCGCTCTACCCGTGCATCCTACGAATAGCACCATTAACCTCCTCCACCCCTATGCACCTACAATACCCGTCATCGCGACTCCGTTCGGAGTGCTCCAAATTCCCCATCTCAATGTCTTTGTCCCCCTCTTCGTTCAAGAGTTTATGAAAGTATGACTGTCATTCCGTCTAAGAACATAAGATTACACCCAAGAAATAAAATCAAATCAGCATCAAGCATAACTGCAGCTGGCCTTTCAATAATCAAAGAACTTTAGACTCCACTATAATTAACACATGCAAATTTTTCTTCAGTCCCCTAATTGAACTCTTTGTTTTTTCTTCACTTCCTCACTTCAAATATCCAAATACTGTTCCTGTAAAGCAATCCTGGAGCTACAATGCATTCTTTTAATGGCAGTGATTGGAAAGTAAGGTGTAACCACAGTAATTAGTTCCGGGTTTGGTGTCATATTGCCAAGTTCAGCAGTGCCTAGAAAAAGAAGAAAGTGAAGCAGGCTGCCTGTTGACTGTTGAGGTCCTTCAGGACCAATGAAGGGGCTGTTATAGGTTGGGTTACTTTTTAATCAGCTCTTTTTCTCTTTTTTTGGTAGGTCTCTTTTTAAATATTCTACTTTTGCCTTTTCCTAGTATTATATATTTATATCAGTGCCTCTGTCATCGTACTAAACTAGAACTGATTTCACTAATTTGAATGGACCTTACTTTTGTTACTAATTTTGGTGTAAAGCCTAAATGTTAAGGTTTTAGAAATACAGATCTCTTTTTGTGGGTACCACTCTTGGATGTCCAGGATATAGCTGTGGTAGACAGAGACGCTATATTGCTTCGAACATCATTGATAAGTAACAAACTTTTTTTCTGAAATAGGTAGCAATAAGATGATGAGTACCAAACTAATGAGGCACAATTCATACCGACAGTAGTGGAATCTCAACAGTTGCTCCCTCTACATAAAGCTTGGTACATTTGCTTCATCTTTCTAACAGACTTCCTATACTCCACTTTCTAGGTATAATAAAAATCTGTCTTGAGCCTTGTGTTTTGCATCATTTTGTTACTCTTCTGGCAATGCATTGCAGGCTTTATCCTTCTTTGGTAGGTATAGCTACAAGGATTGAATTTGGCGATTATACAAGTATTAGTCTACTAACTAACTACACATCTTACTCTAAAACCCTGCTTACTAAAGCTTATGAACAGGGGACAAGATATAAGATGATATAATGAAATGACAACTCTAACTCGCAAGACAGCCTGACAAGTTAACACTCTTATTCAAAAATTTCATAAATGCATCTTCCGTCTTGTAACACCATAAAAGATTTGACAACACCTTCGAAAACATACAACACCCGAACATTAAAGATATAGAAAAAACACATTATTTAATGCCTTGTGTTGGATCATAAATTTTAAAAGTCTTTATTTTTTCTTAAACTTCGTACTGACTCAATCATTTTCATATAAAATAGGTCGGAGGGAGTACTAAGTTTGTCTTTTAAAAATGGTTCTCCGCTTTATCATATGGTGTAATAAACCCCCTTTTTTTTTTATCTCAAACGTATAGTCCAATGGCTAAGATGATAATTTTAGTAACGTATAGTCCAATGGCTAAGATGATAATTTTAGTAGTGTATCTATTTGAATATCAGTTTTCCTTAATTAGACTTTCCCTACTCTTGCTAATGTATTAAAAATATTAATTGAAGTCTCTCTATCCTGTAAAGATAGAGGTACATTCTATTCTATTCAAATTCCATTTGTGAAATATTTTGTTGTTGTGGAATTTTTTCTATCCAACAAAGACAAATGCTCTGATGTGTTATGACTTATGGGTA
The DNA here is from genome assembly GCA_029783415.1 of Anisodus acutangulus. NCBI lineage: Eukaryota > Viridiplantae > Streptophyta > Magnoliopsida > Solanales > Solanaceae > Anisodus > Anisodus acutangulus. The sequence goes on along the minus strand of CM056510.1, from coordinate 31,898,464 downwards.
TTGGTTGGTGGCTACAGTAACAAGTCAAATTCAAATATTATCATATAATCAGCTCGAACTGTTGTTTGTCTCGGTTATTGCGTAGCTTGATTGAACTCAACTAAATTTGATACTGTGGTAAGATTGATTGAACTCGATGTAGTTCAGCTCCATGCCTAAATATATGTGAACCAACATAAATTAAAGTAGAGGAATGGTCATCTTCAAAGGACACTATATAACCAATTCAATAAAAAGAAGCATTACATACCCATTGATGCAAAATTCTTCCCACTTATATATCTATAATATTATATCGTTCCTAAGACATTGTTTTAAGTTTGGAATTGCTATAGATATTCCTTATTACATATTTCACGAGAAAACGTTAACTTTTTCGAAAGAGAAAAAGTAAAGACAAATCCAAGTGGAGTTTGACTAATTTTAGCCAATTGTTTGAATCAAATGATGTTTGTTGCTCAACTGCCCTTGAAGAGTGAAAGACCGAGTCCGCCGTAAGGAAAGAAAATGGCAGTAGAAGTTATATTCTCATGTTATGAAATCACGTTTAGACGTGTTTGATGAGAAAATATGTTAACCAACCTTATCCCTTAATTCCCTTTCCATGAATAGGGCACTTGCCATAATCCCATTACCAACTTCTACTGAAAACAAAAGGGTAGTAACAAAAATGAAAACAAAAAAAGGGAAGGAAAAACCACAACTCTATTAAATATTGGGATACTGTGTTTGCCAAGAGCAAAGCAAACTTCTTCAAAGAAAATGAATACGGAGAAAGGAAGTTTCCATAGTATTGAAACATGGAAAAATCGTAGCTCCCTCCCTGAAGTATGTATTCACAAATCAATGGCTTTGCCATGTCCCTGCAACAAAAGGTGAGTGAGATTACTCAAGTTGCTTGTTGTCAAGAACCCTATGCAAAAAACTGAAAAAGGTGTCACGGGGAAAAAGAAGAAAATCAAATGGACTAAACCTGCAGGACTTCTGCCAAAGGAAATTGGTTCAATTTTCTGTAATGCTTCTTGTAACACGAAACCCATTTTAAAGGGACTCTTCAAACTCTAAAAATGACAGACATGATAATGCTGGCGCTTTGAATGAATGCATGGAAGAACAAGATCAACTGATTGTCTCAGGGGAAAAAGGTGACATGTTTAAGACTTGGTTGGAAGATTCGGTGGAGCAGCTAACCCTGAGTAAGCCATGTTCATTCAAGAAGATACTGAGGATCATAGACACACAGGCAAAGCCATTAGAGGTGAGGAGAATTCAGAAAAATCGACCGGCACTGGGAAGCAACCACATACTTAAACCAGAAATCTTTCAGGGCTCTTCGAGTTCAGGTTCAGAAAGAGGATTGGATTTTGTTTCACCAATTGGAAGACCAACAAAGCCGATCCTGAAACAGGCTTTGAAGGTGCAGACTATGGTGCTGTTAATAATGCAGAGAAGGGGGAAATGTCAAAAACCATTAACTGGTCACCAATCAAGAGGCAGCCTGCTGTTTACTGCATCATCAGAAGAGTGATACATACACAGAGAGTGGTGAAACAAGGGAGAGAATGCAAACACGAGGATGAGGAAGAACAAGAGAAAGTTGAACTGGAATTATGCAAGAAAAGGATACTCATGGGAGGAAAATGTCGACTGCTGAGTGCATCCGGCAGCCTTCACTATGATCAAAATGGTATTCTATTACCAGAACTTCCATATCAACAGTTATAAGCATTTTTAAAGTTGTTCGTGTGAAGCTCATTTCTGCACATCTTAGGTTACGACTCTTTCTACTCACTGTATTTCATGTACTGTACACATTTGTGAAGATCCCCTTATTGTAATTGACATCTGTAAAGAACACAATTGTTGTCTTACCTATATTTCTTTGATACTCCACCAGTGCATGCATTTTGTGACTGTAGGGAGATAACTGTAGATCAGCATCCTTAGCTGTGAGCAAGCATGACCATCCAAGTTTTCATGATTATGCAGCTAAACACATCTCAAATCACAAAGAGAATTCAAATGATAATATTCGTAGGGACTTTTTTGCATCAGCTACAAAGCAGCAGCCTCCAGTAATAGATTAGTAACACTAAAAGGAGCAAAAAGAAAAAAGGTAGAAGGTGCTACAAGGCCAAAAGATTCACATCACCAAACATATCGAAAGCTAAAAACGTAGATGTACATGCTCATAGCTTCAACAGTTCAAAGGCTTTAGTCCGAGTGATGCCCTAAGCCTGTTGGCTTCTGCAATCTCTGGATCTGGATGATCTGTTCCATCAGCTTTCTTTTCTTTCTTCTCCTTCTTCTCCTTCTTCTCCTTCTTCTTAGGTTCATCCCGAGCAGGACTAGCACTGCTGCGAGCATGCTTTCTACGACGATCATCCTCACGATCTTTACGGTCTCTGCTTCTACTTCTGCTCCTAGAATAACTCCTGTGTCGACCACGCTCACGGTCACGCCTATCACGTTCCCTGTCCCTTTCTCGATCCCTCTCACGACCATAGTCCTTATCGTCCCTGAGGCGATGACGGTCCCTGTCTCTATCTCTATCCCTGTCACGTCTGCCACGTTCCCTGTCATAGTCTCTATCATAATCTCGATCTCTGTCATAGTCACGATCCCTTGTAAAAAAAAAACCATAGAAGCTCAAATCAGAAAATAAAAAGAGAACCCCCACAACCAACAAAGGAAAGGGCATAAAGTGGATCATGTTGTAAATCAAAAAAGAATGTTCTAATCATAAAGTTTGGTCACTGAGAAGTAATATCAATTACACTACACTGCAGAAGACATCAAATCACAGTGTAATTCAAAACAAGAGCTCCGACTCAATTAATAGCACAGTAAATAGCCAAACCAATCACATTACCACCAACTGAAACAATTGGACAGAGGAAATGTATGATCTATCATACTTCTCAACTGCACACTGTCAGTGCAGAGAAACCTGGCAAGATCACAATTTTTTTTATATAGGAAGCTGCGCTAATCACCAAAAGGCCTAAAATGCCATATCGGTTGAAGGCTTGAAGCATGTGAAGTGTGTGCTCTGTGTAAGACTATCTCCGGGTACTTCAACAATCAGCTTCCACTGGAACAGCAATCAAACGTACAATGAGTATGAATAAAATTTCACTTAACCAAGTCTAAGTCAGGGTCACACCTTCAACCCTGAGGGATATCCCCTAACCCAAGTCCCCAAAAAAGGAGCTTGTCAAGGTACAGTATTACGGAAGGATTTCAAAGTCACTAAAATCATATGTAATGATTAGCAGACGCTGGAATGAACACTGGGTACTGTTATCAACTGGAGATGGGCACACTTCATATCTAATAGGAGTCTTTACATTTATAGGGCCCATATCCATGTCATTTCCACTTCACACAAGTGAGTTGAGGCAAATGAAGAGTTAAGCCCCAACGCAAAGAAAAGGTTAACAGATGATTGAGTTCTACCTGTATCTGTGACTATCTCGTCTTCTATCCCGATCTCTCTCCCTAGTTGGACTTCCCCCACGGTAGTAATCCTGCATAATATAAATCAATAACCAGAACAAGCCTTAAAACAATGACGCTCATGTAAATTAAGCACGTCAAAAATCAACCTTTTCATGCTCATCATCTAATCCAGTGGCAAGTGGTTCATCCTCATCCTCATCCTTTTCCTCTTCAAAGTCATCTTCCAACGCACTTCTCCGAGGTTCAAGCGTTTTATTCTGTTCCAATAAATATCTGGTGGCAACACATGATACATGGGAGACTAAATGAACACTCACATAAAGAGTACAGGAAAAATAGAGAACTTAAGTGCAAGCACTGTAAAATTATTTGGAGCCAAGACCGAGATCTAACAGCACGAACACTCGCAAAAACAGGAAAATAGCAGGAAACACCTGACAAAATAGACAATTAAGGAGGTTTTTTAGCATTGAACGACTAAGGAAGTTCTTTATCTTTCTTCAATTGATATTATTGTGATATAGACCATGTGTTTCCGGCTAATTATGATTTTCCTCTGTGTTATCATCTTAAGCACATTGACCCCTTTAACTTAATACAAGCTTGGGCTTAGACCTCCTAATAATTGTGTTCAATGAACTGAAAACTTACGTGCTTCAATGGTTTAAACGGTCTTCCCCATCACTGCTCTACCCTAAACAATGTCAACAGGAAATAGAAAACAGAAGAGCCAGCAAAACATCCAATGTGAAATATAAACAACCAAAAACATAACAGCCTGCTTTCCCCTTTGTTTGGATCAAGATAGTCCGTTACTGCACAGGCTTAAGTAGAGGACTAATACAACAACAACATACAATCCGGGGTCTGGGGAGGATAGTGTGTACACAGACCCTAACTTGGGAGGTAGAGAGGTTGTTTCTGAAAGAAACTTGGCTAATAACCAACAACAAATTGAGTACTCTCACGAACAAAGTATAATCTTTCTTTATTCTCACTCAACACATAAAATCCCAATTGGATATTCAATTAACTAATCATGTTGTGCATAATTCTATGGTAGTTATTAATCTACTAAAATAAGATAAAAATGGCCAAAGGCTCAAATATTCGAATAGACAAATACCTTTTCTTGATGCGCGGCAAAGCAATATCACAAGAGTAATCAGTCGTCAAAAGTTCATCAATATACTCATCCACATGTGTCAATGCATACTCTACAAAAACAAAACAACAAAAATCAGTAAGCCAAATCATAGTTTACCCAAATCATTCAAACAAAACCAAGAACAAAAACTTACGGCCATCAGCTAATTTACGCCTAAGCTTCCGATAATCATTGTAAAGAGGCTCAAGATATCGATAAACATCGATATCCGTACCAGTAAGTCGCAGATAAAAAGCACCAAGAACACGAACATACTTATAATCTTCGTTTTTAATGAATTCCACAACTATATCTTTTTCAGGCTGGATTTGGAGCATCTTCATAACAAGGCAAATAAAAGGTGAGGGTTTTCGATTGCCACCGAATGTTCCACCTAGGTGGTCGAGTTCCATGGCTTTATCAACTAGTGTTTCTGCTGTTAATCCGAAACATTGTTCTTTCCAGTATGTGTTTTGGTATATTTTGGAACGAAGGATTTTCTCTACTAGGTTTTGTGGGTTCGTTCCCCTAATGTTCTTTGCTAATGGGTCGGTGCGATTCGCCATATCTGAAACCCTAATCGGAGCAAAGTGGGAGAAAGCCCCAAATACTATTATGAAAAAGAATTGTTGAAAGGAAAGGGAGCGGAGTATTTATAATTGGGCTTCTTGGACCTTTGAGGCGGTGGTCAAAACTGGTCCAGTATATTTGGGGTATACATACATATATATACAAATTAATATGATCACCTGTGTATATAAAAAAAAAAAAAGTTTCTTATTAATGGCACTTCAAATTTTAAAAATACCCGTTTAGCCATGAAAAATACTTAATCCAACATTAATTAGGATAGGATTTTTAACTATTTTACCTTTTATTGATATTTTTGAACAATTACAATATCACCTTAATTAAGGTGTTTGTAGTTTTTAATAATAATTACTCACGGTAAAATGGAAAAAAATAATTAATTCTTAAACTTCTAAAATGATAAGTAATTTGAGAATATCTATTTTTAAAAATTATGATAGATAATTTGTGACGAATGATGTATTTTATTATTTAAGGAAAAACTATTTCATTATTCCAAATTAAAGTCATTATATGACGATAGTGTTTGGCCACTATTTCATTATTCCAAATTAAAGTCATTATATGACGATAGTGTTTGGCCATGATAGTGTGAATGTGTCTCAAATTAAGTTTTGTGGATCCTTATTTCACAAATACTTCTTTCAAGTGAAACTTATTATTACTTGAAAGCCGTTTATTACTAATGGCTCTCGGGTCATTCGCACAAATGTCCCCGGTGGTCTTTAATTTTTACTTCTTAAATTTATTATTTTTAATTTTTGTCGTTCAATATTTTTAGTGCGGTATAATTTAAATTTAGCAAAGCATAATTTACGTTTAATTTTGACATATATATCATAACATTCATACAAATTATGTTGGACAAGACAAAACTTTCAACACTCAACATAATTTAAAAATACTACAAATTTTATATCAAATAAATTAACTCCTACATAATTTAGTTCAATTTTCGAAGATAAAAATATTATTGAAACTATGTCTTGCGAAATAAGTCTAGATATTTTTATTAAATAAGTAGTTGACAAAAATTAAAAATCACAATTAAATAAATATCAGAGGCAAAAAATTAAAAACCAGTGTGTTTGAAGAACAATCCGCGCCAAAAGATGTTGGCTCTCTCGAGAAAAGCCCAGGATGTCCCTTTATATATGGCACTAGAGGGCCATGGAGCCACAAATTGCAAGGAATCAATATATTCAAGTAATGAGTATGTTTAGAGAAAGGGATAGATCCCCATTATTCGAATTTCATAATAAATCCGATGATAAAGTAATGAAATTGCGCTCGAGTAAAAACTTCACTTAGTAAGTTAGAAACAAAGTCTATTGACTCAAACATCTACAAACTATACACAATCCTTAACCATCGATAAAAGAAAAGACATCAAATGTAACCACAACTCAAACAACCTGTCCAAAAGCAAGATCAAAAACAAAGAAAGAAAAGAAGGATGCTCAAGAAGTTGTTAGGAACATTCTCCTTACAGTCTATCATTCAAATTCTAGTGGACTCAACTTCTGGACTACCCATTGTGCCATGGGGAACATCAACTCTTTCTACATCTGCTTTTCAGTGCCCACGCATTACTATTTGTTGTTCCTGCAAATTATTGAAAAGGGAACACACCAGAAATAGTCAAGGCAAGTTCCTGTTAGGTGTATCAACATTGAAAAGGGAACACACCAGAAATAGTCGGGGCAAGTTCATGTTAGGGGTATCAACTTCACTATTTGCGTAGATTGCATATTCATATCAAGATGGTAAAATCAGAATATTTAGATAGAAGAAAGTTATGTAGTTCTTGTAAAATCGGAATATTAAAAAAAACTATGGTGTCAAATAATTGCTTTCCACTATGATATCAGAATTTGCAATTCAGATACTACAAATATAACAGAAGAAAGCTAAGTCGCTTATAAAAGTTGAATCTATAGATGAAGTATTCTCTAAATTTTGTATCCCGATACTAAATCTGTAATTTTATCCAAGAATAACTATTTAATACTAATACAACACCATAATCTGTCACTAACCATTATTGGCACACAAAACAGAACATTATGGTTCTTTTTCAAGAAAAAAAGACCCAAAATTTAAAGGGCGTGAAAAGGTAAGTGAAATTAGAGAATCTGAAATCAACCCTTTCCCATAGTTTCGTAATTAACTTAATTCAATATTTTGTAATTGACGTTTAAATTCTAGTCTACGAGGTAAGGTAAGGTCTGCTATGCTCTATCCTCTCTAGATCCATCTATGAAAATACATTTGATATGTTATTGTTTGTTGTTTAAATTCTAATAAAATCATACAAAACACATATAAACCTATACGGAGTTAAAATATAAAAACTTGATTCTTCAAGTTGATAATTTGATTTTAAAGTTAAAAAAAATAGTAAGTTAGAACATAAAACCTGATTCTAGAAGTTGATAACTTTGATATTAAAACAAATTTCACTTCTTGTTGCAATGCCTGACCGAGAAAGAATGAAAAAGAATGTGCAATCTGCTATATTAAATGCTCTTCAACCTTTTCTTCGCGAGAATAGATAGAATAGCAAGAGGATGAAAATAAAATATACCGTACAAGTTTTCTTATGAGAAAGGACAAAAGAAGAAAATAATTCAAATTATATATGAAATTTACCCCAATTCACTTTGAATTACAACCTTTTCTACAGTGTTGTTTGGAATTATTGCTTTTCTTCTCATATTATTTTCTTTGTTCTGTTTCTCCATCTACATATTCCTTAAAAAAAAATCTTCCTTTGTTTCTCGTGAGATAATGCGGAATTGATTTCATGTGTATTTTGTCTAAAAGAAATTCTCTTACGAGTAAAAAAATTATTTCATGTGCTTCAAAAAGTTGTTTGCATCTAACACTGTATTTCTCATAAGTAAGTTCAAGAGTCTCAATTATTGGAAAACAAATTACATTCTTTCACTATGATTCATCTTTTTTTAATTCTATTCCTAATTTTCCCCTTGAGATTCGTATATGTTGGAAATTTGCCTTTGGCGGAAGTTGCGACCGACCAACTTTAACGGCTTAAACACTAGTGTTACGTATGTTGGAGAATTCGATTCTTCACACATGCATGATCTACTAAGTACGTAGATACTTAGTAGGGCCAAGAATCAAATCAAATTTCATTGAGAAATGAAAGAGATATTGGTCCGAAGTGAGGTGTTTGAAGCATGGAAAGTGTGGTGTTGTGTTCAATTCTCTCTCGGTAGAGGAAAGAAAAGAGGTATTGTTGTGTATATAAGACTCGAAATTGGTTTGGGGTTTGGGACCCCAAGGGGTATCCCGTGTGTTTAAAGGAGGAGGACCTAGATGTGCTTGATTAGAGGAAAGACCACTGCCGCAGCCATGCTGTCCGAGTCACGCAGTAGATTATCTTTTGGGCCAGAGAACTTTTCCATGCACGGTTTGATCGAAGTTTCGGATGTATAATTTGGTCCTGAAGTTTCCGAAATTGAGAATTTCGTGACCGAACCGCGAGCGAACGTCCCACTCCCGGTCGGCCATTTATTTTGTTTGAATTACACCTCTATAATGGCATCCAGTTTGGTATTTCTCTCCTTTAATTTGATGGCTTTACTACCTCCGTAATGGTCATTATTTGGCCAATAATGGCATTATGGAAGCGATCAACTGATCCACTTCATCACTATATAAACACCCTTTACACCCGTTGTTGAAAGCGGCAGCTTGATACACGAAAATATCTGACGAGAAAATCAGGTTCTTCATAACTTCAAGCATCATTTCTTATTCAATATTCTTCACGGTAGCTCTTGAGTTTCCTTTGGTCAATTGTTCCATTCTTTGTTTTTATCTTGGGAGCCGAATTGTCAAGGACGTATAAAGGATACATACTGGGGCAATATTGTCTTAGGGACTGCAGTGCCACACTCGACTCGGCAAAAATCAAAGCGAGTTTAGGTCTTCTTGTTCAACAAATATTGTAATTTGATTTTGTTGTTATATTGTAGTTTTCAGTTTTCTAGTTGAATTGTAATTTCGAATTCTTACATAGCGATTACTTGTAATTTCCGTTTCTGCAATCCTTTGTAATCCAACAACTTAAGACAATATTTTGCTTACGACGCAATAACATGGTGGAAATATGGCCGATGTTGTTCTTTGCTGCTGCCTTTGCTCGAGCAACGTTCTTTGCCTTCCCCAGCTGCTCTTGGCCAAAGCGATAACCCGCGCCGCTCTTTATTTGTTCTTGCTCTTGTTCAAAGCGTGCTCTTCTTTGCCCTTCCATTGTTGGAGCTCCACCCTCTTACTTCACCACTTGTGATCATACTGAAAAGTTCATGGGATCGAATTAGAGATGGCGACAAAGATCTTTGTTTACTTGATTATGGGCATGGCGGTTCATACTGAAGATCCTCCCTGGTGGAGATGAAATGGACTCTTCGCTCTTTGAAGCGGGTGAAAGAGACCTTGGTATCCATGTCGTGCTTAACGGCATGAAAGATGGTTCGTGATCGCGTGGAATCATAAGCGATTTCATGTGCAAGAACTATATCTTGGCTGCTTGGCGGAACCCTGCCTACGGTATATTCTACGGGTTGGCGCCTGTGGGAAAAAGCGCAAAGAAGTACAGCGCACAAGATCTTGGTACTAAGAAGTTCATCGTTGAAATTTCTAAAATTCCAAATGGTGGGCAATGACAAGCGGTGATGTCCCAAGTCGAGAATTCCAAATGATTTTAAATCTGGATTTGGAAGGATTTGAAGCCAAGCAAAGCAGTTTTGGTTGCATCATTGATTGAAAAGTTACCTCGCTTCATGGAATGAGTTTATGAGTTACTTGAAACTTCAAGACAAAGGAGATGACCTTTGAAGAGCTTGTTATCAAGCGCAAATCCGGAAGATAATAAGAAGACCTTGCGAAGGGTAGACAACGTTGCGAGGCAAAGGCAAATCTTTGAGGCCAAAGGAAAACAAGCAACATGCGGAAGTTTCACAAAGAGCGGCAAAGCCCCGCGTGAGGCGTTAGGAGGTGGTATGCGTAATCAGTGGGAAAGCACGGTCATAGGATCGAGGAATGCCATGAAGCTCAGGCGAGCAACAGCGAGCCAAGTCGAAAGGCAAGGCTCAAGCTAGCGTCGTCAGGACACGCTCTGGATGACATGATTGAGGATCTCTCGGCCGTGGTAGTCTTTAGAAGCCAACTTGGTTGAGAATCCGATCACGGTGATGGGTGGACCGCAGTGCAACAAGACCGCATATGTTCCAACAAAGATGTTTTCTCGCGTACACTCGGTCTCGAAGAAGGCGTTCATGGGCAACAAGCGCTTGCCGGACGTGCTAGGGGTTGGGAAGGTGGTCGAAGATGACTTAGGCAAGGAACTCACTCTGAAGGAAGTGATGCGACGTCCCGAGAGATTAGAAGAAATCTAGTTTACGGACCTTTATTGGTTAATCTTTGGTTTTTAGGCTAGTGTTTGAATCAAATAAGTTTGTACTCACTAAAAATATAGCACATTTGTGGGGAGGGCTTAGTCTGTGAAGGCCTCTTCAAAGTGAATGCCATGTACGTATTGCGTCAAGGAAATAAAGTTGAACATTCTTCTTATTTGCTTGAGTGCTTCTAATTTATGGCATCATAGATTAGGACACACGTTAACTTCTGTCTATTCAAAGTTTGGTAAAGATGGAGTTGTTGCCGAGTCTATCGGCGTAAACCCTCAACGTAAGTGTGAGGTGTGCGTAGAGGCAAAACTTACTAAACTTACTTTTCGATCCGTCGAAAGGAATACCGCTTTCTCTAGAACTTATTAGTGAGAGATATATGTGATTTGAAGTTTACCTGAAACTAGAGGAACAAGTACTTTGTGACATTTATAGATGATAGCACAAGGTATTGTTTACATTTACTTGTTGAAAATAAGGATGAAGCCTTTGAAGCGTTTCGGCGTTACAAAGCGAAGTTGAGAATCAACTTAGCCTGCGGATTAAATCCCGTTCGTGGCGATAGAGGGAAAATATGTAGCGCCTTTTGAGGAATCTGTGCCCGAAGGCATTATTCAAATCAAGCAGCGGCTCCATACTCACCTCAATCAAGCGGTGTGGCGGGCGTAAGAACCGCACATTAAAGGAAATGATGAATGCCTTGCTTATCAATTCCAGTCTTCCCAAAACATGTGGGGAAAGCCGTCCCTTACGCTAATATGATTCTTAATAGAGTCCCAAGGGGGTAAGGACAAAACTCCATATATGAATCATGGAAGGGAAAGAAACCACTCTACAAATACTTTAAGGTGTGGGGTTGTCCGGCAAGGTTGAAGTACCCAAGCCAAAGCGAGGTCGATTGGGCCTTAGGCGTAGATTCGTATTAACCGGATATGCAAATACTTGATAGCTTATCGACTTCTTAGTGCATAAGTCGGATATTCCAGGATATCCGCGGGAATGCGATAATGGAATCAAGGAATGCTCTATTCTTTGAAAGTACCTCTCAGAAAGGAGAAAGACATAACCTCTCTCGAGCGAAGTTATGCGCAAAAGCTCTCGAGGCAACCGGAGTCATAGTGCCAGGATCTGAATGGTTGAGATCTAGCGAATCTCGAGGTGGTGAACATCCAGGAATCTAGTGTTCAGTTCACCGGAACTTGGAGACTCCAGGAGATGGATCTAAGGCGAAGTAAAGGCCAGGAAGGATAAATCAGCCCGGTCGACTTTGTAACCTTATATGGTTAATGATGAACCTAGGACAATTGCTCGGGCGTTGTCAACTCGGCAAGCTCACGGAAAGAAGCTATTGAGAGTGAAATAGGCTCCGTTCTGCATAACCAACACGTGGGAGTTGGTTGATCTTCCCGGAAATAAGCGGATTGGGGTGTAAGTGGATACTCAAGCGGAAATACAAAGCGGATGGGTCTATAGACAAGTACAAAGCCAGGTTGGTAGTCAGAGGCTGTCGGCAAGCGAGAAGGCTTTGACTACTTTGATACCTACTCCGGTATCTCGGATGACATCCACGGGTATTCATTCGCGATCGCGACTTTGCGTGACGCTTGAGATACACCAAATGGGCGTCAAACGGCCGCTCTGCCTAAACGGTGATTTGGAAGAAGAAATTTATATGGACCAACCAGATGGGTATGGTTCAAGAGGCGAGAAGAAAGTCGTAGACTTGTCAAATCTCATCTGAGGAGTGCAACAAGCCGAAATAATGACCACGAAAAATTTGATAGTACTCTCTATCGAAGGGTTCGCCATTAATGAGTGTGATAAATGTGTTTACACGAGAGGTAACTCTGACTCATTTGTTATGATATGCTGTATGTAGCGACATGTTAATCAGGAAGCGATCCTAGGGTAATCTAGAGACTAAGAACATGTTGAAACAATGCTTGACATGAAGGATATGGGTATCGCGAGATGTCATCTTAGGGATTAAAATCTCTAAGACGTCTGTGGACTGGTCTTATCTCAGTCTCACTACATCGAGGATGTTTTGAGAAAGTTCGAGATGTTAGGCAGTTCAGTAGATAAAGTCACGATGGATACAAATCAAAAGCTTGATAAAAATCTTGGTACTTTTGTATACCGGGAGCGATATGCGCAGGTGATCGGTAGTTTGATGTATATAACAAGCGCACCCGACCTGATATTGCTACGTAGTCAATAAGTTGGCTAGGTTCACCCGTAATCAGTGATAATCACTGGAAGGCGTTGAATCGAGATATTCTGATACACTGAAATACCGTTAAATTACGGGTTACACTATTGAGATATCGGTACTAGAGAATGCAGTGATGCAAGCCAGATATCGATATAGAGAACACCAAGTCCACCAGGTGGGTATATATTTACAATTGGTGGTGAAATGTGTCTTAGAAATCTAAGCACTTGAGCTTGCATGCAGATCCCTTGATGGAATCGGAGTTTATCGCTTTAGACAAGCGGGAGAAGAAAGGCGAGTGGCCGCTGACTGTAAGGATATGTTCGTGTTGGAACAAACCCGTACCCGGTAATGATCGCTGCGGCCAGGTCGATCGGCTACAGGAAGAACGCAGGAATGCAATGCTCAGCAGCAAGTCTCGTCATATTCGACACGAGGCGTAAGGCCGTTGAGCAGCGATCGCGGGTATAATATCCATTGATTACATTAAGTCAAAGGATAATATAGCAGACCCATTGATAAAGAGCTTACCCAAAATCCGAGATAGCTTGCATGTCTAGGGAATGGGCTTAAAACCCAAAATAAGGACCCAATCGATTGGTAGCTTGAACACTGACTGGAGATCGGTAATTTGGTTGATGGGAAAAGCGAAGTTGTAAAGGTTGATTGACGCTTTAGTGGAAGTATGAGCACTTGGATAGTGATTTCTAAAAGAAACACCAAATCGAAAGTCGTTCGCGATAGAGCGTTAAGTGCTATCTGCGGTATGGGGTAAATGTTAAGTTTTCAAAACTGTAATGATTCTCAATGATTGAGGTTAGGTTCTTAGGAAACTTTTAATGGTTCCTAACACTTTGTGAAGTGGGGTATAGCGAGGATACCTTGTAGGAGACCACCTATTTAAGTGCGAGACGGGGCCGCCTCAAAGGCGAGCACTTAAGAATCCAAGGCGTTGTCCATGGCCAAAGCGGACAAAACATTACGAAGAAGAGAGTAAAGGGAATTTGTTGTGTTGGTACCATTGACAGCTTACGCCGCTCTTGGCGGTTCAAGACATCCGTTCAGCGTAGCTTGATGAAGTAAGTCGATGGTATTCAACTATGTGAAGGTTCAGCTGATGCTACCTACTCGCTTATGCAACATCGGCCGTGAAATATTCTTTGGAAATGAAAAAGGCACCCCGTGAGTGCGCCAAAATCTCTTTCAGAGGATTGTTGGAAATTTGCCTTTGGCGGAAGTTGCGACCGACCAACTAGCGGCTTAAACACTAGTGTTACGTATGTTGGAGAATTCGGTTCTTCACACGTCATGATCTACTAAATGCGTAGATAACCGTAGGGCCAGAATCGAATCAAATTTCATTGAGAAATGAAAGAGATATTGGTCAGCGAAGTGAGGTGTTTGAAGCATGGAAAGTGTGGTGTTGTGTTCAATTCTCCCCTACGTCGGTAGAGGAATAAGAATTATTGTGTATATAAGACTCGAAATTGGTTTGGGGTTTGGGACCCCAAGAGGGTATCCAATGTGTTTAAAGGAAGGAGGACTGGAGATGTGCCGGTTCGAGAGGAAAGACCACGGCAGTAGCCCTTGCTTGCGTCGATCGGGATTAGGGTTCTCGGGTCTGGGCACTTCGATATTATCTTTTGGGCGAGAACTTTTCGAGAAATCAGTTTGATCGAAGTTTGGATGTCTGATTTGGACGAAATTCTTTGGATCTGATTTGGTCCCTGAGAAGTTTCCGAGAATTCAAAATTTCGTGACGAAGCGTCCACCACTCAATTCAGCCATTTATTTTGGTGAATTACACCTCTATAATGGCATCGGTTTGGTATTTCTCTCCTTTAATTTGATGGCTTTACTACCTCCATAATGGTGTTATTTGGCCAATAATGGCTGTTATGGAAGCGATCAAGCAGTCCACTTCATCACCTATATAAACACCCTTTACACCATTGTTGAGAGCACACTTGATATACGAAAATATACAACGAAATCAGTTCTTCCTATAACTTCCAAGCATCATTTCTTATTCAATATTCTTCGGTAGCTCTTGAGTTTCCTTTGGTCAATTGTTCCATTCTTTGTTTTATCTTGGGAGCCAGATTATCAAGGGACGTATAAAGGATACATCTGCAGGCAATATTGTCTTAGAATGATAGTGCCACGCTCGACCGACAAAAATCAAAGCGATTTGGTCTTCTTGTTCAACAAATATTGTAATTTCAGTTTTGTTGTTATATTGTAGTTTTCAGTTTTCTAGTTGAATTGTAATTTCAATTCTTACATAAGCAGTTACTTGTAATTTCCGTTTCCTGCAATCCTTGTAATCCAACAGTATATTCTATTGATTCTAGGGCCCATATGATTCTCTTTTTTTCACTCACTATTTTCTTTCATCGGACTTCGTTTTCGAATTTTACTTAAAAAATCAACTTTAGTTGTTTGTATGGCTCTGCTGTATTTCTGCCACCAACGTATTTGTTGAAATGTCCAAGAAACACGAAACTCCGTTAAGGATTCTGTTACTTGAACATCTGTCATTTAAGAATTCCAAAGATAACATTATTGACATTCGGGTTTCAATAAAATGATACATTATTGACATTCACTTAAATTATTGAACATAAAATGCATTGCACATTAAGTTGTCCAGTGATCGAAACATTACCGAAATTTAGTGTAAGATATTATTAATTTCACTTGAGAGTCTTTCTCATTAATATCAATATATATAATGTACAATGTAGAATCCTAGTTTACCATAATTATACATCACTAAATATTTACACAATATATGTGATATATTCTAATTATGGGTAAGGATTATTGTACACGTTAATATTTAGGTTATTGGAGTTATTTCCCGTTACCTTTAAATCTTCTCCTTCATTCACATGATTTCATTTAATCTAGCTGTGTAAATTTGTAATATAGCAGGCATGAAAGTCACTTGAAGAACTTCTGTCACTACAACACTCTCTTCAATGTAGTGTCACATACTATTGAGAAGTCATCTGTTCCTTTCCAAAAGGAAAGCATAAATGGAGAAGAAATTAATGACTTGAATGATCAAATATTGGACTATTAGATGCGATATATTATGAAAGAGGAGTCAAATAATCGGCTACTAACAAGAAGAAAAAGTTTTGGCCAGAGGAAACGTAAATACTGACAGCTTAGACGAATATTGTTATATAAAACTTTTATTGGATGGTGAAATTTGGAATATCCAATGGTGCATTAATGCATATGTAGGAAGAAGATCTCCATTAATATTGCGCGGGTTCACTTTGCTTTTAGGGCACCTTAAAAGTGAAGAGTGACAAATCTTGTGCCATAAGACGTGGAAAGAAAAAAAACAATAAAAAGAAGACGAAATTGGGTATGTCGTCTCATAGATGCTTAGATGGTGATGCTTGTGCCTGGTTTATGGCATTATTCATGTTGCAATTTGTTATTTGGTACATTACCATATTGCTTTCAAATCTAATATCCGTTTGGATTTATTGAACAGGTGTGATGCTTATCAGAGTGCTGAACTGAATTCAGACAACTTGAATAGTGATTCAAATAATAGAGGTAAATCTACAAGGCCAGATCTGGAGCATCGCAATAATGGAACATATTGATTGGACGAAGGGTCAGCGCAGTTCAGTAACCGTTGAGCTTCAGTCCCTTCAGTAGAATATTAAGCTACGTCTTCTTGTTAGATGTTTTTAAGCCATTCATGAGTACACATCTCATATGTTTGAGGTAATTGCGAATCATTTATATGACATATTTCTGTCACCTTTCAATTTTTGTGTATCCACCATATAAATGACTATGAAAATGTCTGAATTTATATGATTAGTAGGTTCCAGATTAGTTTAAAAGTAATCAACTGTTGGGGTCTGATGAGTTTATGACAAAGACAGTTGATGCTTGCTTACATCACAGAAGTAATACATTATTTGAGTATTCTACCGGGACTAGATAGTTACAGTGTCGCTTCTGAACTTCGTGGTACTTGTGTCTTTAATTCTATCGTTTTGCATATACGGCTTTGCCAAGCTCAAGCAAACTGTTTGGGTATCTCCACATGGTTCTGGCCATCAATAACTCCATAGGTTTCCTTTTAGCACTTTTTTCTTGTTAATCTATAGCTAAAATTATTACCAGAAAGTTAGTATTGACAGATTCTCCCTGTAATTAAGACATAGCGCACATCTCCATAGTCATTGCTAGAAATGATAATGGAAGCAGGGCATTCTAAATGACTTATAATTAAAGCTCCCTCTTTGCACCACTATAACCTTTTAAAGTTTGTTGACAATGGATGATGTACAATAGTGATAACTCCTGCTTCCTTTTTCTTTCATGTTTCAGTGATGTGATATAGTATACTGAAATCATATCGGAAAGCATTTTTGAAAATTCATGAAGTTATTATCATAATGAAATAATATCTATTGTTGTTTGATTATTCTATGTCTTTTATTCCTTAATAATATTCAAAATGCATTTCATAGAGGTGTTCATATATATGCTTCCCTCAAGTTAGTTATCTTGATAAAAAAAAAATCTAATCGAGGAGCCCTTGAGCAACAAGGATTTTCCATAAGTAGGCTTGGCTTTTTAGTCAATTCTGTTAGTGTAATTGTATCCATTACTCAAATATTTGCTTAGCCATAGTTACATATACCTTCTTGAGTTGATAGGTTGACTAGAACAAATGTTGGTATGATTTTTGTCGTTGTCGAGAACCTTCGTGTGAGCAAAAGTTGTAACGATATTATGTAATCGAAATTAATTTACCTTATAATTTGTTCTTTACTTAACAGGTAGCATTGTCTCTCATAAGACATGGAGAAAATATTGGCATAGTAAAAGAGTAAAATTGATTGCGCTTGGTCGACTTCCTATGTTGATTCATAAAATTTGTCATCCAAAATTATAACAAGAACAGATCCATTTGTCATTTTAATTCTTGATAACAACATACCTAATGGCTTACAACATGGGGTCTGAAGAGGGTACACAGACCGTACCTCTACCTTGGGAGGTAGAGAGGTTGTTTCCGAAGACCGTATCTCTACCTTGTCATTTTAATTTTGATGATTTTAGGAAATTGTCAACTGATACCTTTTATGCAATAAGATTTGAGTTTAAATGTAGACATTTGAATACTTGCACCTTCACATCTGAGGGATTCTTTGAACCTCACCTCTGTAAATTAAAAATCTATTTATTTCAGCCAATGTATCGTTTCTTTAGAAGTTTGAAGTTTTAATCATGTAGCACAATATTTGAATAGTTCACGGGCCAAGGACCATCCAGTAGATATAGAAACATAATTCTGTTCCAACTTCCAATACAACAATTATGATGCGGCAATATTTTAAGTAGGATACCTCCATTAATTGTGTAGCCGTATTAATTAACTAGGATTTTGCAACTTTATGAAATACTCATATATCGAGTCATATCAATACAAAATGCATTCAAGAAAGACTGAGAATTACCATTATGAACCTACCAGAAAATGATGAGATTTGATACAGGAAGTGATAAAACTTCAAAGTTACCATACAGATGACCAAAATAAAAGAAAAGAAAGCTTATTACAAACCCTAATAATATCAATCGAAATCTACAATGCTAGGCATATATTGGAGAAGGATTATAAACCAACATCAGAAAATAGAAACAAAAACGACGGAGCTAATTTGAGCGAGAATAGAGAACTCCCATTAACTCATTTAAACTGAGGTATTTTCTGTGACATTCAATACCTTCAACCAAAGGTCACTGGCCGAAAGAAGAATATCCCTAATATTTTAACTATCAAGAAAGAAAATGATATAAAAAAACACATAATAAACTTTAAAGAATCTCTCTAAGAGTAAGAGGTGTGCCATCATAACTTTGAAAAGGGATACGAGAGATGTGGACTGAAACCTATACGGATAAGATACACAAAAAGAATATCACTGACAAACTACAGCACGTTTCATCTTTGAACTTGGTCGGCTACATGGTTGTTAGCGGTCGAAGAGGAGGCCGCCCTGCCACTCAATACCCCGTTATCAACAGGTGGACTTACTCCCCACTTCCCTTCAGATTCCAGGGGTTCAATCACTTTAACAGTTCCATCTGTCAACCCAATTGCAAATTGGCTGGGTTCCTGTGGATGTGCTGCAACTACTAGTGGATACACAGCTTGACTTCTGAGACATACAACATGTGCATTAGCCATGACTCTTTTAGCATCAAGAACATCACAAGATAATGAGATTGGAACTAGTAAAATTAGTACATGAATCAACATCTTACAAAGTGCACGAACACACACTTCAATACGTTAGCTGAATGACCAAAAAATTTGGATGCAGAAGTGGATAATATAAGACAGATGATGCTATATCTTTTCTTACCCAGTCAACACTGCCTGGGACAAGTAAGCTGAGGGAGCAACACGACATCTGAGTCTTAGGGTATCGGCGTCAAACACACCAATGTTGCCGTCAGAAAAGGAAGCAAAAACGAGTTGACTGTTGCAGGAGTAAGCCGCGTAGGTTATTGGTGCAGAAAGTGCATCTTGAGGGACCCACTGCGAGAAACAGAATCAATAAGAAAACAAACTTTCACGTCGCTATAATTTGGAACATTTAGGGATTTGTCTTACCTGGCGAATTCTTTCCATCTTTGATGCATCATAAATTGCTAACTGTGTTTCATGGCATACTAGCAAGCAGACTTGGTCCGCGTGAAATTGTACTCGAGTGTCACCACTAGGTGTTTTACCAGCAGGCAGCTGAATGGGAATTGCTTTTCTCTTGTCCCATGAATCAATGCTCCATAAACAGAGCTGCAATGGTTGAATTCCCATGTAAGTACATAAGAAATAAGGTATCTATAGCATGTCAAAGCACTGCTAGATATGCACATGCTGCAATAAATGAAAACACAATACAGAAACATGATTGGCAGGTGCATTCAATTCCAGGCTTCAGGGCATAGATCTGTTCATTATCAAGCTTCAAAGGGGGCAATAATGTTTGAATTTCAGATTGACAACTTATCATCATCTTCACAATAACATTCCAATCAAGACTGCTAGACTGGTGTATTTGTCCTCACACAAAATAACACAGGCCCGTCTGTAGAGTTCAACCCAGACATTGGAAAAGTAACAAGCAATAGAACCCCCCCCCCCCAAACAAAAAAACAACTGGAGGCTGTGGCTGGCACTAAGAGAAAGCTAATTGGGAAGTCTTCGTGTTGCATTCCTCCTTTGGCAGAAACCTAATTGAATAGAATGTAGGTTCTATATCTGTTCCTCTATCCTTTCACGGTTAAAAGGAAATAACAAGGCATTGCAAGGAATATATATATATAAAAAAAACAGTGACTTACCTGAGCATCAGCACCTGATGAAACCAATATGTTAAGGTTGGTGGAGAAAGCAAGACCAGTTATGCGCCTCTGATGGCCCTTCAATTTAGATTTTACCTATGGATCAAATCCAGTAAACATTAAAAATGGGTCATTTAACCAACTCACAGATGTCATTGAATACTGAAGTAGTTGTATAGATTACCTCATCAACCCTAACATTGTAAATGTGGATTGTTGAATCCTCCATGCCAATGGCTATAATGTTGTTATCTTGAGGATGGAACGCTAAGAAAGTTGAAGCCGGCGGAGGTGGCATGAACGTTGTCATTACCTATACAGCGCATAGCGGGAGCTTAGTGCACCGGGCTGCCCTTTTTTTACATAGCAAACCACGCAAATAGTATGTTAAAAGAACAGGACCCTCTTCTATAGACTTACCTTAAATGTCATCATATTGAACAGTGAAACTTTTCCTCCAGCAGCTGACATTACATAAGAGTCATTCTTTGAGAGGGCTATGCAAGGAACAGCCTCTTCCAAATTGACACCTGAGACATCATTAGTCATAAGAAGACCACTGTTTGGTTGCCAGTATTGCGGAACAACATTAGCAGTGGCCTTTAAGACACAAAACGTTTCAGTTTATTTGTTTGTATAACATTTTGAATATAAATATGTAGCTAAGACAGCTGTCAGTTTTACCTTGCCACGGGCCCACTTCCACAGCTTTTGAATACCATTCGAACCAAGTGCCAGAATACCTACGCCGGAATTTGTATAAAGAAGCCTTGCAACCTAAATAGAAGTGTCAGTTAAACGATCCAGTTACGTGTGAATCACAATACAGAAGTAGTACACAAAAGTTGGATAACACACCTTGTTACTTGAATCTGAGCTCTCAGGCATGGTAACCATCCTGCATTGAGCTTGATCTAAAATTTCAGACAACTGCCAGGGTTTGGCCTTATCTGAAACATCCTCCAATAGTCTTGGTTTCTCCATGCTTCTGGGAACAGAATCAGCTCCATTCTGCAAAGAAATAATTTTTATAAGAGGATAAATTCACTAAGCTGCAATACACACGATGTTTGAAGCTAAATATGCTCTTATTTAACAGATTTTAGGACTATCATCTTTCATGAAGACTGAAAGATTAAACTGAGAAAGGAAAAAATGAAATATTACATACAAGGATGGGAGACGGCCTGATAGGAGAGCTTCTTTCAACTTTACAATTGACAGGAGTCACATTTGGAACAGAAGAGCCAGGACCCTGCTAAAAAAAAACAACTAGATTTTTATACTTTTAACATAAAATAACTAAGAATAAGTGGGAGAAGCAAGCAACCATCAATACCTTAATAGCAGCTGCCTCAATGGGTGATCTTAGTGCTTCAAAAGGTGGGGCTTCAGCTGTCCTTAAGGATCTCAAACCAGCAGCGTTTCCCAGTATCTTAATCCCATTGTCAGCCGTAGTAACAGCAAGAAGATTCCCCTCCTTGTTGAATCTCAAGCGTGGAAGACTCTGCAACAACCACCACACTTAAAGCCATCTTCAAAATATTCCAAATAGGGAAGATTCCAATTTTGTTTAGTAGTTTACATTTTCCTTTTTTTTTTTTACTTTTTTTTTTTGGTGTATCTAGGGGATGGTTGCTCAAATGACACTACAGAACTGGCATAAGCACTAACCGGGAGGCCACCATCGGCATCTGTAGTTGTAAGAATGTTAATGTTGTCCATGTCCCAAAATTTTATCTGGCTATCTTCACCCACAGCCAAGAAGTGATTTTGAGTAGTGTCAAATTGCACAATACCAGATGATTTCTTTCTAAACCCAGTATAAGTCCTCTTAATGGCTCCTTCACTTTCATTCCATTCCACAAGAAAAGAATCACCTTCTTTACCAGTTCCACAAGAGAACAATCTATAAGCATGAAAAATCAGCATCAAAGAGTTAATAAAAGTCAATGGAGGCAGCGATACTCATAAAGACCAACATACAGTAAATAATGGTTTCTCATGCAACACTACCTAGTTCCGTCAGCACTATAAAGCATGGTGGTACACCAATGACCAGGAGCATCATAGTCAACTCGGGATCCCATATTGTCATACAGCCAAGCTTTTATTTTCCCATCTATAGCAGTAGAGAAAATGAACTGCATATAGAATCCAAAACAAGATGTTATTCGAGCGTGCATCAAATGCAAACACCATTACAAGGCAGGTAAACATCTGGAAAAATACATCAATAATGCCTTAACATTCTTTCCTTTAGAATATAGTTGCATTGGGTACAAAGCATCTCAGTCTAAACATAAAATTAAAAGCTAATATGTTATCTATCACAGAATCTCCAAATGCACCCAGGCACAGCAAGTGCACCCACACCTCATATAGACGTGGCCTAAGATTGAGATAGGCAATACCTTCTCAGATGGTACGGTGGACCATCAGCACTAAAATAACTTACATTTGACTAATTCCGTGATCTATTTGTGCACAGAAGCCAATGATAGGATGGATTCATGCAGATCCAGACAAGTAGTCTGGGCTTTCAGAAAGAGGATTATGTCCTCCCTGGACTTGCTTGGAAATTTTTACAAAGTGATCAACCAAAACCCTAGTAAGTTTTTTCCCAGTCTCCACCAATAACTATATGGTTTATGCTACTTCCTAGCACAATGAATCTTAGATAGAATGTAAAAGGTTGCATGATGGTGACAACTGAGTAATTAAACAAAACTGCTTCCTCGTGACAACCTATTGTAATGACACTGTAAAAGGTAAGGCGAATGCCAATGAATGTTCCCTAGCACTAGCAACAGTAAATAGTTAATTTTTACCCTATTTTGTATAGTTAATGAATGTTCCCTAGCACTAGAAACAGTAAGCAGAACTCTGCACCTACATTTTGTAAAACTTTACAAATACCAGCAGAGGGGGTTGGTGAAGTGTTATTCAATCCTGAAGCAATAACAAACAACCTATGCAAATTCTTCCATATCTGGAAATACCTGAATGTTCTCCTTCTGATGAGGGCATATGGAGTATACAGGAGCTTCATGTCCTTCAAAATTGAACAGCTTCCTTCCTGTTATATCCCATACCTGTTTCAAACTTTTCATTCAGCATTTTCATAAACAAGTTTGCAATTCCAACTGAAATAATGAAGCTTCAGCTGTTACCTTTATCAACTTATCATCTCCACATGTTACTACACATAACTGCTTGTTTGGATAAGCAAATGCTAAGTCGTTGACACTCCCGGCATGTGCATCCATCTTAAATCACAAGGATGCAGGTAAGATTGAGTTATGGATTATAGATTTTAAGTTCGCCACAACATATGGTTCAACTTGTTAAAAGAAATAGAAAGAAACAACAGAAAAATCTACCTCCAAATGCTGGCGCAAGTCATTTGTTCCAATAGTGCCATACAAATGGACCAAATGCTTGGAGAATGCAACTCCTGCAATACAAAGTAACAGTTATGAACAGCCACAAGAACATATATAATAACAAAAATAAAGAAGAGCACACACCAACAAAGGTGCCATCTGGACTCCACGCAACACGGCTTACAGAAAATGGTGCGTCTTTGGAAGCAGAAGCCTGTGAAAACTCTCAGTTGTCAGGAAAGAAAAATAGTGTACTATCATTCGAGAAATCCTAAAGACATCAAACCAGAGACTAACCAACAGCACTACATATTTGTAAAGAGACTAGTCTCTCAAATTATAGAACTGAAGATTTTATTTGAATTTACAACTATATGCCAGATAAAAATGCAACCATATTGAAGAAAAAAATTAAAAGTTAAAACTTGAATGTTTGCTTTCACTTCCAGAGAATCAACTTTCAAAGAATTTTGTGTTGACTAACCTGAAATGTCAGAGTACACGCTTGAATATCCCATATTTTAAATGCTTTCGAAACCAACTTCTCTCGCGTTGCTACTTCCCAAAGCGTTATTTCACCATTGCTGGATCCAACTGTTCAGCACATTCCATAAGTTAGAGGAAGAAGATATCTTAACAGCTATGAGTCTTTTATCACTGCTGGTCCATGCGGCATAGGCACAAGGACACAGCAACAATAGGATATATGGACTGAAGATCTTAAACATTAACATACCGAGCAGGTATGTATGATGAGAAGGATGAAAGTCCATGCTAGTGACCGGGGATCCTTGAGGTAAAGTAAAAGCTACTGTCCTTGGTAGGTCATCGAGGGACCAAGAGGCTTGCTGACGAACTGTAGGATATGTAACCTGAAAGGTAAAAAGATAAAACGCATTTCATGACTTTGATATGATCTGATTTGATAATAATAAATTTGAGGGAGAATTCCGCGAGAGGAAAGAAAAAGAAAATATATCATTTAAGAAAGATTCATCTTCAGCAATACCTCCTCAACAGACTGTGCAGGTCGTAAACGTTTCATTAATTGCTCATGATCAGCACTCTGATAGTCAAGCATACCTAATGTAGCTGGAGGTGTGAGGGGGCGCTTCAAAATTGAAACTGTTCAAGAGAGCAACATACGTCAACAGAAGTGGAGAATATCATCTCTGGACCAAATACCCATAGTAGTATCAATTGTCTGCTTGACTGCTTTATGTCCAAACCAACTAACCCAAAATATTCAAAGCTATATAGTCTTCAGAAGGCAAGCATTCTAGTTCTCAAACACATCAATTTTGGACCCTATTTAATGGTATCAGATAATTGATGAAGCATTTTAATCCTCAAGTAAAGAAGAGCTACTATTCTTTGTTTTTATAAAGTAGGCAAAACAAGAGTTTCTATAATTTCTTTCAGCCTTGTTATTTGGTGCTTCTTTACCATTTACATGTTGGAATAGATGCTTAACTATTGATTAGAAACTTTTGACATGCATTCTAGAATAAACATTGAGAAATTTGTTAATCGTTTTACACACTAGGTTCATGGATATCTTTGACCTCTCAAAAGATGAGTTGTTCTTGTTAAGTTTTAACAAATACTTGAAGCATAATCGATTGTGTCCACCGGAAGCCAGGCCCCTAGTCGTTCGAAGAAAACTAGTTAAAACTCACCTTGATTTGGTGGAACAGGCAGGGATGATGCTGTCACGACAGCTGCTTGGACAGATGAAGAAGCAGCGGCGTTTGCCATCCAACCTGCTAACGCATTAGCATTTGCAGCAGCTGCTGCTGCGGGTGGAAAGGGCTACAAGCAACAAATTTAAAATACATGATTTGACCGAGTGAGACAAGCAAAGACGTGGTCATAAAGTAAATGATAAGTTAAATTACCAAAAGTATCATAACTAGAGTAACCACAAAGAATCATACCCCATGCGCCCCAAGTGCTGTAAAAGCGGCCGGTTTTGCAATAGCTGCAGGAGGAAGATTAACGGGTGCGGGTGCAACAGCCCCATTTGGAGGAGTGCATGTATGATCTGTGAACAGCGTCTTAATGTCAGGGTTTGGCCTTGGGTTCTTACAAAGCTGGTGCTGCCAGTTGAGACTGCAGGAAATGCCAAAGTAAAAGATCAGATCAAAAGACACGATTCCAAGTATAACTGCCAACATAAACAGCAGAATGTTCAATCCCAAGAAGCACACTACAGTTGATCTTTAGACAAATGCAAGAAACGCATTAATCACGAGAAGTATACATGTGAGAAGACATCACATCTTGGTTATCTTGCAATCTAAGAACTAAGTCAAGTTGTTGGAAACAGACCTCTTTGTAAACTGGCACCCACTTTCCCTCATTGTACTTAAAGAATCAAGGAACTCGAAAGCCAAAAAAGTAACAAGGTAATTGACAATTTTCTTGTTAACAGGGAAAAAGGGCAAATGAAGCATAAGACCAATTGCACGCCATATATTTTTGTTGACTTGATTATGGACAAAATTAGAATGATTCAGTCCTCTGCCGAGGCAAGGATCTGTAAAGCCAGTAGAGCCTAATACAAAGTTCACAAATGCCAGTACATTAACCGAGCAGTCAGCACTAAAATATCTTCTTTTTCCGTGAGGTAAAGAAAACAAAAGAAATGAGCACCAAATATAAAAGTGGATATTATCCTTCCTGATAGATTAGTATTCTTCACCTTTGATTGATTAATGTACGCAACCTCGAAGATCTCAGAGTCGGGAAGACGAGTTTTTCACGGAAAAGAGGATTTGCCTCGATCAATTTCTTCAGCTCTATCAACATTATGCTTCGTGCTGTCTTGGTGTCACCATACTTCGAAAGCTGCTCGTTCTCTCTGAAACCAAGTAATTCAGAAGGTCATTACTTGACTTACATTGAATTGTTAAATCGCAATTTAGGAAAGATAAAGATCAAGTATGGGGGAAAAAACTACACAAACTGAAATAGTCCTCCTACAAGCATTCAGCACAAAATCCTCATTCGCAGAAAACCTATTAGGTCAAAAGAAATTCCAGCAACTCAATAACTCGAAATATGCAACTTCTAGCCTTAGGAAAGACACTCAAAGGTTGTTTCCTTAAAAAGATAAATGTACTTAACATCCTAGAAGCCTGAGATCTCAGACAATCTACTGCTAAGCATGTCGACAATACCAAAGTCTGCATTTTGCCTCCTTCCATCTCAAAAATTAAGACTAAAATTTACTTCCTATTTGGTTCTCAGACAACAGAAAAACAATACGACCACAAAAAGATCCCTGTGAATATCATGGTAAAGCCAATAAATAAATCACCTCATCTATTACAACCTTACCTCCACAGTACTTTATGATGAAGCGAAATTGGAGTCTAATTATGCAATTACAAGCCCCTTAAGAATGAAAAAGCCATTTTCGTTTATACCCTCTCATTGTCTAATTATATGTCCTTTAACAAAGCAAAAGTAATTTCTTCTTTCAATGTGGCTATGCATGGATATTCCTTTCACATATAACATGAGAAAATAGCTACCTGAAATTGGTAAGTGTCAATAGCTGAGTTATCTCCTTGTAAAGGTCCTCATTGAATGTAGAAAACACTTTCAAATCACCCACAAGAATCTCAACTGCCTTTGCCTTGTCTTGCCTGAAACAACAACATGCCCAGCAAAAGGAGAAAAGTTCAAATCAGAACCCTACTAGCAGAAATGTATCGAAGGCATGGTAAAATAACTACAGGAACATACTTATCAAGAGCTTCAAGATATTTCTGCTTTCTTATCTCAAAAAAGATTTTCATAGAGTATCTGTTGTCATCAACTTTAGTAAATCCAGACAGGTACTTCTCAACTTCGTCCCATTCACCTGCATGTACTTTCTCCTCAAAGTACTTCATATTGAAGAAAAAACCTGATTCTTGCTCTAGCCTGCAAAATAATATATTTTTTTAAGAGGTTAATCATAAGCACAGAAATTCATATAAAAGACATTCGCTTGGATGCAGGAATACTCAAAATTCTATTCTTACATTTACAAATTAACAATAAGAGAGAGAGAGAAATGCAGAAATGCAGAAATGCAGGGGTGTATAATAGACCCTTTGTGATTTGTCTCTTCCCTGGACCCCGGACATAGTTGGAGCTTAGTGCACCGGGCTGTCTTTTTTTCTTAGAGAAAGATTCAAACACCCTCATTTACACTGATAATTAATGTCAACCATAAACAGAAAAGAAAGCTTTGGACACCCTCAATCGCACTTGATACTAGCAAAGTTTTCATTCCTCACAAACTGATTAATTGATGTCAACTGAAAATATGGAAACTTTTCACACACTTGTAAACTGATTTCAACCATAAAACAAGATGTTGAAACACTACTTGCAACTGATCCTAGAAAATTTAACATTTTTAACAAGATATAATCATGCCATAAAGTTTTCACTTTAAACCTCATCTTTTAATAACTTCATTTGGAGAAGCACTAATTAAATAGCAACAGATAATTAAAAATCAAGGTCATTAAATGTATCTCATTTAACTCTGCACCAGAATTTACAAAAAAGAAAAAAAAAGAGAAAAAAATAAAAAAGAATATAAAAGGCAACACATACCGTGCAAACAACAAAGCATAACTAACTACTTCTAAGTGGTTTTTCTTTTCCTTTTTTAGATAATTACCATAACAACCTCAAAACTAAACAACCAAGTAAAAATAGTACTACTACTAAACCATACAACATATAACATGACAGTAAAATCCAAAAATAAAAGGAACACATAGATGTGTCTGTGTGTGAGAGAGAGAAAAAAAACATACTTGTGAACAGTGTCCTTAAATTTCTCCTCTTCGAGGAACTGGAGTATGAGGAACACCAATTCTCTGCTTAGAGAAGACATTTAACCCAAATCAAACAATCACCGATACCACAACTCTATAGATCCACGCCACGCGCTACGATTTCTAGGGTTTCTACGGAAAGAAGATGGAAAATGAGGTGGGTGGGGGAAGGACTTGGTCTCGCTATCTTCGATGCGTTTAGCAGTAACCTATCTTTTTTTATACTGACCTATCACTGATAAGCATCTTCTCATATCGTCTTTAGGTTGTGATAAGGTGATAAGCTCATCGAGATAGTTCACCTTCCTTATTGATAAGGAGAGTGTGACTGGACTTGCGGATTTGAAATGCGGAATTCAAATGGAGTTGAATTACGATTTCGCGTCGTGGGTTACGTGTGCTATTTGATCTCTTGTTTTCGGCGGCATTTTAGTTCGTTCGTCTAATTTATCGCGGTATATTGATTTCTCACGCGGTCTTTTATGGAATGGGAATTAATTTTTGTTATGTCAGAAGAAAAAGAAGTTTGATTTAAAGATGAATGAATTCGGAGGAACAGCGCGTGTTCACGCACTTGATGAGATAAGGTAGGCCCCTTTATTTTATTTTTTTGTCTCACTTAGACGTGGTTCTTTCTAGTAAACTGGCGCGTGATCTCTCAAAGGCTTTTTTAGGTTTTCTTTTTCCGTTTTTGTATCTTTTTTAGGAGAAGAAAAATAAAATATAAAAAAGACAATGAATTTAATACGAAACCCAATTCAAAGTGATCACATTAGTTGCATTTCCTAAACAATACTGGATAAAATAAGTAGGATATTTATTGCCCGATTTGTATCATAATAGAAAGAAAATACACATTCTTTCATTTTTGCACACTTATATAAACAAAAACTATTATTTTAGGAGAAGGAAAAGAAAAATATTTTTAAAAAATGTATTTAATAAGAAATCCAATTCAAAGTGACCACAATAGTTGCATTTCCTAAACAAAAAGGGATAAAATAAGTAATATATCTATTGCCAGATTTACTTAATAATGGAAATAAAATAAATTGCATTGACTAGATTTGTTTGATTTAGATGAGAATTGACTAGCACAAAATGAATATGACTTATAGACGGTTTGGTCAAGCTTATAAAATTTGCTTATTTTGAAAAGTGTTTTTTCGTACTTTTAAAAAAGTATTTTTGGTGATAAACATATTGGCCAATTCATTTAAAAACACTTTTTAGCAGCAATTAGTATTTGATCAAGCGTTTAAAAAGTATTTATAAGTGTATTTTTCTCAAAAATACTTCAAAAGCTATTTTTAGCTTATGAAAAACTGTTTCTGCTACTCCTTATTTAAACATAAAAAATATACAATTCAAATAAAATAGTAAAAATATTAAAAAATAAATGTAAATTTGATAAAATACAAATATTATTTGATAAAAATGAAACATTTATGTTTACTAGTAATGGTGGAGATGTTTATGGTGGTGGTGAGTGGGATTTTTTGGGGTGGGGTGAGGGGGGGGGTGGGTGGTGGTGGAAGGGTTGTGGGGTGGGTGGTGGTAAGGTGAGTGGATGGGGGTAAGGTCGTGGGTTGTGAGAGTATGGTGGTGGTGGTGAATGTGGGAGGGGTTGAGTGGTGGTGGTGGGTGGGTTTGGGCGGGGAGGGGTTGGGGTGGTGGTGGTGGCGAGTGGAGGGAAGGTGGTAAGGTTGAGGTGTGTGTGGTGGTGGTGGCGAGTGGGCGGGGAAGGTGGTAAGGTTGAGGTGTGTGTGGTGGGGTGGGTTATAAGTGGGGGTGATGGTGTATGGTTGTGGGATGGGTGGGCTATGGGGTGGGTAGTGGTCGGTGTAGGTGGGTGGCGGTAATGGGGTAGGGGTGGGTGAGTGTGAGGGTGGGTAGTGGTGGGAGTAAGGGTGGAGTCGATGGTAAAAATTATCCATATAAAATACCTTTTAATGATATTAAGATTTTGTTCAACGTCTTAATGATTAATGTCTATTCAGACCAAATAAGTGTTTAGATCTTAATATAAATAAATGCACTTAATAGCCTAAGGTCTGAACCATTCAGATTCAGACCTCCGTTAAGTGCAAACAAATGAGGAAGATCTTGAACAAAGTCTTAATATCATTAAGAAGTATTTTTGTATGGGTAATTTTTTCCGCTAACTAACCACAACCACAACCACCAACTCCACCCCCACCCTAATACCACTAACCACATTTGTCATCACAACCATTCCACCTCACCACCACCACCACCCTCCACCCCTACCCATCTACATCCACCCACTCTCCACCCCGCCACCATTAACCATATCTACCATCACAACCGCCACCACCCCACACCACTATTAACCACCTATGTCATCACAACTACCACATCCGTCGCCAACCACCAGCTACCACTATCGACATTGTCAATTACTAACATCAACCAACTTCATCATCACAACTATCAATTGTCACCATCGCGCCAATCACTACAACACCAACATGCACCTCCACCATCACAACTATTACCACCACTATTAATAGCAACTAGCAGTAACTATCACCACATCCACCACTACAAAACATCTCCATCATCACTAACGAACATAATTGTTTCAGTTTTTACCAAATAATGGGTTTGTTTTATTAAATTATATTTATTTTCTAATATTTAGTTACTTTTTTTAATTGTATATTTATTATATTTAAATAAATACATTATGCACATTCATATATTGAAAAACAAACAGTCTTAATCATTCAGTGTTCAGATCTAGAGACAGCATCTTAATCATTCAGATGTGCATTCATATTCAAACGTCTTAATCTTAATGAAAATTAACAAATGGGGCCTAAATGTCTTTAAGAACTAAGATCAACTAGAACTAACAAATTTCGTATATACTCCCTCTGTCTCAATTTGTTTGAAGGTTAACCAGTTTGGGAGTCAAATAATTTTTTTTTTACTATGATTTTTTTCAATTCTTTTCATATATTGTGAATTATTAATTATGCAGATTTATAGGGAGTACTTTTTGTATAGTTTTCAAATATGTAAATTTTATTATAAAATACTTGAAGAAACCGTTTTTAAAATTAAGTCAAAGATGAAGCTATTTGACTCTCCAAACTGATTAACCTTCAAACAAATTGGACGAATGGAATATATTAAATTATATTCCTTTTTAATTTATTACTAATAATATAATAAAGTACATAAGACCATCGAGTAGTTAAACTACTATTTGGGGGGAAAGACAACTTTAACCAATTTTAATAGAGTATGAACTTTGCAAGACTGGTGGGAGTCTTTATTATTATACAGTCGCCTTGGTGGGGATAGCTGTCGACAGTGCATCAGGCACATGACTTGGACACTTTGCCTGAGTTGCATTGGTCCTGTTTAAAAAATCAAAAGATTAATTATCAAGCTCAAGAAGCTCGAGATGATCAAAATATTATTTATTTCAAACTGTTGATTAGTTAGATTAAAATACTTCGTTTTTGGCCTATAAGGTCAAAAAGAATTCTGCCTACCTCATTTTGGTTCTTTATTACAATAATGCAAAAAGTTTTTTGTCTTCGTTTCGTTATGGAGTAGCATATAAGAAGTTGGAAATCACTAGCCCGATTACTTCAAACTTTTTGTTTATGGTTTTTAGTACTTTTTATCAAAAGCTTCTTTATTAGTATGTGATTAGAATTTGATACCTCTAATTAAGGGTGGTGGATTTCTATCCATCTCACTCCATCCCTCAATGATATTATGATGATATTTATCTAATTAGGATTAGGTCATGTTAATAAATGTAGAAGTCTGAAACTCAATCTTTTATTGAATTGCATTAGTGTTAACACTCAAAAGTAATTTAAGTGTTTAGTCGAATTCAGTGACAGCCGAACTATTCCAGAGCCGAATTTACTCCTAACCCTTGACTACAAGAACTTCATCGGCTACTAAGGCATCTTAGCCGAGTTGTTAGTTAGAGGTACGACTGGGACCCACTCAGATGCAGACGCCTCAACGACCAAGTCAAAAGGGTTTCCGGATCCCTAGAAGCAGTAACGGTTAACAACAACTAAAAGAAAAGGGCATTATCCGAGCAAGAGGAGTAGAGGGCGCGAAAATCGGCACCACCTCCCCCATAGTCGGTCATTGAATTTAGTGGGTTACTTGATGGCTGACATGGGGGGGGGGAATCACGTTGTACAATTTTTTTCCTTTTTGTACTATAAATAGGATCATTCTTTGTACATAATACACAACACAATCAATCAAAAAACTGATTCTTATTTATCTTCATTCTACCTTTACCGCTTTTATTGCACTCTAGCTGTATTTATGCTTCTTACCATCTAGTTTACTCACTCACCATCCTAACGCTTTCTGGAATAGTTGGAAAACCCATTGCTGGAAGTTAGAGTTCCGCTTCCGGCCCAAATCGCTTAGTTAAGGAATCAAATTGTCATCTGATTTCGTTAGCCGATAAAACGGCAAACACTTCGGACGGTAACAAATTTGGCACGCCCAGTGGGACTATAGGTGATCTCATAGCGAAGTTTGATTCTCCAGGTCAGGATCATACTTGGCGTATGCGCCTAAGGTCTGGTAAGAAAATGAACCAAGAGTCCAGTCCACATCCTAAACAGAATCCTCCCAGAAGGAACAACGAGCCACCATCTTCTTCGGGTATGCCTACATCGGTTGATACCCCTCCACTTCCTTCATCAACCCAAGCTGTGGGTGAACCTAGTCAATCTGAGGGTCAACTGTTATGACCACGTCATTCATTAGACAATAGATTGATTTGGGCATCCACGACATTATGTATCAGGTTTTCAAACAATTGGCTGACATTGTCAAGCCAATGGTGCATAATGAGGTTCAACAGGCGAGAGAACTGGAAGTTAATCGACTGCATCCAGGAGAAGGTTCGGCTAGTTCTGTCATCCCTCTGACGAATGGCGTTGTGCAACATGCAATTGTGACTTTAGGTGTTGCTCTTCAGCCGAATGTGTATCAGCCAGTACCTGCTCAGGTACAACTGATAGCACACCTAGGAGCACAAGCCTAACCACTTGGTAACCAATCTACTGTATGGTTGCCACCAAATACTAGGGGGCAAGTTGTGCCACTCAACCAAGCGAATCTGCAGCATGGACAGGTCAATATGGCTCGAAGACCAGTTCAGACGTTCGGACACCTTGGTTTGCCGCCTGTTACGTCGTACGCTTATGTCGACGGCCCTACGGTACAGGCGATCAATGTTGGCCAACCGAACTAGCAGCAGATGGCCCATGGCTATGACCCTGCTAGGCTATCTGGTGACGCTGTATACAACGGGACACCATTCCAGCAGTCACAGTAGGTACCCAATCCATACCATCCAGGAAGCGCAAATTTTCTAAGAACGGGTGATGTCCGAGGAGAGCATACATGGAACTCAAGTTCCGTCGGCTTTTTCAGGAGCTCAGGTTGCAGGCTTTGGTGGCTATGCCCAACAGCAGGAATAGGGATATACCCCGTATGTTGGTAATGGCCAGCAAAATGTCTACAACTTTCAAAACCCTGTTCAACAAGGTGCAGAATGAAGGCCTCCAGTTCAGAACGCCTACCAGCCGGTTCCAGTCGAGAATCGGCAGGGGACGCCACAACTGATGAACCCTGAAACCATTGCAAATACCATGAGGATGTACTTTGGCATCCAACTGAAACCCTTGGACATGCCTGTTTACAGGAAGCCCTACCCCGATTGGGTAGATCGGGTAGCACCACTGCCAAGAGGCTTCAAAACGCCTGATTTCGCCACCTTCTCGGGTGATGACGACAAATCTACCATTGAGCATATTGGCAGATTTACCGCCCAATGTGGCGAAGTTGGCCAGAACGAGTATCACAAGCTGCAGTTATTCTCCGTTTCTCTAACCGGGACGACATTTGCCTGATACTCATTTTTGGCCCCCGACTCCATACAGAGTTGGGCTGACATGGAGCGTTGTTTCCATGATAGATTTTATTAGCCTGAACCTCAAGTCATTGTGACGGATTTGACGAATCAAAGGCAACAGATCGATAAGTCGGCTTCGAGAGATTCAGAAGGAAGATTGGGAAATGCATTGTACACTTCCCTGAATCAGAATGCGCCTACATGATAATCAACAACATGCATCCACAGCTAAAGGAGAAATTAGTGGAACAA
Source organism: Anisodus acutangulus (assembly GCA_029783415.1). Classification (NCBI taxonomy): domain Eukaryota; kingdom Viridiplantae; phylum Streptophyta; class Magnoliopsida; order Solanales; family Solanaceae; genus Anisodus; species Anisodus acutangulus. Next base: position 31,863,793 of record CM056510.1, on the reverse strand, counting down.
TCTTGCTCTGACTTAAGTCAGTTAGCCGAGAAGGCTAGCCAAATAGAGAAGTTTATCCAGGGGAAGGAGAAGAGAAGAGCCAACCGAAATCGAGGCTCCCATTTGGTATCCATTATTGAGGCAGATGAGTCTGACTCAAGGTCAGCCGATTGCACGGTATATACAATGGTAGCCGAGATTGTCATCCGATTTCGTCAGCCGATAAAACGGCAAACACTTCGGACGGTAACAATTAGTAATCCTTCTGAATTAAACAAAAAGAATAATCCAATGTTGTTAGAATGTAGACAACTTAATCTATATTCTCCATGTTTCATTTTACTTGCCCCTTGTTAATTTGGTACTCCCCTTAAAATAATTATTTATTAGAAATTTATTTTACTAAATTATCCTTATTAATTATGATTTCAATACGTTTGACTACTATTATTTTATAAATATATACTTAATGATAAAAATAATATTATTAAATCTCTATTAATTTGTTAAAATAAGTAAGTAAAAAATATTTAATATAAGGATCAAGTAAAATAATATGAGGAAAGTTTGACAATAAAGGACAAAATTTATTCTCTATAGCTAGTAAGTAGTAACCATCGAGAATGGGGAGGTAAACGGCGGTATGAGTTCTTAATTTTGCCACTTTTTAGGAAAATTGAAAAAGAAGGAAGAATAATTGAGGAAATATAATAAGGTGTTGACGTGAAAAAATGTTGACCCACCACCAAAGGATGTGGGGTAGCGGATGGGGCTACTCCCCCTTAATCAGAGGCCTCGGATTCGAACTCTGGGTATTGAAATATTCTTAGTAGGGAGCGCTTCCCCCCGAATGGGGCTTACGGCGCGAATCCGAATATAATCGGGTTCCAATGCGGGTATCGGACACCGGATGGAAAAAAAAGGTTTGACCCTTGAACTACCAATGCTTGGTAGAAATAAATTACTATCATATCCCTTTGGAACTTTTCACAAAGTTGGCTTTTGCATGTGAAAGCCACCACTTAGTCAAAGATGTGATGATCTACAACTTTCCTTTTCTAATCGATGGGCATGATTGGTAATTGGCTAATTGCTACATCTAAAATTAAATGTGTAAGTCTGAAATAATTAGTTTTCTTGTATATTAGCAGTCAAAAAAGATTTACAATTTCGGAAAAAGGTTACGAACTCCAAGTTTAAAGTTTTTACATTAATAATATAACTCGATATCCAAATATTTGTAGAAGAAGTAAAAGTTTGATATCTCTACCAAAAAGGAAAAGACATTAGCATAGGGGTGGTTGGAACCTTGGAGGCATAAGGATGCTAGTCCAGGTATAAAATGTGGATTTTTTGGTCTTGCGTGTGATTGATATTTTTTATCTCGATATAAATAACTCCGGAATTTTTTTTTTCATTTCATTTTACTTGATCCTTATATTAAAATTTTTTTTTTACTTGTCTATTTTAACAAATCAAGAGATATTTATTATTTTGTTTCAATATTACCTTTATCATTAAGTAAACCTATAAAGTAAGTAATAGAATAGTAGTCAAACTTATATTTTTAAAACAATATATTAATAAGGATAGTTTAGTAAAACAAAACCCATAATAGGGACTACTAATTTCTTAAGGAAAGTATCAAGTCAACAACGGCCAAATAAAATGAAAAGAAGGGAGTATTTTTTTATCAAAACTTTTGTAATATTTAATGTGGATAGCAATACCCAGATTAACTAATCCCACGACAAAGTAGTCAAATGACGGAAATATCTTTCCAAAGCTATTAAAATTGGAAATAAAAGTTTTTCAAGTTTATGTAATGTAAATCTAAACACATGTTTTGTATATATTAGTCTCTATGAACATGCGCTTGCACATTATTTTCAAATAAATATTTCCTTTATTATGTTACTCAAGACAAATATTAGATAGCTTAAGCAAATGAATTAATTAGCTTACGCGTTTTATACATTTCTTCATCTACAAAATTATCATTTATTAAACAACATAAAAACGGATAGAAGTATGTGAAAGTATTTTTATGTCCTAGAGACAATCTGTATTAGGACAAATATACTTTATACACATTCGTATTATTATTAATGGAGATTAATATTTTGGCTTTTGCAATTATTGAATTGTTATTTGATTGTTTGTAATTATTCATTAATGTGCATCCCTTGAGTTTACGTTGTCATTAATAGAGTGGGATATTCATGATAGAGCGTAACTCTTAAAATAGCCTCGACTAATGATCATCGAGAATGGGATATCGATGTTATGTGATAAGTCGACATGTGGTCTGCATCACATCCTTAGAGGATGTAGTATGTCTCACATGCTACGAGTAATGGCTACTCGTGATGGACACGTGGATACTTTGAAAGTATTGGTATACCCTGCTGATATACTGTTTGTTATACTTGTCTAAAGTATGATCAACGTGTGGGAGATAGAAGTCCTTAGACTTGAGGTCAATACGCTCCTTGTCTACAAAGTAATGTACTTTGATCCCGTCCTAAGCTCAAATGCCTTATAGGTTGAGATACGACTTGTATTTGGTACATTATGATATGGATTGAAGGTGGTAGTTGAACCAAGATTAGGATTCATTCCACGAATGTATATTCGAGAGAACACTCGGATTCTCAGTGATATTAGGCTGACTAAGTCGTTGGCCAACGCAATAGACATATTTAGAATATGGTCTAGTCGTCAACTAATATAGATGCGATACAATGATTAAGCCATTTGGATAGACACTTGACAAATCCTAAGCTTGATCGGGTGTGTCATGAATGAAAGGATTTTATCTTACCACAAAAAGGTTAAGTTTACTGGATTCGCATAAACATACTTCACATATTGAGTTAGTCTTCCGGTGCCGTCTAGGAGTTTCGTGTAGACCTTAATTTGATTAATGTCGATATGAGAAGGCATGTAGGGACACACTATGTCGATTGTCCGTTTTGATCTAAGGATGTATTGAGAGAGTAATTAAATGTTCGATTTGGAATCGAGATATTTAAATGAATGATGATTGTTTTAATTAAGTCAAAATTGGATTTTGGATTTAATTAAGAATGCACGAAAAATAAATCGAGACAGTACAGGAGCACGTCGAGCGCCGTGACGCCCATACCCTAGGGCCGCGGTGCCTCTACCTCGAATTTTGGGCCAGTCCCAAGGTCAAACCCTAATCCGGTTTTGACCTATTTTTCAACTATAAATAGAGGCATTCACCTCATCATTTATACTCCAAATTTCTGAAAATCATTCTAAGCCTCAGAGACTTAAAATCAAATACTCTCTCGAACCTCTGCCAGATTTCCTAGCTTTCCGAAGGAGAAATACATTGAAGCTTGGAGCTTGCAATCGGAAGGGCAACCGCGTGTGCACCTTATAGTAGACACATATTCTAGATAATACTAACTTGTAAGTGTATGCCTTATGTTTACAAGTTTAATTATTGTATAACCATACCAGAAATGTTGTTGGGGGTAAGTAAGAAACAAAACTTTTAAACTCCCGTTGTGCCTTACTTATGTGCTTTGTACCCAACAAAATCCAACAATATGTGTTGGAAATTTGCCTTTGGTGGGAGTTGCGTCCACCCATCTTTAATGACTTAAACACTAGGGTTCCGCATGTTGGAGACTTTGGTTCTTCACACGTGCATAATCTACTAAGTGAGTAGATGACCGTAGGGCCAATGATCGTCAAATTTCGTTAAGAAATGAAAGAGATATTGGTCCACAAAGTGAGGTGTTTGAAGCATGAAAATATGGTGTGGAACAAATCTCCCTCATCGGTGGGGAAAGAAGATTTGTTCATTTTATAAGTCTCATAAATGGATAAGGGTTTGGGACCCCAAGGGGTAACTCATAGCAGAAAGTTTCTGCCTTTTGGGTTGGTTTTAGAGCGTTGAATCTCCATTACTTTGCACATAAATTACATCATTTACTTGGCTGAATATAACTCTTCATGCCATTACATGCCTATTAAAAGCCATTAGTTGGCTAGTTGAGAAGTCACACTCCTTACACTATAAATTGATCCGGGTCCGATCCGGATCCGTCGGGTCCAAATTTTAAAGATTTGTATCCTATAAAATGGATCTGGATCCACCGGATCGGGTTCAGGATCCATTGTCATCTCTACTATCATTACAATCGCCACATACAAAACTAATCTAGAATCTAAACAACAATTGTAATGTTGGACAAAATGTTGTCGACACACTCATACAACACTTGTGATCTGAATTTCTAAGATAAAATCCCGAGAGCTCTCTTGGTATTTTTGTAATCTGATTCTGGATGCCGATACACTGTTGTGGCGTCTCTATTTATAGTAGAGAGTTCCCTTGAAAGGCTCATCGATCAGTTGTGGAACTTGAGGAAAATATGGGCAGCATGTATTAGATGATTAAGGAGTGAAAATCTCAACAACTTTGACTTGTTCCTTACTCGACTTCTTCCCCAAGCTTTGACTCTTTCTCCCACGTTTTACACAGTTCCAATTCACCACACCTAAGTCATTTTGCCTCACAATAAAATATTATTGCTTAACGTGAAGTAAAGCAAAACTGTTTTTCGAATATGTTGGTCTGAATGTTATGACATTTGTCCCAATATTTTAATGCATTCAAATCAGTACTTTAGAAGATATGTTGGGTCAAATGTCACAACACCAAACCCAACATTAACAAAGTCGTTCAATATTTGAAGGATATTTTGGTCAACTAATATTTATACTCATATTTTTAAAATAATATAAATTATATATTGTTCAATTCATTTTGTTATTTTAGCAACCCATCTTAGACACAAGAAACGGTAAATTATATTATGTCTTGCCCGATTTTTGCAAGTCAAGTTCTTTAACGTCAGTAAACTAGACATACCATAAAGTGAAGTGGAAAAATTAAAGAACACAAATAGTTTTATGTTGAAAATTTCTTGTTCAAGAAAGTAAAATAGCACGACCTACTCTAGTAGGATTTACATCAAAACTGCATTAACTTCGTAAGCAATTTTAGATTGCACAACTCAATAATCAAATGGACTATAAACTCTAACAACTTTTACCCCCACAATCAACCCAATTATAGCTAAACCTATCAAGACTAAATTCATAGTCTGGAAAGCTAAACAGACTCCAATAATAATCACCTACTACAATACTTTTAAAAAGTAAATAAGTTGCAACTAAAATCAAAAGACTCAAACCCAACCAACTCAAGAACTAAACAATAGCTTCATCTGAAACAAGTTCTTTCGTTGATCAGTTTGAATCTAAACAACACTCCTTAAAATGACTGCTATTTGCGAATAATAAACTCTGTAGTTGTATGAAATAACATTAGTCTCAAATGACATCAATATGGTACTTTATATATGAGTGAGGATGGCCAAATTCTTCTACGTTTTGTTGTCAAAAACTCAAATTACTTTGATTAAGGAATCCAATGGCCTACTTGAACTTAGTTTCTTTATTTGTTTCGACCTCCACATGCATTTTTTTTTTAATTTCTTCATCTCTTTCCTTTTATGCAAGCACATAAACTAGATTCCTCACAGAATTTCACTTGCACTATGAAAAGTACCTGATTCTTTCAATATCTGCATAACATTCATGCAATCCCCAATTATCAGCATAACCAAATGACTTGATTCTTTTGTTGGTGTTTGTTTATCATAAAAATTAATTTAAACTCAGCTCAACTTATTTTTATCTAATAAACCAACATCAATAAAAAATTGACAGTTTCTTGAAGAAATGTGAGGTAAGACCGCGTACAATAGACCCTTGTGGTCCGGCCTTTCCTCGGATCCCGCGCATAGCAGGAGCTTAGTGGACTGCCATTTTTTTAAACCAACATCAATAAAAAATGTATTATGTATTAAATAATTCTATTACTATTATTTAGTTTTTATATTATACATCTTTTATACTAATAATATTTATTATAATAGTCAACTTATTTTATAACGAATTTTTATTTTATGTTATATTATATATTATTTATAACATGACAAAAGTGTTCATATAAAAAGGTTAGAATGTAATTCTAATACATCTCTTTCACAAAAAAACTGACCCCTAATAGTTTCAATTGTCTACTAAGCAGTTTCTCAGCTTCACACTCGGTTGCAGCAGATAATTTCTCATGAATATTACGTCTCTTGTACTTTTCCTTTTTTATAATTTTCTTCTGGGATTTCAGTAAAGTATCATATCAAAACAAAGTAATTCTCATTTCACTGAAGCTGCAGATAGGGGACAAAGAACCATTACCAGAGTAAGGAGATGTGCTTCTTTGTCAGGTGGGGCCCATTTTAAGGTCATTTATTCAGAAGCCACCTGTCTGCTTCGTGTATTTTAAATACTGTTCTCCCATCCGTGAGATAGTTTCAAACCATATAAAATTTTACTTTTATCATTTTAATTTATTTATCTTATTTTTTTAATTTGTTAAAAACATACTTCTCTTTCTTAATTTGATACTCGTTTAATCTCAATTTATATGATACACGTTTTTTAATTTATTTAAAAAATATATTTATTTATATATTTAAAAATAATTTAATTTAAATTTTTTTCTTTTATCCTTAATGAAATAATTTACAGTCACACAAATACTTATAGTTTATTTTAGACCATAAGTTTAAAAAAAATCATTTCTTTCTTAAACTTTGTGTCTAGTCAAACTATATCACATAAACTGAGACGGATGGAGTAACTCTTATTTCCTCCATTTCAAATATTTATCTCGTTTTGACTTGACACGAAGTTTAAGAAAGTAAATAAAACTTTCCAATCTTATGATTGTTAACTAAAGATATGTAGAATGTAGCAAAATGTCTTTAATCTTGTGATTTTAAATATGACATCGAAAGTTGAAATTAAATAATTCTAAAAAAAGAAAGATATATTATTTTTTTAAACCGATTAAAAAAGAAAATAAGACATATATTTTAAAACGAATGAAGTATTTTAATATATTATACATATCTTTAATTTAAGATTCAAGATTCAAAAAATTTCTAACTTCATATACAATCAAATTAAGACAAATAAATTAAAATAGAAGGAGTACAAAAAAATTATCTTAAATATGCTATATTATTTATGTAGCTAGAAAAATTTAAAAACATAATTTTAAATATGCCATATGTCCTCAATCTCAATTCACGTGATACCTTTTTTTATTCAATTCTAAAAAAAATTTATATTTCATTAAATTAATTTTAAAATTAATTTTTAATGATATAATTTATAGCCATTAAATTTGACTACTTATTTTAAACTATAAAGTAAAAAATATATTGACTAATCAAATATCTTTACATAATTAAAATAATATTTATATAACTATAAAAACTTCTCAAAAATATAAAATTAATTATTTCTAAAAGCATAAGTGTGTCACTCTCAAAAAAAAAAGAATAGAATAATATCTACATAAAATAATACGGAGGGAGTAAGCTATTCTCTACACTCGCCACTCTGATCGCATGAGATAAACGCTTGTACTTTCTGGCGGAAAGTAAAAGGAACTTATGGTGGGCACGTCATAAGGACAGAAGTAGGGACAGAGAGGGATATCGAAATAAAGTGCCATCGCTATCCCTCTTGCTCTCGGTAAAGCGCGTGGAAATTTTATTGAGACGCAAGGTTTTGTACTTTGTTCGAACTACCCAACCAATGAAAAACAAATTCCAAAAGGAAGAAAAAGGACACGAGATATATAAACCTAAATAATGACTCGTCTAACTACATTTCCAATTTTTTATTCATGTTTCCCCAAAAGATACTTTCTCCATCCCATACTACTAAAAATATTCATGTCAAATTATTTGATCATTTTCTAAAAATAAAATAAAATAATTAAAATTTTTATTTTTAAAATTAATTATTTTTTAAAGTAATCAATATTAATTAGAGTGCAATAATTAGAGAGATATAAGAGTAATATAATTTCTTAAGAAGCGTGTAAAAAAGTGATCAACTAATATTTAATAATGATATTAGTTATAGAATATTTGTTTAATCTATTTATCTTTCATTTAAACAACCCATTTACTAGAGTAGAGTAAGAGCCCGTTTGGATTAGCTGATTGTAAATAGCTGAAAAGTTTTTTTAAATGTTGAAACAGATTTTTATATATACACAGTTATGTATTTGGATAGAAGTATTAAAACTATTAATAAGTATTAGATGTGTTTGGTAAAAAATACTGATAAGTTGTTCTTTTGTTAAAACGACTATAATATCCTTAAAAAATTGTGCAAAAAATCATAAATTTAAAAGTATTAGTGTAAAAAAAAAAAAGGAGTAACGACGGGTACAGAGTGAAGAGGAAGTTAAGAGTTTTATTTTAGGAAAGATATTTTGAGAATTATCGAAAACAACCTCTCTACCTACTAAGATAGGGGTAAGGTGTGCATACACTCTACCCTCTCCAAAACCCGCTTTATGAGATTTTACTGAGTATGTTATTGTATTTTGCGAATTAGAACAATTTGTTAATGATAAATAATAAAATACTTTATAAAGCGCTTATAAGCTAAAAGCTAGTAAGTTAGGAATGTCCAACTTATGGCTTTTTGATGATTTTTCTTATAAGCACTTTGGCATTTACCAACTTTGTAAATAAGTTAAAAAGTGTTTATAAACTAATTTGACCGGCTTATAAGCTTAGTCAAACACCCTCTCAATTAATTTTTTAATTGTGAAAAAATAATAATTAATAACTTCTATTTTTATAAAAAAAAATTGATTCTCTGAAGTACTTTCATTGTTTCAGAGCATATCGTTTTAAACCTTGAGAATGATCTCTAGCACTTACGTAGACTAGAGTTTTATAGAGACATGGCGATTCCGATAAAATAGATAAGAACTTTAGAAAGAAGGCATTATTAGATTCCAAAACACAAAACAGTTTTAAATTTGGTATATAGAGGGAAAGAGTACTAGTACTCCTAGTATTTAGCAGGGTCATCTCAAATATTTTGGGGACCTGTTCTAATTCTTAAAAGTAGGCTCTTAATATAAATAAATATACGATTTCAATAATTAGATTAGCTTAAGACCTGCGAATTATGAACATTTACAGTAAATTATGGCTAATACTATTTAATGGGCCCCTAAGATTTTATGTTTTTCAGGGGCCCTGTACGGTAGCACAGCTCGCATGGGCCCAAAGACGCCCCTGATATTTAGACTACTAATACCGAACGATGCATAAATCTTACATGCGGCGTAAGCTCATATATCTATAATTTTTTTATTTCGTAAATTAATAAAATAACACAAAAAGTATAAAATTGCATTAAATGTTTAAGAAAATTTAGAATGAATTAAAGAATTCATAGAAAATTAAAATTATTATGAGATACAATTTAAAAATAGAAAAGGATCAACACACCCTTAACGTATTGAAAATGATTTAAATTGACCTCCTTCCAGATATTGGAATCCAATTGCACTTAACGTCAATTTTTGGATTAAAAATATTTTCCTTTTAATAAAATTATGAGATAACACGTGTGTAACTTTAATTAAATAGGTGACATTGACTTATTGGTTCATGTTAATATTTAAATGACATTCGTCATTATGATATTCTCAATTAGTTAATATGCAACACTATAACTCATTATTTGAGTTATTCTCCATCTTTATATTTGTATATATGAATATCACTTTTTATCATTCATTTGTTTGAAAAATAATTTGAGGGTCAATAGCGTTAATTAAAATTTTGACACGTGATTTGCATATGAACGGTTAGGGGTGTCAATGGTTTTTCAAAAATTTATTATAACCGATCGAGCCGAACTTAACCGGATCGATTAGTAAGTTAATTCAAAGAAAACTGTAGGTTTCAATGTATAGATATAACAGTCCCGAATAATAGGTTAGGATTTTATTTTTATTAAAAGTAACCGTAAAAATCCTGAACCGAGTATATTTGAATAAAAACAAAGGATAAAAAAAGGATTGAACTACCTAATCAGATTAGTGCGCACTAAGTATATCTTATATATTAACTTTTTTAATAATAGTAAAGTATAAAATATTTCACTCTTAGCATTTGGGCCTTGGGTAGAACATATATATATATATATATATATATATATATGCGCACTAAGTATATCTTATATATTAACTTTTTTAATAATAGTAAAGTATAAAATATTTCACTCTTAGCATTTGGGCCTTGGGTAGAACAAGTAATACATACGCAAAGCCTCAACCTATTTTATTGTAGAATATAATAATACTACCGTTCAAACTAATAAATTCTTCAATAACGAAGTGTATTCGGCTATTATTTTTTTTGTGAGTTTTGTTCCCTTTTGATGAATGTTCAATCTCATTTCAGATTTATTTCATCTTAATTTTATTTTGAATTTTGATTTAGTGTAGAAGTAGAACTGCATGATGATCAAATATTTTTTTAAAAAAAAATGAGTGAACGTGAGTTTGACACTCAAAAATAATTTCAATATTCATTATCTTTTTTTATGTGTATTCTTAGTTCATACCACCTACCCGATAATATTGTTATGAGATTTTACAATTTTAAGATGATTTACTTCTTTCATATTGCTCATGAACGGTTTTAGGAACCCATTGCCAAGTTTATGAGTTTTATAATGAAAGTGATATATCTTCTTCCTTGCTATTGTTTTGTATGTCAAAAACACGTCTCTAAATTGTTTGTCAAGTACGTTGTAGTAGATGACGTTTTAAAAAATATCTAAAATTAATCGCTTTACTGAAACCGAAGAGGAATCAAAATGATAGAGACGGTTTTGAAAATTCAAATTTTGGTTATATTAGAGTAACCGAAAAAAAATAGTTTGGTACATAAATTTCAAAATATCCACCCGAACCGAACCATTGACACCCCTATGAACGGTTGGGTAACCCCCGAGCGTTAGGACTTTTTTGGGATTAAAAACCAGACACTTGGGATGTAAGCATCACAAAACAAATCCCCATTTATAAACTTAAGGGTGTTTTACAAGTGGCAATACTTTTATTAGGGAGAAGTTTCGAGAGGGACTTCTCTGAGTAAAGAGATAAGTTCATTCCAATTCATTAGGTGAAGAGTGTTAGTCTCCTTTTCTCCTTATTTAGTAGTCTTATCTAGTATACACAAAGTATCATATTTTTAATTTTATTACTACATATTACTTCGATTACTTTGTTTTAGGGGTGTGCAAAAATTGATTTAACCGATAAATCGAACCAATAGAAACACTATTGATTTAGCGGTATCTGGTTATTGGATCAACGGTTTGTAAACGGATTTATAAGATTTTTTATTGAGTTAATATTGATTCGGTTTTTGATTTTAAGGATTTAGTTAATAGTTAAACCGATAACCCAATAAGCTTATATTAAAATTATTTTTATCCCTAATTATATAATAGTGGCTTTGAATTTTAATTTTTAAATACAAGCTCTATGTCTAAATTATTACTGCATGCACGCTTATTCTTTGAATTCTCAATTCGCTTATCATTTGTACATTCACTGTTTATAATACATTAAACAATTTGAAAGTTCATTATCATTTGATGATTTGCTGCTTGATTGCTATAGTGTATTTTATAGTTTTTGTCTTGTAATTTGTGTAGACTTTTATGCATAAACGCAATGTATATATGAACAAATGAAATCAAGAGAAAGCAAAAAAAATTAGTAGAACATTTTCTTATTGGTTAAACCGAAAACCGAACCGTAGAGGATCAAAAATCGATAAACCGAAAATCTATAACGAATATCTTATTGATTTAACATATTTACAAATGAAAAACCGATAAGCCGAACCGGTAATACACAAAACCTAACCGAACCGACCGATAAGCAGTCATGCTTTGTTTATCTTGCTATTTTGATGTTATGATTTTCCTTTCTATTCTGCTTTGATTACGCTTATTTGAGCCGATGGTTTATTGAAAATATCCTCTTTGTCCACAAAAATAAAGATAAGGCATTGTTATATCTTACCCTCTCTAAATTTCACTTGTGAAATTACACTGAATATATTATTGGCGTTTTACCGGTACCCAACTTAGGGACGAATTGGATCTATTATGTGATTATATAATTGCATTGAAAAATTGAGACTGACGTGGGTGAATAAATACTTCAACTTAAGAACAAGGAATTGCAAATTAGAATTAAAAACAATTGAACTCTTGAAGTTTAGTTTTTAGTGGTTTAAATAGTCCGTTATTTGATATTTGATACACAAATTTATGACTATTTTACTAAAAAAGGAAAAATTAGTGCGCCTCAAACGCGGGTCGGAAGGCGGCGGGGAAGAAGGGGGACACTTATCGAGATCTATCAGCAGCGAATTCCCCATAATAGCACGGCAAAGCTGAAAAATTGTCAAAGATGGAAAATTTGAAGACCAAAGGGCCTACCACATCGCGGTGCTTTTTACAGTGCCGTGATTAAAATTAAATAATTTTAGGGGTTTTGAAGAGCCCACCACTATTCAGAAAATTTATATGGACTCCTAAATATCCACATAAAATTAATTAAGCTATTCACTACGGATGCAACTTATTTTTGTCTCTGTCAATTTCTTAAACCAACATGGGACCTTATTGGGAATCAATGTCATCCAACGTGGACATATATATTCATTATTAATTAGTTCCTTTTAAAAGTGCCTTGAGAAGAAGCTATAAGCACACTTTTGTGATCGTATAAAATTTACTTTTTATTACTGAGATAAAGGGTTTATGAGCTGAAGTTGAAATGACATATTTTTGGATTCTGTTGGAAATTTGTTTTTGGTGGGGAGGTGCATCCACCCATACTTGGCTGAATTACACCCTCCTTCAATGGCCATAAACATCCATTACTTGGCAGTTTACTCCCTCCTTCAATGGCCTTAAACATGCAGTTGAGCAACCTCCCTTATGCTATATATTGGAGCTGTTTTGCTCAATTGTGTCAGACGAAAAAGACACACATACACAGATATATACACATAAAAAATGAAACAACAGTTATATACACAGAGACAAAAACAGAAGAGAAACAACATAGATTCAGTCTACAGAAACAGAGTCAAAGCAGAAACTCTTCCTTCCTTTTCCATTTCTTCAGGAAGTCGTTTCGTATTTGTTTTCTTCGTCAGGATCAACCTATTTGCTTTGTAGTGTTGATATTAAGTGTTGTTTTATCTTGGGAGACTATTGCCCGTTAACGTAAAAGCATATATACGGGGCAATCTTGTCTTAAGGACAAAGTGTCATCACTCGACTCAGCACACAGTTGTTGTTGAAAATTTGAATTTGGCGGGGAGGTGCGTCCACCCATATTTAATGAATTAAACACTAGTGTTTCGCATGTTGGAGGCTTTGTCTCTTCTCACATGCATAATCTACTAAGTGAGTAGATGACCGTAGGGCCAAGAATCGTCAAATTTCGTTGAGAAATGAAAGAGATATTGGTCCACGAAGTAAGGTGTTTGAGGCATGGAAATATGGTGTAGGACAAATCTACCACATCGGTGGGAAAAGGAAGAATTGCTCTCTTTATAAGTCTCTAAAGTGGTAAAGGGTTTGGGACCCCAAGGGGTATCCCATGTGTTTAAAGGAGGGAGGACCTAGATGTGCTTGGGTTCAAGGCTAAGCCCACACGCGCGCCCGTCCGGTCACGGGCTGTGGGGACTTTTTGATATTATCTTTTTGGACCCCAAATTGCTTAATATTTACAGTTTCCCTAGAGTTTCTGAAAAGTTGATTTTGGGAGTGACGGAAGGCAGAAACTTTCTGCCTACCGTTTGGGCTGTTAACTCCTCCATAAACAGTCTCCTTCAATGACCATAATCAGCCCTCCTTCAGGGCCATGAACAGCCTCACCAATGGCATTAAACCTGCCATTAACAACCCTCTCTAATGGCCATTAACAACCATGTTGTTTGTCAGTTGAGGAGTCCCTCCTCCATGCTATATATTGATACCTCATTTGGCTAAAAAAAATGTGACAGAAAATAACACAAACAAACACAAATAAGTGAGCAAAACAGTGTGAAAAAAAACAGTGACGAAAGACACACATATACACAAGATATACACAACAGAGACACACTATATACACAGAGACAAAACATAAGAGAAAACAGAAACTCTTCCTTCCTTTTCCATTTCTTCAGTAAGTCGATTCATATTTATTTTCTTCGTCAGACTCAACCTATTGGCTTTGTAGCGTTGAGATTAAAGTGTTGTTTTATCTTGGGAGACTATTGCCCGCTAACGTAAAAGCATATATACGGGACAATCTTGTCTTAAGGACAGAGGGCAATCACTCGACTCAACACACAACGTTGTAACCATCCAGATTTAGTTGTTTCTTGATTTCAGGTTATCAAGATTCAAGACACAACAAACTTGCGGCAGTTTTGAAGATTGACCATTTATTTATCCTTTCGAACACTTGTAATAGTTATTTACTTCCCGTACTGCTTTATAAAGTACAATAGAGTACCAACAATTGTAACCATCCAGATTTAGTGTTTCTTGATTTCAGGTTATCAAGATTCAAGACTCAACAACTTTGCGGCAGTTCTGAATATTGGCTATTCGTTTATCCTTTCGATTCAAACACTTGTAATATTTATTTACTTTCCGTACTGCTTTAGAAATCCATCATTAAATATGATGTGGACGCTCCTCCCCACCAAAGACAAATTTCCAACAGATTCAGTCCTAAATTCTAGTTTGATAATGTCAAAGGATAGATTTTTTTAATTAATACCACCTTACTTAAATGATTTTGACCGTATATAATTTATCATCACCTATTACCTTTAAATCTACCCTTTTTTCCTTTTTAAGTATTTGCATATATACTTGTCAATAAAAGTCCTAGTTCTTCATTAATTTTACACGTGTCGTTGAAATAGCTATAAACAATTTCTTTTAAATTGATATTCCCTCACATCACAAATGAAATGATAATCATCGAACATGGGATAATTGCTCTCCCCCCATTAATTTGTTGAAAAGCAAAATTTCTTTTTGAAATATTCGCCAATGGATTGTTTGATTTAAAATTTGTGTGAAATATCAAAATTCTCTATCTTTTTGTTATTACAACATATACTGTAAAATATGATTGAACGATCAATCACATATTATGGAGTGGAATTTAAGATTTAGACCACTTAAATAGTCGTTTTTATAAACTTATGGCTCTGGTGTGGCCTTTCATCTCAAATTGAAGGTCACAAACAAGTTAGAGGTGATAAGTAAATGACAAGTTTGGTGGTTCTCCTATTTTTGTTTACTCATAATTAATAAAACATCAATCATCATTGGCCCCAAGAAATACGAAGGGCCACATTATTCTACAAAAGCAAGCATTTTAGTACGAATGAGTTATTGTTGAACATGTCGCATGTTTTGGAAATGTATAGGAAAGACACAGCAAAAAAGGGTCCAAACTTGGGCGGAATGGTAGAAAATATTAAGGTAGCTAGTTATGTCATATTCATCGTGTAAAAATGTAGTTCTTGGACGGACAGTACAAAATTTATATTCGCTAGCGAGTTAATTTGAATGTAATCGGACATTCAAATTAACTCGTACAAAATATAAGAAAATAAAAGTTCTGTTTATATGATTTGGTATGTGTTCTGCTTTCTCTAAATTTTCATATTATTTTTTAGGGAAATTGATAGAAATAGCCGGCCACCCGAAAAAAATAACCGGCAATGTATAATAAATACATATATAAAGTTCATATGACGAAATGAGATTTTTTTGAGGTCCTTATATTCATTATGCCTAGCATTGAATATACTGGGTATTCACCTTATCAAGATCTCAAATCAATGATGGGGTCTGTTTGGCACCTCCTAAATGAACGTTCAAATTGGACCGAACCTTTTGTCAGGATATGGTTCCCTCAAAGTATGGAGTAAGACATCAATTTCTCAACAAGATCAATTTTTCTGATTGTATGATGAACCCCTTGAAAAACATTGTCGCGCATGTAAACGAGTTGCTCTACCAACTGAGCTATAGCCCTTAGTGCTTGTGATACATATTTTACCATGTAGATAAATTCTTATCAAGATAAATATTCCACGATCCAACATCAACAATCTTTGATCTCTTTGAGTGGTATTCCTTAGATTAGTATTGCTTACAAGTAAAATGATATTTATAATCCGTCGACGGGATGGGTTTCATTTGGTTCTCTTTGGGATGATAAATGACCTACTTAACTCAGTGGTTAGAGTATTGCTTTCATACGGCGGGAGTCATTGGTTCAAATCCAAAAGTAGGTAAAACTTATTAGATATCAGAGTCAATGGTATCTAATAAGGTTTACAACCCACCTTTAGTGATATTTATTTTTTCATTTTGTATCTTTTCTATTTCATTTTTGAATTTGAATTTGAATTTTTACATCAGAATTGGATTTTGTTTGATTGTATTCACCCGACATAATCTAAATAGGATTAGAAAGAGATTTTTTAAAAAAAATTTCGAACATACCAACTAGTTATGAAATCGGATTGATAGCCTCCACCCGTGTTCTAGCTCATTAGTGAGCTAGATTTGCCTCAATTTTTTGTCTCCTTTCTTCAGCCTTTTACACATTAGCTTCCGCTATTTCAAGAGTTTGCTGAGCTTTTTGTGGATCAATGTCACTACCATTCTCCGCATCATTTACTAAAACAGTGATTTCATTATTGCATATTCTAGCAAAATCACCCATTAGAGCCATCGCTAACCATTGGTCGTTAAGGAGTATTCTCAAAATCCCTATATCTACAGTTGTGGCAATAGGGGCGTGATTTGATAATATGCCAATTTGACCACTATTAGTAGATAAAATGATTTCTTCCACTTCTGAATCCCAAACAATTCGATTAGGGGTCAGTACACTAAAATTTAAGATAATTTCTTCAAATTGCTCTCTATTTCTAAGTTCATAGCCTTCGCGGTAGCTTCATCGTTATTACCTACCAAGTAAAAAGTTTGTTCAGGAAGACAATCTAATTCTACGGAAAGGATCAATTGAGATCCTCGAATTGTTTCTGCTAGACCAACATATTTCCCTGGAGAACCGATAAATACTTCTGCTACGAAAAAGGGTTGTGATAAGAAACACTCAATTTTTTGCGCTCTTGCTACGAGTAAACGAACCTCTTCAGATAATACATCCAATCCAAGGATAGGTATAATGTCCTGAAGTTCTTTGTAACGTTGTAAAGTTTGCTTAACTCTTTGGACAGTTTCGTAATGTTCCACACCAACGATCCGATGTTGAAGCATGGATGACGTTGAATCTGAAGGATGGATAAATATCTTTGGCAACCAATCCTCTTGATAGTACGGTAGTAGCACCTAAATGTGCAAATGTCGTAGCAGGAGCATGGTCGGTCAAATCGTCTGCGGGTACATAAACGGCTTGAATAGAGGTTATGGACCCTTCTTTGATAGAAGTAATCCTTTATTGTAAAGAACTCATTTCGATACTCATGGTCGGTTGATAACCCATAGCGGAAGGCATTCTACCCAATAAGGCCGATACTTCGGGTCCTACTTGGACGAAGTGGAAGATATTGTAAATAAATAGAAGTACGTCTTGCTCATTAACATCTCGAAAATATTCCGCCATAGTTAGAGCAGTCAAACCAACTCTCATACGAGCTCCCGGTGGTTCATTCATCTGACTGTAAACTAGGGCCACTTTTGATTCTGCAATATTTTCTTCATTAATCACCCCAAATTCTTTCATTTCCATGTAAAGATCATTTCCTTCCCGAGTACGTTCACCCACTCCGCCAAATACGAATACGGGGTGAGCTTTAGCAATATTGTTAATCAATTCCATAATGAGTATTGTTTTACCCACTCCAGCTCCCCCGAATAGTCTGATTTTTCCTCCACGGAGATAATGGGCTAAAAGATCTACTACTTTAATTCCTGTTTCAAAAATAGATAATTTTGTATCCAACTGTATAAAGGTGGGCGCAGATATATGAATAGGAGACATTGTAGTAGTATCTACAGGCCCTAAATTATCAAAATACTCTATGAGCACGTTAAAAATTTTCCCCAGAATCGATCCCTCGACCGGAACACTTATAGGAGCTCCTTTGTCAATCACTTCCATTCCTCTCGTTATACCGCCTGTAGCACTCATAGCTACAACCACAACTTGATTACTTCCTAATAATTGTTGTACCTTGCAAGCCACATTAATTGGTTGACCAACACTATCTCGACCTTGAACTACCATAGCATTAGAATATTCAGCACCTCGCCCGGGGAAAGGCTACATCTAATACCGTACCGATAATTTGGACGACACGCTATAGATTTTTTTCAAGCGTGGAAATCCCAGAACCATAAGTAGTATGATTGATTCTCATAATAATAAAATAAATAAATATGTCAATATTTTTAAAAAAATTATCGAATTCAAAATACATGTCTGCTAGCATGTCGATTGGTTTCGTTGGCACCATGCAATTGAACCAATTCAATTATTTACTTATTCAATGAGACTGAGTGAATTTGCAAGCTCAGCCAACCTATTTTAATTTAAAAATCTCAAGTGGATGAATCAGAATCTTGAGAAAGTCTTTCATTTGTCTATCATTATAGACAATCTCATCCATATTATCTATTCTATGGAATTCAAACCTGAACTTTATTTTTTATTTTTATTACGATTCATTATTTGTATCTAATTGGCTCCTCTTCTTATTTATTTTTATTTCAATTTCAGCATATCAGTTTATGCCTAACCTATTCTTTTCTTTGCGTTTTTCTTTCTTTTTTATACCTTTCATAGATTCATAAATGAATTTCATATATTTTCACATCTAGGATTTACATATACAACATATACCACAGTCAAGGGGGAAGTTCTTATTATTTAGGTTAGTTAGGTATTTCCATTTTTTTTAAAAAGGTAAAAAATAAAAATTAGGTTGTGAAAGAGTATACAATAATGAAGTATTTGGAAAATCAAATATCATGGTCTAATAATCAACCATTCTGATTAGTTGATAATATTAGTATTAGTTGGAAATTTTGTGAAAGATTCCTGTGAAAAGTTTCATTAACGCGGAATTCGTGTCGAGTAGACCTTGTTGTTGTGAGAATTCTTAATTCATGAGTTGTAGAGAGAGATTTATGTCACCACAAACAGAGACTAAAGCAAGTGTTGGATTCAAAGCTGGTGTTAAAGAGTACAAATTAACTTATTATACTCATGAGTACCAAACCAAGGACTGATATATTGACAGCATTCCGAGTAACTCCTCAACCTGGAGTTCCACCTGAAGAAGCAGGGGCTGCGGTAGCTGCCGAATCTTCTACTGATACATGAACAACTGTATGGACTGATGGACTTACCAGCCTTGATCATTATAAAGGGCGATGCTACCGCATCGAGTGTGTTATTGGAAAAAAAGATCAATATATTGCTTATGTAGCTTACCCTTTAGACCTTTTTGAAGAAGGTATTTATTGTCTAGTACACTGGGGGGAATGACCGGGAGGTAATAGGTGGCAAGTACACTGTGAATAAGGGGTACCAGTGGAGGAGTGGGGATATGAAAGTTTGGAGAGGAAGCAGGTGGGTGTGGAGTGTAGTGAACATACCAAAACATTACTTCATAAGTTGGTTAGCAGTTCATAATAGACTGCTAACAATGAATAGATTGAAGAAGACTGGAATTGTGGAGGATGATAACTGTGGCCTATGTGAGGATAAGGAAGAAATCAGAGCACACTTATTCTTTGAGTGTGCATTTTCACAGGCATGTTTGAGAGCACTATTGCAATGGATGGGAGTTGGTATCATAAATTGGGAAATACAAGGCATCTGGAGGAGACTGGTCAGAAGCAGGCAAGGTAGAAATTACAGGCAATTCACCACACCACAGCTGTGTTGGTAGCCTGTGTTTACCAAATCTGAAAAGCCACAAATGATGCAGTGTGGCATAAGAAGGTTCCCTACCTGGCCTGATATGTGAGCAGATCAAACAGGAGGTGTACATAAGAGAGCATGGATTGACAGTTTATATCAACATACATAGGAGATTAAGAAGATGGAATAGGAATTCGCTTACAGTTTTGAACTGTCAATCCGAACGACTATATATACTAAGATGAATTTTTTGATCCATAAACGAAGTTCAAGAGACATCGTCGAGGCCCAATAAGGTACAATTCTTGGCCCAACACAGCCCAGAGCGACACAAAGTGAATTGACAGTTTTTAAAGACTAGATATTATTCAAATTTTGAATATATGCATCGGTTTTGAGCCCACAAAAGTAAGGTGGGTCTACTCTCCTTATATAAAGTGTGTTCGTTTCGTGGATGTCGGAACGATCCGCCGGTCTCAATACTATCATTAGCGACAGGACAAGTTAGCCTAATAATCTAATATAATTATTCTGCCTCAACCTAAATAAGAGAAAGACCACACTGCCAATTTGGCTCTTTACGATGTGGGACAATTGGTTCAAAGGAAATTTATTCAAATTCCATTTTCCAAACACACTAACAAAAATGGAAGGAACTTAGTTTGTTATTCCAAGATTATCTTTACTTAAAAAGAGACTATTTTTGTACTTTAACTTCAACAGTTTGTTGCACTTGTTTATCAGTTGATGCTTATTCAAAGTTTTATAACTTGACTAAAAGAAACCCAATATACCAGATTAATTAACATCTATTATTGAGATATTTATATAAAACGAGATTAATACAAAATAAATTAAATTGGTCCTTGTTTGTATTTCCTTAACATTTTAATATATCCATATTTATCCTTTTCTTTTCATAAGATCATATCGATATACCAGATTAAACAACAGCTATAATTTGGTAGAGCAATCGCTTTGCCATACATTAACGATGAAGAGTTGGAAACTCTCTCGACATAGCTCCACGATTTTTTCCACAATATTTTATGGTAACATATAATTTTGATATGAATATTCCAGTCAACCTCCACATGGTTATTGTTTATTTAGCAGGGTTTTATTTATGCATTTACAAACTAATTATTATTACATCCAGCCAATTCTAAAAAATAAAATGTGATACTTCAATTATTTATTAAATATAATTGGGATGAAAATCATGAGTATAAGTGGAAAAATATCTATTGGCCGTTGCCAAATCATAATGGATAAACACAAAATATATAGTTTATGGTTACCAAGCCTCGTGCAAAATATATAATTTCAAAAAATTAGTTAATTTAGCAAGTCAACAATTTAATTTGTTATATCAGTACGTATTTGGTGGAAAATTACTCTCTCCGTCAAAATACTTGTCACATTTCAATTATTCAAAATCAATTTGATTAATTTTCAGGATTAGATTAATTTATATTTTAAAAATAAAATTGATATTAAAAAACTCTATCAAAAATATTATAAGTTACAATTCTTCTAATATTAATATGGTGCAAAAATACATCTTAAAATGTTAATTAAAACTTATGTAGTTTGACTATCAATAATTGAAATGTTACCAGTATTATCGGACAAAAGAAGTATATTATGATTTTAAGATTAAAATAATGTTATTTAGTTACTTCTTTTTCTAAAGAGAGTTGTTTACAAGATAAGTACCGGGGATAAATTAACAAATAGCCACCTTTTGGACCGTTAATCAAACTTTAGCTATGATCTTAATAATCAATTTTTAGCCATTCTTTAATGCGAAAAAAGTACAATCAAGCCTAGCTATCTATAATGACATCTCTATTGGAGCTGTGTGGAGGAAAATGAAGGCTCGCAGGGTGTATGATAAGAATGTGCCACCAATACTATGTTGTTATGGGACAGTTCGTCGTTCATAAGATGAAAGTAGCGTATGAGGATGCTTAGGTGGATGTGCGGGCATACTATGACAAATAAAATAGGAACAAAGATATACGAGGCAAGGTGAGAGTGGCCTCCTTGGTGGAGAAGATGAGAGAAACGAACTGATATGGTTCAAACATATGAAGATGAGGAGCACAGATGCCCTAGTAATGAGGTGTGAGAGGCTAGCTTAAGGAAAGGTAGAGGTAGACCGAAGAAGAATTGGAGAGAGGTGATTAGTGTTGGTTACAAAGGTGCAGGAAACGAAAATTACAAGTAACTGCTAAGTAATACAAGAACTGAAATTACAATTCAACAAGAAACTGAAATTACAATAATCTTGAACAAGAAACTGGAACTGTTTTGTGTATACTGAGTTGAGTGTTTGCACTATGTCTTTAAGACAATATTGCCCCGTATGTATCCTTTCCACGTCCTGGACAATTGTCTCCCAAGATAAAACAGCAAATGAACAATTGAGCAAAGAAAACTCAAGTGCTACCGTGAAGAATTTTGAGTAATGAAATGATGCTTGGAAGGTTGTAGGAAGAACTCTTTGTTTCTGTTTTTTGTCTGTTTTCTATAGCTCAACAATGGTGACAAGGGGTCTTTATATAGTTGAAGGAGAGGCTCATGAACTGCCTCCATAAGTGCCATTACCGGCCAAGTAATGGCAATTACGGAGGTAGTAATTCCTCCAAAATAAATGGTGAAGATGTGCAACGGATTGGCCATTTAGGAAGAGTAATTCAGCCAAAATAAATGGTTGAATTGAGTGATGTTGACGTTTCTGATCTCTCTGCCCAATTCTGACTTTCTTGAAACTTCAGGGACCAAACTGTACATGTTGAAACTTCAGGGACCAAAATGTACATATGAAAGAATTCAGGACCAAAATGTACATATAAAACTTTAGGGATCAAACTGTACATATGGCAAAGTTCTCTGGTCCAAAAAGATAATATCAGAAGAAGCACACCCCACGAACCCGGACCGGACGGGCGGGCGGAGGCGGCGCGCGTGTGGGCTTTCCTCAAACCGAAGCACATCTAGGTCCTCCCTCCTTTAAACACATGGGATACCCCTTGGGGTCCCAAACCCCAAGTCAACCTTGAGCCTTATAAACAAAATAATTCTTTCTTCCTCCACCGATCAGGGAGAATTGATCTCAATACCACACTTTTCTATGCTTCAAACACCTCACTTCATGAACCAATATCTCTTTCATTTCTCAATGAAATTTGACTATCCTTGGCCCTACGGTTATCTACGTACTTAGTAGATTATGCACGTGTGAAGAACCGGATTCTCCAACATGCGGAACACTAGTGTTTATGCCGTTAAAGTTGGTCGGACGCAACTCCCGCCAAAGGCAAATTTCCAACAATTAGATAGGACACGACACATTTGCAACTCATCGAGGATATGACCATAGATATGATAGTATGGAGGTGGAGTATAAGGATAAAAAGTTAGTAGATAGTCGAGCGATTTTCTTCTTCCCTGTAGAAGAGCATGGTTTTAGCTTGGAGCACTTTATCTGCTCCATCTTCTCCTTTTCAGCAGTATTTAGTATTATTATTACCTTATTCTTTCTTTAATTTTATTTCTACTATTATTTCTTTTGCTTTGACTATCTTACTATTCTTACTATCAATATTTCTCTTTTCATAGTGTTTTTATTAGAGCTTCTTTCGCTCTTGTATTTTCAAACTTACTATGAGACGCTTTTCTTGAGCAGAGGGTCCATAAAAAATAACCTATCTATCTTCACAAAATAAGAGTAAGGTTTTGTGTACACCTCTGTCATATAATATAACATAACAACATGAAATAAATTAGTTTAAAAAGAAAGAATGGTATAGTGAAATATTATCATAGAGGTATTGAAAAAAAATTTGTAAGTGAGAGACTTGTTTGGTACAGGCTATATGCAGAATGGGTGGCTAAGTGCTATTGGGAAATACACTATCAAGAGTGGGTACAACTGGAGGATGGGGAAGATAGAAACTTTGCCATAGTGTAGATAGGTGTGGAGTATAAGCAATTTGCCTAAGCATAGCTTCATATGCTGGCTGACCATGCATCAAAGGTTGATGACTAAGGCAAGATTATATCACCTTGGTAACAATGTAGATGATAGATGTGCATTGTGTGGAGATTATGAGGAGTCTGTGCAACATATCTTCTTTGAGTGTCCATTCTCTAAATAATGCCTGTTAGAAGTGCTTGGATGGCTAGATATTAGGGTGCAACTAACAGATATAAAAGGGCTATGGAAGAGACTTGCTAGAAGAACAAGGGGTAAGAGATGCAGAGAAGTGGTGATTGCTATCTTTAGTATACTGGATTTGGAAGGCTAGGAATAGCGCTGTTTGGGATCACAAATTGCCTACTCCTACTCATTTGGTAAAACAACTGAAGCTGGAATGCAAGCTGAGAACTGCAGGATTCAAGGAGAGGAAGCTGACCAATAGAGAGGGGGAATGGATTGAAAGTTTACTTACATAGTATAGGAGATGTCTTATTATACCTGCAATTTCAATAGTTTCATACTAGTATAGCTAAAGCAATAGAAAGTATAGATAGAGAGGAGTATTTGTAATTGGAATGGTGATTGATCAATAAAATCTTTTTTCTTCACCAAAAAAAACTTTCTACCATAATCTGTGTCATTCTAACTAAAATCATGTCCTTGATAAGCTGCAACTATGTCATGTCCTGTCTAATCACCTCTTCCTAAAACTTATTCAGTCTACCTCTACTTCTCTTGAAGCCATCCATGATCAACCTCTCACATGTCCGCATCTTGTCCTCCAATGTAGTGCGTTGGAGTTCAAAGCTTATATAGACAAGTGAACTCCATCACACTATGTTGAAGTTCAAATCTTTTGAAGGTGAACTGTATGTTGGAGTTCTATCGAATTTTTAAAATAATTTCTGCTGTAATTTTTATAGTAAGACTTATTTGAGCCGTTGGGATACAAGTTTCACTTGTAAAAGTCGAAACTCCATGACATTGTCCTTGAGTTCAAGAAAGGCGCACGGACAATTTAATGCTTTTCACATTATTTTTTTTGTTATCTATTTTGAACTTAGGACACCGTCATGGAATTCCAACTTGTAGCATGACATTGTCCTTGAGTTCAAAGAGGCACCATGAGTGAAATAATTTTTCACGTATCTATTTCACTTACGATACATATTTTAAAACTATATGCATTTTATCATATTTTACGTGTTGTAGCTATTTTAAAACTTCATTATTATTAAACTCATGATACCTATTCTAAACTTCATGAAAATTTTCTAGAGCTTGAATTTTGAACCTTTATAATTTCAAACTTCACGAACCATTCCAGAGTTTGAACTTTGAAACTCTAGAAACTTTTTGAGAGTTCATATTGTCAAAGTTTCAAACTTCAACACCACGTCCTAGATCTAGTTGTTTTGTGTTTTAAGTTAGGATATCTTTGTCTATATATTATTTTCACATTAAAATTAAATAGTCACTTTCTAATATATATTTAAAACGATAGCTAATCTTAGATTGCTGACTCAAAAGCTAACCATCCCACCTAAAAAAGATTTCAAGTACAAGTTAATTTTTTCCTTAAGTTTGCTCTGAATTAAATTAGGTTCTCACGGAGAAATTAGGGAGCCTCAATTCTCTCTTTAGATTGATGCGCTAGATCTCCTCACTTGTCTCTTTACATTGATGATTCTCTCTTTACATTAATGATGCAATACACTAAAAAGAAATGTTAGATGCTATATGAATTAAAGCTTCCAAAAAAGAAAGAGAAAAGAACAATCATTTCGAACTTTAATTCTTTAAATCTCGAAAATCCTACAACTATTTCTAGAAGTGAGTATATATTATACAGTACAGTGCAGTGACTTCTTGCTTAATCCAGCTCTTAATCTCATCCGTGAGCACGTCAACTAGTCATCATCCAATTAAAAAATCGTTATGGAATAGATGGGAAAGAGTTAATGCGATTGTTCTATCTTGGATTATGGGATCAGTGGAAAAAGGAATGCTAAGTGCTCAAGCTGTGTGGGAGGATCTGTACGAAAGGTTCAACAAGATTGATGGATCGAGAAACTTCAATGTGCATAAAGAAATTGCTACTCTCACACAAGGCACAACATCTGTTTCTGCATATTTTTCTAGGCTAAAGAATCTATGGGAAGAATTTGAAGCTTTGATTCCTATACATAGTTGCAATTGTGAAAAGTCCAAGGAATTTTTTATTCACTTGCAAAAATTGAAATTGTTCCAATTCCTAATGGGATTAAATGAAACATACAATCAGGCTAGAATCCAAATCTTATTGATGTATCCTATGCCGTCACTGAATCAAGCATATGCTATGATTACTAGTGATGAGGGGCAAAAATCTATTGCAGCAACTTCAAGGTTATTAGAAACCAACCCTACATCTATGGGGAATCTTGATGTTGTTATGTTTACTAGAAATAACACTGGTAATCAGAAGTACAAAAGAAACTTCAATCAGTCACAAAGTCAGTCAAAGAATCTATACTGTGAGATGTGCAAAATGAAAAATCATTCAACTGAGAGGTGCTATAATATAGTAAGTTATCCTCAAGATTACAGACCAAAGAAGAAATCATACAATTTAGGGTCAGACAATAACTATAGATCAAATACAAATAGTCATCATGGTCACAATGCTGATAATTCTGCTGCTTATAATGTGATATCTGAGAATAAGGTACAAGGCAGTCAAGCTAGCACTGGTCAGAGTTCTCAGAGTGGTGTGTTTAATGGTTCTAATCAACTCATGAGCAACTTAGAAGGAAACCAGCACCAGGGAGTGCAGATAGGACCATATGAATTCTCAAGAGATCAATATAAACAAATTGTGAGTATGCTCAAAGGCAAAGGCAACAATGATACTGCATTCTCAGCTGCATGTATTTATACTGCCTTGCTTACTTCAAAGTATACTGATACTGCTTTACTTGTATCTAAAAGTCTAAGTGAATAGATAATTGACATTGGAGCCACAAATCATATGGTAGCTGATATGAATCTAGTGAATGAACACACTATCACACAGTCTAGTGAACCTAAGAAAGTATTTTTACCTAATGGGGATGTGTCATTAGTTACCTATACTGGTTCTAGTACTCTTTCTGATAGAAGCATTGTAAGCAATGTGTTTCATGTACCTCAATTTAAGTTCAATCTTATGTCAGTATCTCAGATAACAAGAGAACTAAGATGCTTAGTTAATTTTTTCCTGATTTCTGTTTATTCCAGAATCTCTATACTGGGAAGGTGAATGAGATTGATAAGCTGGAAAATAGACTGTATATCCAAGTCAATCAGACTTATAACAATAACAGAAGGATTGCCTTAATTGCTGGAAACACTGATAAAAAATCATAGTTGGAAGGATACTACATACATATCACTGTGGCACAAGAGACTTGGACACATATCTACTGGTTCTATGAATAAAGTCTTAGATATAGGTTTAGATTTCATTGCTGAAAAAATCAATAATTGTTTGCTCTTGTGCAAAACAGACTAGGCAAATGTTTCTTATGAGTTCTATCAAGACTACTATTTCTTTTGAGCTTGTGCACATGGATGTGTGGGGTCCTTATAAGACTGCTACATTTGATGGAAATAAATACTTCCTAACTATGGTTGATGATTTTACTAGAATGACTTGGGTGTTTCTTCTTAAATTGAAGTCTGATGTGTGTGTGATTATACAACATTTTATCAATTATGTTAAAACTAAGTTTGATAAATAAATTAAAACTATTAGGTCTAATAATGGCAATGAGTTTGTAAATTCTACTTGTGACAAACTGTTTAAAAGTATGGGCATTATCCCTCAAATCAGTTGTGCTTATACCCCTCAGCAAAATGGTGTTGTTGAGATAAAGCACAAAGATATACTACAGGCAGCTGTATATCTCATCAACATAATGCCTAGTACTATTCTACAAAACAAGTTTGCATATGAAAAATTATATAACAGACATCCTATGCTTAGTCATCTTAGAGTTATATGATGTCTTTGTTTTGCTAAGAGTCTTCAAGAACATGATAAACTCATGTCTAGATCTAGAGTTGATGCTCTTATAGAGTTATTCAGCAACTCATAAAGGGTATATTCTATATGATCTAAATGCAAAAACTATATTTGTTAGTAGAGATGTACAATTCAGGGAGGATATCTTTCCTTTTGATAAAATGCCTATTGAGTGTACTAGTGTGTTTCCTGAGAAAGTTGATAATGATTTGTGTATGTATGATACTGAGACTTTATCTATTCAACAAGTTCCTACATTTGCGACTTCTCCTACTAATGAAAGACAACATGGAGATGAAGTGTCACATGAGCCTATAGTAAATTCACAACCTATACAATTTGGTATCCTAGACATACAATCAGATGTCATACAACCTATTCAACCTACTGTATCAGACATACAACCTAATATCAAGCCTACCTTGAAAGAAAGTCTGAAAGAAGCAAGAATCCACCAATTTGGATGAAAGACTGTCTCTTTAAATATTCACCATGATCAGCCTTATCCATTGTCTAACAGTATCACCTATAACAACATTTCACCTACCTATCAAGCTTACATAGCAGCTTCCTCAAATATCATAGAACCAAGAACTTATGCTGATGCTGTACAAGATCCAAGGTGGGTGGAGGCTATGAAAAATGAGATTGAAACACTAGAAAGTAATCACACTTGGAATATTGTCACTCTACCAAAAGGTAAAATTCATATAGGGTGTAAGTGAATTTACAAAGTAAAATACAAAGTCACAGGAGAAATGGAAAGGTTCAAGACTAGGCTTGTGGCCAAAGGTTATAGTAAAAAAGAAAGAGTTGATTAAAAAACATTTTCTCCTGTTGTAAAAATGAAGACAGTAAGAACTGTGTTGGTTTTGGCTGCTATAAATAAATGGCATATGCATCAAATTGATGTATATAATGCCTTCTTACAAGGTGATCTTTATGATGAAATCTATATGAAAATGCCTCAAGGATTCAAAAATCAGACGGAGATGAAGGTGTGTAGACTCATTAAATCCTTGTATGGGCTTAAACAAGCCTCAAGGCAATGGAATGAGAAGTTAACTGAGGCTCTTATCACTGCTCAGTTTAAACAAAGTCATTATGACCACTCATTATTCATTAAGAAATCTGTGAAAGGCATCACTATAGTACTTGTTTATGTTGATGACACGTTAATTACTGGTAGTAGCTTGCAACTTATCAAGAAAATAAAAGACTTCTCAGAAGGCTTTTAAAATAAAGGACCTTGGTGAACTGAAATACTTCTTGGGCAGACTTTGCAAGGTCACAGACAAGTATTTTAATGCATCAGAGGAAATCTGTGTTAGAACTAATATCTGAAACAGGTTTAGCAGCAGCCAAACCAGCAGTAACACCAATTGATGTAAATGTAAAGCTTACAACCAAGGAGTATGATGAACATTTAGAGAAGACACAACAGGAAGACAATGACTCACATACAAGTAACAGGAAAATAGGGTACTAGATAAGCTTGCATATCAAGGGCATATCAGAGGATCATTGGGAAGCTTCTATATCTTACAATAACAAGACCAAATATATCATACATTGTACAAACACTGAGTCAATTCTTATAACAGTCTAAACAATCTCACATGGAAGTAGCTCTCAGGATTGTGAGATACTTAAAGAAGTAGCCTGGTCAAGGCATACTCTTGTCAAGCAAAAACAACAAGGACTTGAGTGCATTTTGTGATGCTGACGGGGCATCATGTCCTATATCTAGAAGATTAGTAACCGGTTATCTTGTAAAGCTAGGAGATTCAGTGATCACTTGGAAGTCAAAGAAACAAACTATTCTGTGACTTCCAAGTGATCACTATTCTGTGACAGAAGTATTGCAACAACAATTTCTGAGATAATTTGGTTGATTGGTCTACTAAAAGAACTGGTAGTTGATAATCAAAAGTCAGTTGACATTCACAGTGACAATAAGGCTG
Source organism: Anisodus acutangulus (assembly GCA_029783415.1). Lineage (NCBI taxonomy): Eukaryota > Viridiplantae > Streptophyta > Magnoliopsida > Solanales > Solanaceae > Anisodus > Anisodus acutangulus. The sequence continues at coordinate 31,833,869 of CM056510.1, read as the reverse complement.
CTATACAAATTGCAGCCAATCATGTGTATCATGAAAGGACTAAGCATATAAAGATTGATTGTCACTTCATAGGGGAGAAAATACTTCAAGGAATGGTAGCAACAAAATACATACCAACACTGGAACAACCAGCTAATATACTAACCAAAGGGCTCACAAGAGTACAACATGAGTATTTGAGTTCCAAGCTAGGTATGCTGAATATCTTTAAAGTACCCCATACCTAGCTTGAGGGGGAATGTAGAAGTAATTAAAAGAAGCAAGGACAAAGAAGTCATTTCAGCCTACAATGATTAACTATAATCCGGAAGAGTTAGTTAGTTGTTAAGCTTAAAGGTTAATGATAGTAAGATTATTATAATTAGTAGCTAACAATGTATACATGTATATATACACTACATTCCTCACATTGTAAATCAGTTGATTGAATATACAATACTAAATATTTCTCTCTACTCGACTTCATTCTCTTGTCTTCTTCACCATAACTAACTGCTTCTCAAGATCAATGTCAAAGGCATTGATTCAATTCATGTAAATCAACAGTATCTTTCGTCGTTCCATTTCTATTACCCTATTATGTCATTAATTAACAATAGAAAATATTTATAGTAACTTTTTGAGCCAACATTTAACACAGACAATGACAAAAAAATTCAGTCTTCTGTGACATTTCAAGTGTAAGTAAAATAATGCATCACTATATCCATTTATTTGATTCCCAAGTCCCCACCCACCCGTTTGTCTCTTCAATTTAGTGCTTTACTCCTATATAATTATTTTACAAAAAAAGAAAAAGATGAAAACTTTTCCTCCTATAAAATATTTCTGTTCCACAGCGAAACCAAGCATAACTTGGAAAATTGCAATTACAAGATATACATGCGAGTGTATAAGCAATGATTTCACTCCACTTACCTTACCAATCTTCAAGCATTGTAATCGATTACTATTATACTAGGGTATATTTTATCGTCCACTATTTCATAATAATACAAGTTTCATTTCCGTGAAGAGTCAACATAATTAATAGTCAAATTATCAAATATTTAACAAGGCTCCCACATTGGAAATTGAATGGAAACATGAACTCTTTATATGAACAATCCTCACCCTACAAACTAGCTTTTGGGTTGAGTTAGGCCCAAGATCAATTCTTTACATGGTATCAGAGTCCGATTCATTCCAATTCTTTGTTTAACGATGTTGGGCCTCCAAATTATTGTCGATGTATGACGTGCGGGGGAGTGTGAAAAGTCCCACATTGAAAATGGAATGTGAACATGGACTTCTTATATGAGCTAAATTATATTGTCGATGTATGGCGTGCGGGGGAGTGTGAAGAGTCCCACATCAAAAATGAAATGTAAACATGTACTTCTTATATGAACTTTTAGGGTTGAGTTAGGAGAAGATTCATTCTTTACCCCTTAATTAAATTTCCCCATCAACTTCTCCCACTAAATCACTTAATAGATCTTGTCTTTTAGTTAGTGGGCTAAGAAGCGAAATCGAATCAATTAGAAGAAAAACTTGAATCATCATCTTTGAACAACTTGGCATTATAAAAAATCCTAATTAACTTGATTGTAATGATCAGGGGTAGCTCTTGGTTAATCCAACTATACTGTTGTAGTGTTGCCAGCCATTTGGAAGTGAATTTCATGTAGTACTATTTTTTCTTCAGGTTAGATGGATAGATTCAGAATTTGAACGTTATGAATTTAATTAAATATTATATTTTATTACAATTCATTTGATTTATGGGTCTGAAATTTATTATTTCAATTTATTTCATAATTGTTTTAATATATATAAGGTCCGGATTAAAAATATTGCATTTGAGATGATCTTAATTCAACAATGACAAGAAACACAAAAGAAGAGGGAGTAGTATCGTAAAGGAAAACTACTTTCTTAGATGCCCCTAGAAATGTCTACGTATTTTGGGACCTTGACTAGCTGAATAATCTAAAAAATAAGAAAGAGGCTGGTGAAATCATTTTCTTTACTAGTACTACTTTTAAAACGATCGAACGTGATTACTAATAATGTTTGGTCGAAAAAGTTTTTCAAATAAAATCGATTCTTTTAAAAAAAACTCTTTTTGGAAAAAAATTTGAACATGTGTAGACATCAAAATTTGGTAAGACTCTACAAGACAAGTCCAATCTATCTTCAAACTCTAAGGTCTGTTAGAGTTCTTGGAGGTTACTCTACCCTAAATCCTAGCTCATGTCTATATAAATTGACGCATATTCCCTTCAAAAAGCATCTCAAAAGTTTCATAAACTCATGAAATAAGCACAAAGAGATTATGATGCGGCCGGATTCTTCTTGACAATCAAATAATTAAAGAAGATCCACAAAATCATTTCATGGAGATAAATCTCAAGGAGGTCTGCATCATTCTAGTTCGAGAAACATGCTGCTTCAGCCCTCGAATCACGGAGTTAATCAAGAGAAAAAAATCAAAAAAATTATATATATCAATAAAATATTATATTTCTTCATATTGTATTTATGTTTTCAGTTTATGTTTCACATATCAAAATTTGTTGGAAACACACTTATTGAAAAACAAACGTCAAAGTAAGTGAAATTGAAGTTAGAAAAAGGGGTCTCCCGTTCTATTTCCTTTGGACATACTATAATTAGTCACCACTGTCCAACTTCCAAAGTATTAGTGAAATGAGGCAAAGTGGGTTGAAAAAAAAAATACTCCCCCCCTTCATTTTTATTAGTTCACTATATTAAAAATAAATTTTTATTTTTATTTGTTCAATTTAGCATATTAAAAAAAAACAAATTTTTTTTCTTGTTTTATCCTTAATATTAATTACTCATTTCTAAATCACTATTCAAATCTATTGAGACTATACATCAATTAATATGAATATTATAATAAAATATGTAATTCATTTATTAATTTTTAAAAATCATATAAAATTAAAAGTGAATTAGCAAAAATGAACTAATAGAATAATTAGGCAACGTGTGCGCATTAAATGGTACTCGGTGGACGGTGGCGAATGCACAGATAGAGATGGGAATAAATGGTGCAAATCCTATAAATAAATGGTAGGTGGCACCCATAATTGCTACTCCCTCAACAGTAGCAGATTTTGGAGACGTACTGACTTGGTCCAGTATGACCATAATGCATGGGTGCATGAATGAGGACAAATCTATGATTTCTTATAAATTTGAGTTCAAAATTTAATTTACTGGATTGAACTCTATTGTTTTACATATTAGCTTCGAGCCAAACCTAATTAATAAATTCAAAAATTATACACTAGATCGGTCCTGAGACCACCCTTTTTTTTCCAATTTGAGATGGGAGATTAGTTTGTGAATAATGGAAGTGAGAGAGACAAAAAGGGATGGAATTGTAATTACACATTTAAGTGACGCAAAGTGGAGTAGCAATTAATCTAACTACGACAAGTCTAGCTTAATATCTTAATGAAAGAAACTTGCTTTAATTACTGCAGGTGCATTGCCTTGGATCATATACGTTCATGTCAATCAGGCGGAACTGCTGTGCACTTTGCATTGGCTAATTTCCTATTCAACGAATAGGTTCCTCTTATTATACATGAATCAATCATTGTCACATTCCTTCACAAAAAGGGCTAATAGACATGATATGATATATTCAAAAGTGTCCTCGTGAGGAAGGGAAAAGACCTTAGACTTTGAGAGATGAGAAGGGGTGAGATGTGTTCACACATGAGAAGGGGTAAAAATTTACTTTATTAAATTAACTGAATCATAATAATTTAAACTAGTTTAATATGAATACTCGACACTACAATAAAATATAAAATTGATAATAAAACTTTAATAACAATAAATATATTATTATTAAAAAATATAAATGACAATAAAAATTTAATATATTATTATTAAAAAATTTGTTATTACGAAAAATACCTTCGACAACACTATCTAAACGTGACAACAAAAAAGTTATTTACAAATGTATTTGTTAGGGTAGGGTGATACGAATAAGTTTAGCCGTGACATCGCCACAAAACTTGAAAAAAAGGATGAAACAGATCAAGTTTGCAGTGCCATCCAAACACTCGATGATTGCTGGTTTACGTGTCATCATCTGATTTGTCAATTCCCAAATTCTATCACTATTTTGCACCGACGTCATTATGGCTTATTTCCCACTTCTGCCTTCGCCTGATACATGAACTAACTTTATTAAACCCCAGTAAACATTTTCATGTGTCTTTTTTTCCTTTTCCGGAAACTACTTTTACTTTTGTTTTGGCAGATCCAAATTTTATTTCCCCCCACGTGGGATAAAGTAATAGATAATTTCGACGTGCTTAAAGTAAATTTCACATGTAGAAATATTACCTTCTTGAGGTAATTGACTAGTAAATTTACCATTTTTAATAGACAAATCTTATTTAAATTACCTTTATAAAATATAATTATTCTAGAGAAAAGCTTATTGATTTAGTGTGTTTTGAATAATAGCTACGATACTGTTAACACTCAAAAATAATTTAAGTGTTTAGCTGAATTCAGTGACAGTCGAACTGCTCCAGAGCCGAATTTACTCCTAGCCCTCGACTACAAGAACTTCATCGGCTACTAAAGCATCTTAGCTGAGTTGTTAGTTAGATGTATGACTGGGACCCACTCAGATGCACACGCCTCAACGACCAAGTCAAAAGAGTTTTCGGACCCCTAAAAGCGATAACGGCCAACAACAGCTAAAAGAAAGGGTCATTATCCGAGCAAGAGGAGTAGAGGGCGAGAAAATCAGCACCATCTCCCCCATAGTCGGCCATTGAATTTAGTGGGTTACTTGATGGCTGATATAGGGGGGGATCACGTTGTACATTTTTTTTCCTTTTTTGTACTATATATAGAATAATTCTTTGTATATATGGACACACCCAATCAATCAAGCAATTCAATTTTTATCTATCTTTATCCTTTTACTTCATTTTATCCTTTACTTTACTGTACTCAACTGCATTCATGTTTCTTACCTCTTAGTTTACTCATACCACCGTCCTAAAGTTTTCTGCAGTAGTTGGGGAACCCATTGCTGGAAATTAGAGTTCTATTTCCAGCCCAAATCGCTTAAGTTAAGGAATCAATTTGTCTCCCAATTTCGTCAGTCGATAAAACGACAGAGAACAGAATTCGGGGCGAGAACCAATACTTATTCTTTGTTAAGTTACTGAATACCTCAAAAATCCACATTTGAATTTCAAACTTGATACTTATCCAGCGTTCGTTTTGATGAATTTCTTGATTAAGTTTCAGTATTAAATTAAAACCGTTTGAAGCTTTTCGATCGTAAATTCATAGGGAAAATTAGATAATAAAAGTCCATTATGGAACTTAATTACGTGTTGATGGTGTGATCAAACTAATTGGAGGGGAACTAATTAAGTTTTCAAGGACAATAAAACAAACGATGATGTTGATATTGTAAGAATGTATTAATCTCCTTGGGGAGGCTTTTTCATTAATACAAATATATATAGTGTGTACAATGTGGAGTCCTCATACAATAAGGATCCTATAACTATCATAATTATATAACACTAATAATTATAAAATATATGGTGAATATTCTAACAATATTCACTAATACACCTCCTCAGTCGGAGCGGGCAGAGGCCGGATGCTGAGACTGGATCTGAAGTCGAGGAATAGCTGTCGAGGAAGTCCTTTGGTGAAGATATCAACATACTGATACGAAGAAGGCACATACAACACCTTAACATGGCATATAACAACCTTCTCACGAACAAAATGTGTAGACATCACAATGTGATTGGTTCGCTGATGCAGAACCGGATTATGAGATAGGTATATCGCGAATATGTTATCACAGTATACCATAGACGCCTTACGCAAGTGACACTGGAGCTCCAAAAGGAGGTTTCGGAGCCAGCAGATCTCAGCAACAACATTTGCAACGCCTCTATACTCTGATTCTGCACTCGAACGGGATAGGGTGGCTTGTCTCTTGGCAGACCACGAAATGAGATTGTCCCTTAAGAACACATAGTAGCCAGAGATGGTGCGTCGTTTGTCCGGACAGCCTGCCCAATCTGCATCCGTATATGATAACAACCTGGTCGGTGCAGAAGGGAGGAGATGCAATCCATAATCAAGGGTGCCCTTAACGTATCGAATGATACGTTTAAGAGCAGTAAAATGAGGCTCATTGGGGGCATGTATAAACAAACACACCTGCTGAACAATATAAGCAATATCATCCTGGTAAAAGTAAGATATTGAAGTGCACCGTCAAGACTCCTATAAAGAGTGAGATCGAATACTGGATCACCATCAACAATACTGAGCTTCAATTTAGATTCAACCGGAGTGGGCATGATCTTGCAGTTCGCCATTTTAGCCCTGTACACAATCTCATCTGCATACTTACGCTGACACAGAAATATAGTATCTGTAGATCTAGTCACTAATATCACCAAGAAGTAACTCAACTTCCCCAAGTCAGTCATATCAAATTCGATTTTAAGCAGTGCAATGATCTCATTTTTCAACACATCAGATGAGGCAGTAAGAACAATATCATCCACATATAACAATAAATAAGCAATGTTACTACCTCGATGAAAAATAAAGAGAGAATTATCACACTTGCTGCATACAAACCCAATATACATAATGTAATGAGCAAAGCGTTCATACCATGTTTTATGGGCATGTTTCAAATCATAAAGTGACTTACGAAAACAATATACATAATAAGGGGCCTCCGGATGGACAAAACCTGGCGTTTGGTGCATGTAAACAGTTTCTTTCAAGTCCTCATATAAGAATGCATTATTTACATCAAGCTAATGAATCGGTCAATGCTTACCCGTAGCAATACTCAGAACGGTGCTTATGGTATTCTGTTTAACAACCGGACTGAATGTCTCACCACAATCAATACCCTCCTGCTAATTAGTACCATTAGCCACAAGTCTCGTCTTATATCTCTCTAGGTCACCACTGTCTTTGAATTTATGACAAAATAGCCACATGCATCGGATCACATTCACCCCATCCGGTCTAGAAACCAAATCTCAAGTGTGTTATTTCGTTAATGCATTAAATTCCTCACGCATGACCGCATTACAATTAGGGTCAAGTTTGGTTAATTTTAGGTTTTCGGGAATTGGGGATATGTTTTGTATGAATATGTTAAAATGGACTTTGGTTTTGAAAATCCCGTGTTGAGCATGAATTTCCATTCGGTGCGTGGGGTAGGGGCAGTTTGGGTATTTTGGAAGGGTGACGGGTCAGGGGTATTTGAGGAAGTGACGATTGCGGGTGGGTTTTGGGGTTGAGTGACGGAGTAGGGTACTGGGTATGTGGTTTCTGGTGAGGCAATCGGGTTGGGTGGGGGATGAGAGACGATCAGATCGAATCGGTGTGGGTGACCCGACGACGGGATCAGTGACTGTGAATGGGTAGGAATGGAGTAACTGGGTTGCGGTGGGGTGATTTGGGTGCGAGTACAGTGATAGTTTCTGGGTGGAAATGTGACGGAGCTGGTAGGTGTGACTGGAGTGACGACGGCAGGTGGCGGCGACACAGAGATTGGTTGTTGGGTTTGCCGACGGCTGGGGGTGACATCGATGAGACGAGTCAGGGAGTAGTCCGACGGAGTACCGGTGGTGGCAGTGGCCATCAACGGTGAATGAGATTGGTTTGGCCGAGTACCGATGGTGACAGTGACGTTTGACGACGACTGGGATGTGGGGGTGGTGGCAGAGGCACGGTGGAGTTCGGTGAATATGACGGGGGAAGTGTCAGACTCATTTAGAAAAGTATAGTTTGTGTTTCAAAACTTTTGAATGTTTGCAAAATGGAAGACTGACTCGTCAAATGTGACGTGACAGAAGACGTGGACAAGTCACATCACAAATAGCCCCTATGATTAGATGGGAAACCTACGAAGACACATGGAGTGGTACGAGACGCTAATTTATAAGGGACAGTGGAGGCAAGATTCGGATAGCAAAGACAACCGAAGATCCGAATGTGATCATATGAGGGAATCCAACGGTATAGAATTTCGATGGGGGTCATGTTGTGAAGGGTATTGATAGGTAAAATATTAAGGATATATTCTACCATTCTGACGGCATATACCCAAAAGAATAAAGGGAGAGAGGCATGAAAAGGAGAGTACAAATCATGGTATTTTATGGTGCGGATGATTCGTTCGGCTTTGCCATTATGAGGGGATGTGTGGGGACACGAAAACTGAAAAACCATGCCATTATTTTTGCAAAATTTGTGAAATGTGGAATTATTAAACTCACGACGATTATCATACTGTAAAGATTTGATGGCTTTTTTAAATTGTGTTTTGATAAAAATATGAAACTCAAGAAACTTGGCAAAAACTTTAAACTTGAATTTAAGTGGGTAAACCCAAATAAAGTGAGAAAAATCATCTAATAAGACTAGATAATATTTATGACCCAGTGAGCTAGTAATATGAGACGTCCATAAATCAGCATGAACAATATCAAATGGAGAAAACGTAACACTTAAAGATGACTTAAAAGAAAGGCGAACATGTTTGCCCAAGGGGCAAGAAAAACAACGTTGGGCAAGTTTCCCATTATTACAACGAATAAAATTATTGCTTCTAAGAAAATTATAAACAGGAGCTCCTGGGTGTTCAAGCCGATTATGCCAAGTTGACGGAGAGATGACAACGAAAGAGGCGTGTGAGCGGGATCTGGCAGCGGAAGTGGATGAGAATGGATAGAGGTCCCCTGTATTATTGCATCTCGTAAGGGGTGTCCCCGTAAGCAAATCCTTCACAGAAAAATCAAAGGGGTCAAACTCAATAGATACATAATTGTTACGAGTGAATTTCCTAACCGATATTAATTTTTTAATGATATTGAGAGCATAAAGGATGTTATTTAGGGAGAAGGGTGGGTGAGGTGGTGGGGTATATGTGGTACCGTAACCCTGAATCTAAATGTGATACCCATTGCCAACTGTAATAAACTGAAGATACTTTAAATGAAACAATTGGGAGAGATTACCTGAGGATCGGGTGAGATGAGAAGTGGCTCCCGTATCCATGTACCAATTTTTATCGGGCTGCTGCATATTTAAAGAAGTGAAGGCATGGCCCAAATCAGTGGGGGCCAGACCCGCATCAAATTATTGTTGGGCCAAGGCGAAATGGGCTTCGTTGTCGCCGCGGCCCGATTCTTTGTTGGCGTGGCGGGATATTGGCCCGACATCGGGCCGCTATGATCCAAGAAACTGGGCTGAGGCTTGATGGACTAGGTAAGCAGCCACGACCCATGCTCCTGGATTGGGCAACTGTCCTAGTCCGACCCACTATGGCAAAGTGCTGGCCTGTTGCTGCGGCTGATTGAGCTGCTGGCCAGAACGACCACCTTTCCCGCATCCTCTGCCACCGCGATTGTTGTCGCGGCCTCTGCCGCCCCTACCACTACCGCGGTTGGTGGTTGTCCGGCGGCGGTGGTTGGCCAACGGCGGTGTTGTTCATCACGGTAGTTTCAATTATTAACGCCTTTTGATTGTGTTCGTCCTGCTTGGCTCATCGGGTTTCCTTCAAAAATAATTGTGAACGGGCTCTGTTGAAGCTCGGCAGTGGGTCGACTTGTTGAATCATAGTTTCCAGAGTATCGTATTCGTCCTTGGTAGAGAATGTTCTGCTACATCAAGAAAAGAAAGGAGAAAATTCATTGTCATTATCATTTTCGATTCCTATAACTAAAATATTCTTATAAAAACTCAAAATCGAGTTGACCACAAAAATAAACCTAGAATTCATTCAATCAGCTACAAAAATCCCCAAAAATAATTCTCCAAATTTAAACATTTGAAATATAAAACATTCTAATTCATATTATAAAATATGAAGAATTAAAATTTGCTCCAGAATTTTTTTTCGTAAAAAAATAAATTGAACAAAATAGAGAAAGAAAATAATCTGAAAGAGGAACATAAAAGAAATTAATGGTTGAATGAAACAAAAAAGAAGATAAAAGAAGGGGAAAATAGGAGTTCAAATTAGGGTTGTTAATGGATCGGAGGTGGATCGGAGGTGGATCGGGTGGAGCTCAATCCACCTCCACCCATCACCCGACCCATCTATCATCCTATTTTTTCTTCATCCACATCCGATACACCCATCATTCACGGGTGGATCGGGTGCTTCGCGGATGAAATTTGTTATAAGTTTAACCATTAGTTCTAGTTTAAAATCAGTGATAATGTTAGTAATTAGTGTTCTTAAATCTTTTTTTAAAATTCACAACAAAAATGGAGTGACCAAAACCAATATAAATACTCTTAGTTCCAATGTAGCAGTGTCTCATTTGATTAACACCTTAAATATTTTTATTCATATTCCATTTTTATGTTAGCTCAAACAAATCATACTTTACATTGCAAAATAAATAATAAAATTAATCAGACCTAACAATGAAGAATTTTTTATATTTTCATAAATGATCACTAGCTAAGAACATTATAAAACTTTACTGTTATGGAAGTGAACTCTAGGACAAAATTATGTTATTCTTGATTTGCCAAGTTTTATTATAATTTTTATTTAATAAAATATATATAATTTAATAATAAAGAATATTTTCTAACTATTTATAAACGGGTGAATGAATGGGTCAGATGGTGGGTTGGATGTATGTCCACCCGAATCCGACCCGATCCGTCACCCGATTAAAATTCGTATTTGTCAGATTTTCGTCTATATATTCGGATCGAATGGATCAGATATCTATCGGGTCATGGTGAAATTACCAGTGTTTACTAGAACAAGAGAAACAAATGTATTAGGGAAGCTTGGAAAGGAGAGAAAAGTCTTTGAAAGTGGGACCCCATTGTTCATTTGTCAAGTTAAGACACAAGTATGACTTGGTATGTGAGACATAGTAAAACTTTTCCTTAATTACTAGCTATTTTCCTTAAGAAGCAGTAATTATTAAGGGCATGTTCGAAAAGCCGCCTTATAATTGAGTTTTGGCGTAATTATGTGTAGTTACTCATTTTGACATGTTTGTCATGTTTGTATGATCAAATAATTACTTGATCATATAATTGAAAGATGGTAATTACACTATATAATCCAAAATTGCAATTATTATACTATATAATTATTAGACTCTAGTAATTACATCTATTCGAATTAGTAGGTGGCTTTCCAAACAGACCCTAAAACATAGTGCAAAAGGCAAAATTTTAGCTTTCGACGACAGTCAAGTTAATAACATAAATCCTTTGATTCCCAAGGCCCCACCCACTAGCTTGGTCAAGTTATTACCTAGTCCGTAGGGAATTGTTTTAGGAAAAAGGATGGAATTTTTGTCATATAAGATAATTATAAACACAAAGATTCGGAGAATTAGTGCACATATAATATTTGCGTGTGAGTTATAACTATAAGCAATGATTTCACTCCAATCTAACCAAATCTTTAAGCATTGTAATCAATTGTGTAATTGGTGGAGCTAGGTGTATAATTTTTATTGTCCACTAGTTCATGATAATACAAATTTTATCACCGTCGAGACCTTAAGAGTCAAAATGTTCATGATTCCCCTTTAAATTCTCGCATCAACTTCTCCCACTTCACTCAAAAGTTCTCTAAATTTGTCTTTTAGTTATTATTTTTAATTAGGAGTGACTTGGAATTTAAATAACTTGAGCAACTTCTATCATCATATTTGATCAAACTTAAACTTTTGGAAGAAAAAAAAACTAATCACTTGGTTTTTAATGAGGGGTAACTTTTAATTTGTTGATTAGTAGTACTCTTTGTCGTCTCATAAATCACTGATTTCTTGACAATTAATGAATGACAACTGTGGAGGCGTCTCTGAAAATTTTGAAACATATACTTCAAAAACCTAAATGCCTATAGCAATTTTGGAACCATAGAGAGCTGAATGATCAAAGGAACAAAAAATAAGTATCATGCATATCACACTTCTCATGATTTCAGTTCTTGTTTCATGCTCCCTTTACAAAAATTATGATCATAATCATACTTATATGGTGCTCTAGCTAGTGCATTTATTCAGCTCTTGTGCATTTTTTCTGCATCGGCAATGATATAGTATAATGGACCCTCTTTTCAATTGAAAATTCATGAATGAACTTCTAGACCAAATTTAACAACACGCATTGCGGTGCTAAAAACATCAATTAATCTCGTCAAAATCAAAGTAGATTGAAGAGAGAAAAAAAGGACCTCCGCGTTGAATTTAGCATAAAGGTCTTTTTCGATTTCATTTGGACATGAGTCCAACTTCCAAGTTTCCAGTAGTGAATGGGCAATTCACAGGAATGTCCTTATTTTGGGGTGGTCTTTAATTTTTATTGAGAATTTTTAATTTTTTTTCTTTGCCTAAATTTCTGGGTTCCCGGTTCGATCGCACGCTTAGCAAAAATAATAAAAAAAATTCACGAGGCAGCCCTACCTTACGGCAGACAGAGTTTATCTTCAGGCATAAAATAAATTTTGCCTTGCGAATCGAAATTCAACATTGCAAATTTTTTTATGATTTTTGACTGAATAGGGATTCGAACCCAAAATCTTGGAGTACTTCTTAGCGATAAACAAAACTTAAAGATTTTAAATTTGAGGTGTAAAAATTAAATACCAGGACCTAGAACAATGAAGAGTCGGCAGGTCGGGACCCCGACCCGAAGCCCGAGCGTCCGGTCCCGCCTCGACCCCGCCAAAAAAAAAAAAAAAAAAAAAATTAGGGGCGGGCGGGTCTTCTGGCCCGGGACGATGTCTCCGAGACCCGAGCGCCCGCTTTGCAAAAATGACCGTTGCACCAACGACCATTTTAGATTATGGATTGGCACAAGGCCATTTTAGCCCCCCCCAACCCCCTACCCCTTAATATTTATTTTTAACCCATAAGTTATTATATTTACACTTTAACCCAATTTTTCAACTATAAACAACTCATTTTCTCTTCATCTTTCTCACAAATCTTCCTACAATCTCTAATTTCTCAATATATCTCTACAAGTCTACATTGTTTGCTAAATATTCAATTTTATTTATTCATTTGGGAATTGGTAGTGAAGTTGGCAACTAGCTTGAGTGATCTTCCATCGAGCAAAGTTTCAATTTTCAACCTCTGATTACACGTCGACGTTACGCCGACGCTTGGGTAATTCATTCTTTCGCCGTTAAATTATTATTATCTGCTTATTTAGTTTAGATCACTTAATTTTATTGTCTTTAATTATTTATTTATTTATTTATTATCATAATTAAAATGGAAGGATTAAAAGGTATGTTTAAGGGTAAGGGTAAGGGTGCTTCTTCTAGTAGGGGCAACCAGTGGGCAAGGGTACTTCTTTCAGTCATCTTATTCCTACACAAGATGATTTTGTTGATACTCAACATTTTCCTACAATACCATTAGATTTAGACCAGGGCTATTTTCTGGAACTCAAGAAGACTTTAATTTAGACGATGATCTAGATGATATACCCACTAATGTTGATGACAACACACCCACTAGTGCACCTTCAACTGAAATACCTCATATTCTAATATGAGACGAGGTCCAAAAGCGACCATTAAAATCGAGATGCATGGACATTTTTTGATAGGGACGAGAGAATCAGTAGCCATATGTAAAATTTGTAAAAATGTTTTAAAATTTAAAATTGGAAAAGGTCACGCGGTGGGACTGGGGTTTAATTAGACACGTAGTAAGTGCTCATCCAATTAGGTATGCCCAATACCAAAGCTTCAAAACCGGGCTTAGTATAACGCCCAGCTCCATCGAGACAAGGTTCACATACTAATATTGTCCCGGACCAAGTACAAGGTCAAATTAACCCTATGACGGAATTGTAGGCCCTAAATACAATAAACATAGAGATAGAGAAGCAATATCAAAATTAGTTCTTGTGGAGGGTTTGCCTTTTTCATTTCCTTCATCTCCGGTTTATTCATTACATTAGAGATATATATAATCACGCTTAACGGTTTCCTAGATCAACGTTAAGAGAGATGTATTTAAATTCGCGCATGAATATCAACAATATTTACGTTTTCATTATATCATTTTAATGGCAAAGTATCCATCACGCCTCGATATAGGTCGTAGTACTAATCGCCATGATTATTTAGCGTAACTTGTCATTGGATAGATTATAAATGGTCTATGCAAAACGATTTTAGCGTATAGATATATATAGATGATAGGCATTTGGGTACTTTTATTGCGAGAAAATATTTATCAAGTGTGCGATTATTACTAATTACCATAAAATTATGACTATTACATTAGATAACGCTTTCTAATAACAATTACGCAATTATAATTTTAAAAATAGTTTAACTCCGTCTTTTCGGACCATTTTCATATAAAATATTATATATATAACTTAATTGTAAAGGATGGTCTATCACTTTTTGAAGACATTATTAGTAAAATACAATTTGCTATAAACTTTATTTTAAAAGTAATAAAGTACAACGTAGAAAGAATATAAAATTTTGTCATGATTGTGATCACCTTTTAGAAAATTCCACAAGAAGTATCCACTAGGTGGAATTCTTTATACGAGCAACTACATTGTTGCTTATGACTATAAATTACCTATAACTTTATTTTTTAACTCTCATAATAAAAGCCAATGATATGATTTTAGATAGTGATTGGGGAAAAATTTCCTAGAACTTATTGTATTTTTAGAGAAATTTTTTCACAACAAAAGAATTTTCGGTATATATTATCCTACTATTTCAACTATGCTGTTTTATATAACTCTAATATTTTTATTACTTAGTGAATATATATGGAAAAAACAGCTTATAAGGCAGCTATTAAAAATGTTTCTCAAAATAAAAAATATTTTATTCCTATTCCCTCTATTTATATTATTGGTTCGTATTAAATCCTTACTATTAAAATGAGGCGGTACTAAATCACTAGTGAAACTATTTACGATTGTATAGAAGTACTACCACCTCAAGTCCCAAAAATCTAAATCACCCACCACCTATTGAACAAACTAAAGAAGAAGTATTGTCTAGCGTAGAACACCAATGCAAAAATATATATAGATTTTATCAACAAGAAAATGCTAGTAACTTACCAAACTTCCATACCATCTTCTTCATCTTCAACACGACCTCACAAAAAGACATCTTGTTTCTGGCTAGTATTGAAAGCCTCGAAATAGAATGTGCTATATTACCTCTACTACTAACCAAATTAGCGAGTTAGATATTTTTGTTTTGCAGTGGTTACATGCAGTATCAAGAAGTTATCAATGAAGATGGACATGAAGACTTTCAAATCTTGGAGGGGAATGAGAAGACCTTTCCGACACTTTCAATGATGGCTCGAGATGTTTTGAACATTCAAAGCGTCGTCCAAGCTGGCCGAAAGCGCTTTTTCTCGGCGGATATCAAATAGAGACCACGCACAGACACTCACGTTAGTCGGAGACGACTTGGAAATTGCGTGATTATTCAGAGATTGATACGAGCGAGCGGAGAAGGTGCGGTCAATCGGAGATCAACGAAGAAGATGATGAAAACTACAGCGAAATCTTAGAAGGTAATTAGGCGGCGTGGATCAATTTGACCAGCAAATACCAATTCCAACCAAGAACCATGAAATCATCAGCAATTAGAATGTGTTTTTTTGAGAATGTAATTTTTTTAATTGTAATTTTATTATGTAATCTGTAACTTTTGGACAACACCACAAAGTTGCAATTTAGATTTTAGACAATTGTATTTGTATTACAAAAAAATCATATGTCGATTAAATAATATAAGAGGCACAAAAACAGCTTTGGGATGTTTTTATTACACTATCTTGTTTTGTTTATTGAGTTTTTTTATACATATGTTATTTTAAAAAAAAATGAAAACCCGCCGTATCCCGACCCGAGCCCGCCCCGACCCGAGCCCGACGGGATCGGGATCGGGACGGGACTTGCTCCAGTCCCGCCAAACCCGATCCCGCTGGAGCCCGCCATACCCGATCCCGCCCCTTCTACCGTCCCGCCCCGACCCCGCCAGACCCGAGCCCGGCCCACTGGCCACCCATAAATTTTGACAATCCGCGTAAAAAAAAGGTAGTGAATTAAGTGTGGCCGTGTCTAATAAATGGTACTCGGTCGGTGGCCCAATGCCTGGTGTACAGATCGTAGAAATTTGAAAGGGGCCAAGTCTAATCTATACAGAGATTTTTACGTGGATAGCTTAGTTTTTTAAAGTTATTTGCATTAATATCATAACTTTCTAAATATTTCAAGAATAACATATTATTCTCTAGATCTCATATTACTTGATTACTTTTTCTTTTACACCGTCCTTAAAAATCATAAATAAAAAGGATATTTTTATTATAGCTACCCTTATCTCTCTCTAATTATTTCACTCTAATCAATGTTGATTATTTTAAAAAATAATTAATATTAAGAAGTAAGTAGAAAAAATTTAATTAATTCTATCTTGTTTTTAGAAAGTGGCTAAATAATTTAGGACAATTTTTTTTTAGTAATGTGACCAAGTAATACAACAACAACATACCCAGTGAAATCCCACACCGTGGGGTCTGAAAAGGGTAGAGTGTACGCAGACCTTACCTCCACCTTGGTAGGTAGAACGACTGTTTCCGGGAAACCCTCGGCTCAAGACAAAGCAAAATCACAAGCAAGACGATCAAAACAAAGCAAGAGTAAAGATTAAAAAGTAAAGCAAGATAAACGATCAGACTCAGATAAGAAATTAAAGCAGTATAAAGTGCATTCGAACAAAAGAGAGCAGTAGCTAACACAACTAAATAAGCTAAATAAAATATCATAAAGAACACATAGCAGCAGAAATGTGACCAAGTAATATGAAACGGAAATAGTATATAACAAATAGAGCAAATAATTTGAACATGAATATTATCCAAAAAATCAAGGATTAGTTCCTTTTTAATTTTTATTAATTGTCTTCCCTTATCTCTCGTCCATAAATAAGGAATTAATTTAAGTTGTTTATACTTTCTCTTTCTTTCATTAAACTAGGGATTGAATACCAAAATATTTTCTCATTTTTTTCTCTTTCCTCTCTTTCAAAAACGTAATACACCACAAAGAGCATATTCTAATTTTATTTAATAATATAAATGAAATATAAGTAATATTTTTTTGAATATGCAAGACAATGATTTATTATATACAAAATTTATGGTATTTCAATGATATGTTTAAGATATAAAAAAACTATATTAAAGAATATACCATAATTATGATAAGATTAAAAATAAATTGTGTGCATATATATATATATATATATATATATATAGTAGTTCCTCGACACGTGCGTTGCACATGTATGCCAAATGTTAAATAAATTTGTAAAATAATATCCAATATTATTTAAATAAAATTTAAATTGATAATTATACATTAAAAATATAAAATTCTATAAATAATCAATAATTGCTCAACTCATCATTTAAATCACTGAAAGTATTGAACTCATATAAAGTACAAGTTAAAAACGTTAGTCGCCTCTATTATATAAGGAAAACATAAATACACGGCAATTAGCATGGTTGCATATAATACCTTCAACTGGAGATGTCGGAAGCAAAGCTCTATGACCATAATCTTTATCTGTTGTATATTCATATAATCTATAATACTACGTATGAGCCTCGATATAACTATCTTTTCCAGATTATGTTTTTTCTGAAATTTAAACATCAAAGTTTTTAATTGATGTTTAAATTTTTTATTTGATGTACATATTACATATACTTTAAAATGACATGATACACCTATTGTCTAATATATTATATTAGTAAGCGTTATTTCAAGTAAGAAAATTATTAGTCTTAAACTACCTTTAATAATTTCACCCTGATTCTTTTCATCCCCAGTAATAATTTCGAACACCTAATTTAATTACTTTGATTCTCTATGTGAGATAACTTCTCAAGAAAACTAATGTACTTGACATATAAAAATCTGTAAGTAGTAGTTGAAACTTGAAAGTTAAAAGTAATTTACACTTTTGCAATAATTGCAGCACAATTTTTTGTCCATTTAGATTGGAAAATAGAATTTGGTTCGTCATTATTCTGATATCCTTAAAATGTATTTGACGGGTTTGCGCTAAATATATCAATTAAAATATTTAAATTTAAACTAAAAATATATTAAAATAATAACTGTTATTGTATAAAAGTAGACTATTAGAATACTATCAAATTAAAATAATCAAGATATATTTCATTGATATGTTCAACTGTCATCACATTAAAGATATTAATTAAGAGGCATAAAATTTTAAAAACAATATATGATATGACATTAAAGGACAGTCTGGTGCACTAAGCTCTCGTTATGTGCGGGATCCGGGGAAGGGCCGGACCACAAGAGTCTATATTGTATGCAGTCTTACCTTGCATTTCTGCAAGAGACTGTTTCCACGGCTTGAACCCGTGACCTGGAGGTCACGGAACAACAACTTTACCAGTTATTCCAAGGTTCCCTTCGTATATGATATGACATTATAAAAATAAAATAGAACTACCTATGATTATATCATACAGAACTTCCAAGGAATATTAGGATAAACAACTTAGTATCAAATTATTCCTTATAAAACTCTCCTACTGTAAAATTAACAAAATAGCATATAGTTTGTATCAGATATAACTATCACAAAGAAAATGCTAGACATTTCTAAGCTTAATTAAAAATAAGAAGCTTAAAAAAACTAAATGCCCTAACGATTGAATATGGGAAAAATGGAATAATAATATTGTATGTTACTATCGAAGTACAAATATAAACAAACAAATTTATTAAGTAGAACAATACAACAATAACATACTCAGTGTAATTTCACAATTGGGGTCTGAAAAAGATAGAGTGTACAAAGATAAAATGATGAATCTACCATGGGTTGTGTTTGGCGGATAGAAGTCATTTTTTGTAGTGTTTTATTTGTGAATGAATTAAAAGATTGGCCATCAAGAAAAAGACTTATCTACTTGTTTCCGGTTATCCACCTGATATTCGGTACTTTCATTAAATCCCAATTAATTTTGTATTTGTGCTAAAAGATTATATTGAGGGATAAAGTGTTCGCTAACAAAGAGAACTTTAAAAAAATATTTAGACTCAAATAAGAAACATTGAAATGATAACTATTTCGCTAAAACAATGTGTAAAAGGCGTAGAATTTTAATGCAGTATGAGGTATAACATCATAAATAATAAATTTACATGTGATTAATTTGGTTCAAAATTCTAATGCATATTAGGATATGCAACTTAGTACCAAAGCTATTTCTTAACCTCTCTGTTACGACAACAACACAATGTGTCAATAATTTATTAGATATAACTATCACGGAGTAAATGCTAGGCATTTCTAAGCTTATTTACAAAAAGAACTTAAAAGGCAAAATGCCCTAACAATTGACTATGAGAGAAAATGAAACAATAAAAAATATTAACTGTTACTAACGAAGTCCAAATATAAACAATCAAATTTTGTCGAGTAAAACAACAATATTAGAAAATGAATAAAATGTGCATAAAGATAAAATGATGAATCCACAATAGGTGTGTTTGGTAGGATAAGTCATTTTTCATGAAAAATATTTTAGAATTCTTCTTAGTATTTGATTGGTGAGTGGATTAAAATATTGGTCATTAAAAAAATTAATCTACTTGTTGTTGTTTATATTTCATCTGGTATTCGGTATGACATTTGATCCCGATCAATTTTGAATTTATACCGATTTTTTTATATTAAGAGGTAAAGTGTTCTCTGACAAAAATAACTCTAATTAAATCTATCTATGTATACCTATACACACACAAAAATTGGAGGAGAAAATAAACGGAAATCAAAATGGAAATATGAAAATTGTTAATAGAGGCAACTAACCAAAACGAGAATACTAAAGAAATGTGAGCGGCATTACCGTAACAAATATATCTAAATGAGTACTAATATTACAAATGTCTATATGTAATAAACAAATGATATTTGTGGATGTACGCAATGCAAATGCCCGAATTTGGGAGGGATGAAACATAAAGGGTGAATATGACAAAGGAATTTAAAATTCTTAAGAGTGATGTTTTATTATATTGGTCAGGAAAAGCCAAGAAAGAAAAAAGACTTAAATGGAACATTTCGGAGAATAGACAGTGTAACCGTTGGTTTATTCTTAGGCTTTTCAATTTAGTTGTGACTTTTCGACTTTTTAAAATATCACAGCAAATATTTACCTTTAAAAAAAATTAAACAGAATATTTAGATAAATATAAAGGGTATTTAGGTAATTTAATATTTAAGTTTAGGAGTTCATGTTTACAACTTAAAATATATTTAGGTATATATATATATTCTGATATGCTTACAACTTAAAATTTAATTACAGTAATATATTTAGAATATATATAATGTGTTAAAGATTTAAATATTTAAACATAAAAAAATCATAAACCAAAAATTACAAATAGTAAAATTTGTTCATGTCTAAACTGGAAAAAAGGGAAGGCAATCATTAGTGGTATCTTTTTATTTAAGCTTTTTGTTTCTTAGGAGATAATTAAGGAACTAATAATTAGGTTATTAAGGAGCTAGATTTTAGGCTAATGATGAGGTTACGGTTAGAGTGAGATATGTTGTAGAAGGGATTTTTTTGTGCTAAAATTGATATAATACTTTTTATGCTAATATCATGTAATGTGTTTTTTAATGTTGTATAATTACGTAAAATTCTCATCTATATATCGTGTTGGAAAGAAAGTGAAGAATATCTTAGAAAGTGATTTTCTAAGAGATCTATTCGTAGTTTTTTCAACTATTTTTCTGCTTAATTAGAATTATCAAAAAGAGCTAGACAAAGTGAGGTCGCATGCATGAGAAATAAATCGAAAGGCATAAGCGATGAATTTGTTCCTAGATGTGTGAGCTAGGTCGACCCACCACAAAATTACTAGTTATTATACTACTTACCTCGTTTTACCCTCAAGATGAGTTAAAATATATAATTGTCACAAGTGTAATAGTTTATGTGTTTTTTTTTATCGTAATTTATAATTTTATACTAGAAGTGCTTCTGGATCCTGGGTCAGATATAAATTGTTGGCAAAATATCTTTAAAGTATATTTGTCCTTACACATGTCAAGCTTCACAGATTATTTTGATTCTCCAACAATAGTACCCACAATTAATTGCAACTCCTATTTCCGTGGCAGAAATTGAGAGAGTAGTTTTGTCTTGGTCCACTATGGGAGCAAGGACCACCATGTGATTTTCTAAACTCTTTTTCCTGGAAGGACTTGTAAATAATGAGAAAGAAAAAGGTACTCGATCGATGAAATTTGAATTATGCGCCCGAGTGATATAATTTAACGTGATTATACTATATAGACGTCGAAGAAGTGAATTTTTTCTTAGACTATATATTGCATTGTGAATATTTCTGTCACGTATATATCAGAATCTTTCTACGTGTATCCATTTTATAAGTGCAGTGAAAGAAAGTATGGGTACTAGATTACATATTGTCATGGTCTATACTGTCTTTGATCCATTGTCAGTTACTGCATACGCATGGCCTTGG
This sequence comes from Anisodus acutangulus, assembly GCA_029783415.1. NCBI lineage: Eukaryota > Viridiplantae > Streptophyta > Magnoliopsida > Solanales > Solanaceae > Anisodus > Anisodus acutangulus. The sequence goes on along the minus strand of CM056510.1, from coordinate 31,812,203 downwards.
ATAATATCATTCCCTCTCAGACAATTTCTTATTCTTCTTCATTTCCCCGACATTTTGCTTTATTCCCTTTCATGTGGAAGTGGTTGATGATCAAATTGACAGTGAATATATTTCATATATATTCATAATATATTATGTATTTAATATTTAATATTTAATATAATTAATGTAAAATAGAAATTGTATATTTTATTAAGACTACAATTGTATATTTTATATATATGACATTAATAAGAGAACTTCATTGATGAGATTTACATTATTCTACATGGTATCAAGAGTCAAAAATTTCTCCCTATCCTAAACCCTATTTTCGGCCGCCATACCCTAAATTTCCTCCCCCTTCTGCCGCCGCAAAACTGTCATATACCGCCAGTATACATCTACTTCTCGCTGATATACGTCCAAATCAGCCCTCTTCCTTACCTATATTAACCTGTATACACATGGTATACATGTAATATCTACTGATATACAGCCAAATCGACCCTCCTCTTTAGAAATCTCGCCGTATACATATGGTATACATGTGATATCTCGTCGTATACAGCCACAATCAGACCTCTTCTTTACATATTTTGCCCGTATACATCCGGTATACATGTGATATTTAGTGATATACAGCCAAATCAGACTTTTTTGACCTATCTCGCCCGTATACATCTGGTACACAGGTGATATACACAACACCCAAACCCCTTATCACCCGAAAAAGCATGTATACTACTGATATACGGCTGCCCCAAACCCTATATCCTTCTACCAATTTCTCGGCAGCACTCATGGCGTCACCCACAACCCACATAGCTTCCCTCGCTTCATCTTCCTTAACACCCGGCGTAAAAAATAATCAGCCGCAAGCCCAGTACCCGAAACAGTAGGCCAACCCACGTCCTTGGCAACAATTCGAACACTGGGCCCCGTCGACCAACTTCTTTCAAAGACCAGGCCCAGCAGAAACATTGGGCACTGTCGATGCACACTATACAGCGGTCCAGCCATAGTGGGCACTGTCGACCAGCCTGTTTCCAAGACAGGCCCAACAACAACAATGGGCACTGCCGAGGCCCGCTATACATCGGCCCAGCACCACCGATAATCTGTCCAGCCACCTGGCCTACTACACAGTGGCCCAGCAGCAATCGTCCAGCTTCAATCCAACGGATTTGGGCCGTGCTTCCTGTTCTTTAAAAATTCCACAGCCCGATGGTGCGTGGTATATGGATGCGGGCGCCACGTCTCCCTCACCAACAATTCTGATAATCTTTCTCAACTATGTAATTTAAATACTCCTTAATCTATTATGGTCGAAAATGGTCATCGCATTCCAATTCAAGGGGTTGGCCACATACTAACTCCACCGCCGCATCCCCACTTCTCCCTTAAAAACGTCCTATATGCCACTAACATTATCAAGAACCTGATCTATGTTAAAAAATTTATCACTGATAATTTTGTATCCATTGAGTTCGACCAGTTTAGTTTTTCTATAAAGGACCTACCTACGGGGAGACTTCTTACGAGATGCATTAGTGTGGGAGACCTCTATCATTTCCTATCCACGTCCACTGCCCATGTCACTTCACCCGCCGCTTTAGCTGCAATATCTCCATCAACGTGGCATAGTAGACTTGGTCATTCAGGAGCTCATGTTTTTTATTCCCTAAGAAATCACAATTTAATCCAATGTAATAAAGGGGAAATTTCCCATAGTTGATCCTCTTGTCATCTAGGAAAACATGTTAGACTTCCATTTACGTCCTCTTTGAGTATTACTTTCTCTCCCTTTGATATTATTCATGCGGATTTATAGACATCTCCTATAACTAGCAACCTAGGTCATAAATATTATTTGGTATTTTTGGATGACTTCTCTCACTTTCTTTGGGTCTGTCCGCTCAAAACCTAAGTCTCAAATTTACTCCAAATTCCTTGAATTTTGTACATTGGTTAAAACGCAATTTGAAAAAGACATCAAAATGTTTCGATGTGATAATGGTTGTGAGTTCAATAACTCATTGTTTCATAATTTTTGTGCGGCTAATGGCATGGTTTTTCGTTTCTCCTACCCTCATACTTCGCCTCAAAATGGTAAAGGCGAAAGAATTCTCCACACTATTAACAATATGATTCATACCCTTCTTTTGTATGCGTCTCTCCCCTACCTTTTGGGTATATGCATTAAAAATGGTAGAACACATTCTTAACATCTTACATACCTGTACGATCCAAAATAGGACACCCACCAAAATTCTCTTCTGTCGGATCCCTTCCTATGATTACTTTGTCTTTGTTACCCAAATCTGGCCTCCACGGTCCCTGATAAATTAGCGCCTCGCTCCACTCCATGGGTCTTCCTAGGTTTCCCGTCGAACCATAGGGGGTACTTGTGCTATGAGTTATCCACAGACAAAATCTTAGTCTCATGCCATGTCACGCTTGTTGAATACGTTTTCCCGTTTGACAACATCCAAAAATTTTGAGTCACTGATTACGGTTTCCTTGATGACTCGGACACCTCTACTCTACTTCAAAACGCATTATATAAGCCAAATTCCAACCTGTCGCCCACTGCCCCATCCACGGGACCTACTGCCACGTCACCCATCAACATTGCCCAGCCCAATTTACCCATTGCACAGCCACCTTACAACGCTGCCTAGCCCAACGAAACCAATGCCCAACCCAACACCATACAGCCCAATCCAATTGACCAACCTAATAACCCACGGACCAGTGCCTTCGCTCAAACCAGTGATGCCACTACCCAGCCCACTACCTCATAACTCAGTCTCGCAAACTTCCAGCCCAACCCGCAGTCCCCACTTACCGCCCCACTACACCTGATTCAGCCCCCAACCTATCATATGGAAACTCGTACACATCACGGGATTTTCAAACCAAAAGTCCACTTTAATTTGTCCACTCAAACCATCTCTCCGCTACCTAAAAACTCAACATTAGCCAAACTTAACCCGAATTGGAATGCGGCCATGCGAGATGAGTTTAATGCACTTACTTCACAACGCACTTGTGATCTTGTTCCGCGACCTGATGAGGTGAATGTAATTTGTTGTATGTGGTTATTTCATCATAAGTTCAGAGATAATGGTGCCCTTGAACGTCACAATGCCAGACTTGTGGCAAATGGCACAAGGCAACATGAGGGTGTTGATTGTAGTAAGACTTTCAGTCCAGTGGTTAAGCCATCTACCATCCGCACGGTGTTGAGCATCGCTATGGGGAAAAATTGGCCTATTCACCAACTTGATATAAAGAATGCTTTCTTACATCGTGATTTGAAAGAAACCGTCTATATGCATCAACCGCCAGATTTTGTGCACCCGGTGGCTCCTCATCATGTTTGTCATCTTCGTAGGTCGTTGTATGGGCTGAAACAAGCCCCCAGGGCTTGGTATGAGCGGTTTGTCACTTACATCATACATATCGATTTTGTATGCAGCAAGAGTGGTCATTTATTATTCATTTTTAATCGAGGTACTGACACATCTTACCTTATGTTATATGTGGATGATATTGTACTAACAACTTCTTCGGATGGCCTGAAGCACGAGATCATTGCTCTACTCAAGTCCGAATTTGCTATGGCTGACTTGGGTAAGTTGAGTTATTTTTTGGGGATATCAGTGACCAGATCCGCACATTCCATGTTCTTGTGTCAGCGTAAGTATGCAGAAGAGATCATCTACAGGGCTAAAATGGCAAATTGTAAGATCATGCCCACTCCCGTTGACTCCAAGTTCAAACTTAGTGCAGATGATGGGGATCCGATCAGTGATCCCTCTCTTTATAGGAGTCTCGCAGGTACTCTTCAGTATCTCACCTTCACTCGGTCAGATATTGCATATGCGGTTCACATGTGTGCTTGTTCATGCACGCTCCTAGGGAGCCTCACTTTACAGCTCTTAAACGTATCATTTGGTACGTTAAGGGCACTCTTGACTATGGACTTCATTTATATCCCTCAACACCGACTAGATTGCTCTCATACAGAGATGCAGACTAGGCTAGCTGTCCGGATACCCGTCGATCTACGTCCGTCTATTGTGTATTTTGGGAGGATAATATCATATCATGGTCTGCCACACGACAAGCCACACTTTCCCGTTTGAGTGCAAAAACAGAATATCGAGGCGTTGCAAATGTTGTTGTCGAGCTATGTTGGCTCCGAAATCTCATTCTTGAGCTTCATTGTCCTATACGTAAGGCATCTTTGATTTACTGTGATAATATATCTCATGTCTACTTGTCTCATAACCCGGTTAAGCATCAACGAACCAAACATATTGAGATGGATATTCACTTTGTTCGTAAGAATGTTGCAATGGGTAACGTTAGGGTGTTGCATGTACCTTATTCATATCAATACACAGATATCTTCACAAATGAACTTCCTCGACAACTGTTCCTTGACTTCAGATTCAGCCTCAGCGTCCGACCTCCTCCTGCTCCGACTGAGGAGGTGTGATAGTGAATATATTCCATATATATTCACAATATATTATGTACTTAACATTTAGTGTAATTAATGTAAAATAGAGATCTTAAATTTATTAGGACTACAATTGTATACTCTATAAATATGACATTAATAAGAGAACTCCATCGATGAGATTTACATTATTCTACACAAATGATGATCATTAATACATTGGCAAAAATAATTGTACATTTTGCATTGGACCAAGTTTTGCCTTTTCGTAAGAGCATCTTTTGACTAACTTGCATTTTTAGGTAATAATGTTCGAGGTGGTTTAGATATGCTTATACTTCGTTTAGATTTGCTCTAAAGAGACCACAATGTGGAAACACTACTATTTAGATTTTTTCCACCTACATTAAGTGAGAAATAACCATTAAATATTTTTCAGTGAAAAATTAATGGAAAAATAAAGATTTTTAGTAATGTGTGAAACAACATAAAAAGTAGATAAATTATAATAATTAACAATTCAAAATATTTTTAAAAAATGACAATTAAGAAATTTTTTCTCTCATTGTCCAAATAATAAAGAAGACAAACAAAATTGAAACGGGGAGTAATTGAAACTTGATTTCTACCTCTTTGCCTTGCCTTAACTACATTACAAAAGAAATGTCTCATGAAAATGCATAAAACCGGAAAAACTTTTTACAATGGGGTGAGGAGAGGGTAAGAACTTAATGGAGTAACACACTTTCCTCGTAGTATATTCTTTAATCGTCACATGTTGCAATTAACTGCACAAAGAAAAATGAGGGATCCGTCCTTGTTAGGATACGTGACTGACTTTGAATGAAAAGATGAAAACGCGGGGTAAGGTAATGTCTGGAGAATGGGAAAATGCAAGAGTTTGGGAGTCCTGAAGGGTCAATTTTGCAGTGCTGGAAAGGAAAAGTCAATAATTTTGCAGTGCCGGCCCACACTTGATTGTTGGCAGTTTACGTGTCACCATCTCCCCTTTTCCTTTCAAAACTTTAGTGGTTGTTTGGCCATAAATATTTATTTTATTTTTTTCCTGGAGTTGAATTTCGAAAGTTTAAAAACATTAAAAATTGTTTTTATTTTTTTACTTCAAATCATTTATAAAAATTTAAAAATAACAATTTGTATTCATGACTAATACAATTTTAATTTTTGAATACCATTTTTTACTTTAAAAATAAAAATTACTTTTTTCAAACACTCATAATTTTTATGGTCAAATGGGCCCTATCCTAATAATCACTCAGGATCCACACAAAAAAAGTTACTTTTACTCATTGGATAAAAATTTTCTGAAGTTCCTCACTACAGTAGTATTATTATTTTCTGGTCAAGAGAATACTTCGTTTTTTTTTTTTTACATTAAAGCTTTATTTGATGAGAACTACTGAGAGATTTTAATCGAGTAAATATCTCAAAAGATCACTCAACTTTGAGCAATTATATAGCAAAGTCATTTAACTTTATTTTGTATTAATAAAATTATTCAATTTAAAACTTTTTTCTTATAAAATCACTCGTCCAAGTTTGCCATAAAAAAATCCCCTAACCTATTGAATTTAATAAAAAATTACCCTCATTTCACATATTAATTGAATAAAAATGTACTAACATTATTTTTTTTTACTTAAAAATTCCCCTAATTACCTATTGAATTTGACTAAAAAATTGTAAATTTGAAAAAGAAAAAAGTCAAAACAAAGATATCCCTTTATTTATTCGACTATTATATTTGGAACAAACACTTCTCATTAATCATTATGATTTAGAAAGCAGTATAAGTGTTGTAATTAATTTGTTGAGCTGTGTAAGAGTGGAATTGTTACCGACCCCATCGAATGATTAGTGAGTAGTGACCAAATAATAGGGTCCACCTTAAATCATTGATAGGTGAGTGAGACCATCTAACCCAAATAAAATGGAGTTACACTTTCAAATTAAAATCTTTAATTGGTCGTCTAGTGGACATAGATTAAATTAGCTACTTATTGAAATTTTTAGGTAATTAAAGTAAACAAAAAGGGCCCTCTTTCCGACATTTCTATTTCCTCCACATATTTCTTAGCTGATTGTCATCACTTTATATTATATATACTAACAATGTTCCACACACATTTTTCCATCTGCCATTTGGTAACTACAATTTTATATTCTTCAAGCAATGTGAAGTATCCTATTAAGGGAAGCTCTAACTGGAAGTTCCTAGCTCAGTTTAGATTAAATGTAATGTCTCACCTTTTTGGCCCGCATCTTTCTTGTTCAATAAAAACAACGTACTCACCTTTGAGGTTTTAATTTTTTGAAAAAATGTGGGAAGCTCTTAGAATGGAAGTGTAACATTATATCATTATATTGTATTTGAGTTCATCTTTCTTCATTATACAGTGATGTTCAATATTATGCATATCAAATATAATTAGTTATTATAATAAGTCGTAATTATTAATGGTGTATGTTGAAGTGTGTCAATTTGTATAGTTGTTGTCAATTTATATTCTCGATTGATAAAAATTGGGCTTCTTCTTGTTGTGGCTGCACGATTTGTTGGGTGTGCTTATACGTATTTGTACTAAGGGTGGCCAGTGGAACGGGACGGGATTTGGGGGGACGGGTGGGGGTCTGGATCGGGCGGGCCGGGATATGGGGGACGGGACGAGGTCCCGTCCCGTCCCACATCCCGCCGGCAGAGGGTACATGATTTGGGGGTACGGGACGGGTCGGGTAGGGGGATTTGGGGGGACTTTAATTTTTTTTTTCTTGACACTTAATTTTTTAAAAAAATATTTAAACACTTAAATAATTGAACAAGATAGTGAAAAACATTCCAAGGCTAATTGCCTCTTATATTATTTAATATAAATATGATTTTTTTGTAATACAATTTCAAAATTGCAACTTTGTTTCGTAGTTCAAAAGTTACAAATCACATAGTAAAATTTTCATTAAAAAAATTACATATTCAACATACTTTTTCTAATTTTCTGACAATCTCTTGTGGATCTTCTGTTGGAATTGAAAGTTGTTGGTCAAATTATTCAACGTCGCTTCCTGCTCCCTCGGATAAGATTTTGTTGTAGTTGTAGCCGTCTTCTTCATTGATCTCTGGTTGACCGCACCTTCTACGCTCCGCTATAATCCAATCTCTAAATAAAATTGCAATCTTCAAATTGTCTCCCGCCAATGAGTGTCTGTGCTCTCATATTTGAAACCTTTCAGCAGAAAAAAGTGATTTCAGAAGCTGTTGATGACGCTTGAATATTCAACACATCTCGGGTCATCTTTGATAGAGTCGGAAATGTCTTCTCATTCTCCGTCCAGTATTTCAGCAAGTCTTCACGTCTATTTTCGTTGGCAATTGATTCAAATGGTACAACACCCTGCAAAACACAAACATCAAACTCGCTAATTTGTGAAGCACTTGAACCACTACACATTCTATTTCGAAGGCCTTGAATACTTGAAGCAGAAACCATATGTTTTTTTATAAGGTTGAAGTGAAGTAGAAGAAGATGGTACAAAAACCGGTTGATTATTTTCACTTTGCTGTTGGCAATACATATACATAATTTTGCATTGTGTTTGTATACTATAGATAACATTTTCTTTAGTTGGTTTGTTAGTTGGTTCTTCAGTTGGTTCTGGTAGAAGTATTTCTAAGCATTCATAAATCGTTTCAATAAGGGCATTACAACCGTCTATTTTAATAGTAGGATTTAATACAACACCAATAAAATAAATAGTGGGAATAGAAAAAAAAATTAATTTTAAAATATTTTTTTAATAGCTGAAGCATAAGTTAGTTTTTTCATATATTCATTAAATAACAAAAATATTAGAGCTATAAACAATAACATAGATGAAATAGAATGATAATAAATACCAGAAAATTCCTTTGTAGCTAGAAAAAAATTCTCTAAGAATACAATAAGTTCCAACATTTTATCCCAATCATCATCTACAAGCATATCCGAAGGATTTTGATTATGAGCGTTAAATAATAAAGTTATAGGTCTTCTATACTCGTGAGCAACAAGTAATTGTTCATACAAAGAATTACACCTAGTCGCAACTTCATTTGAAATTTTTCTATAAGGTAATCCATAATAATGACAAGTTTTTTATACTCTTTGCGTCTTTGTATTTTATTACCTTTAAAAATAAAGTTGATAGCAAATTGTACTTTACAAAGATGTTTTTAAAAAGTTTTAGGCCATCTTTTACAACTAAGTTATAAATATGACATACACGTCTAACATGAAAAATATGGGGAAAAGATGGAGTCAATTGAGTTTTTAAAACGTTTACAGCATAATCATTAGAAGTAGCATTATCTAATGTAATAGTCATAATTTTATCAGTAATTTCATAATATTCACTAATTTCATGATTTTTTTGAAATAAAAACTCCAGTGTGTCTTTTCATCAAAATATCTATATGCTAATATACATTTTTGCATAGACCAATTGTGATCTATTCAATGACATGTAATAGTTAAATAATCATTACCATTAGTACTACGGCCTATGTCAGAAGTGATAGTCACTTTGCCATTAAAATGATACAGTGCATAACGTAAAAATTGTTGATATTAATGCGCAAATTTAAAAAACATCTCTTCTAATAGTTGATCTAGGAAAGCCGTTAAAAAAAGGATTATATGTTTCTCGAATGTAATGAATAAAATCAGGAGATGAAGGAAATGAAAAGGGAAAACCCTCCATAGCAACTAATTTTGCTAAATTTTCTCGATCTTAGTGTTTATCATATTTCGGACCTATAACTCCCCCCGTCATCGGGTTAATTCGACCTTGTACAAGGTCGGGACACTATGTGAACTTTGTCCCGACTCAGAAGGCATTTGCACACCCACTTTTTCAGCCAAGTATTGGTTATACCTTGCTCTATGATCCTTTTTCACATGTCTCATTAAACCTCTTGTCTCACCTTGACCTTTTCCAGTTTTAAATTTATAAACTTCGCGATAAATTTTACAAATAGCTAGTTGATTAGAAAGGTCCCTTTCAAAAAAAATCTCATGCAAGTGATTTGAATTTTTGTTGTTTTTGGCCTCTTCTCATACTAGGGGGAATAGAAGGAATTTCAGTTTTAGTTTCAGCCTGAGACTCAATCTGAGCCTGAGGTGGAGCTACATTAGTGGGTGTGTTATCTAAATTATCTTCTAATTCATTTTCTAAATCAAAGTCTGGTTCAGATGCAAAATATACATCATGATCTAATGGTATATTAATATTAACATTAAAAAGATCAGTTTTATCTACATGAGTGAAATCATCGTAATTAGAATTACTAGAAGATGCACCCTTACCCATGTTACCCCTGATACCTCTACCAGAAAAATGTCCACCTCGTTTCATTATAATTATTCAAATAAATAATTAAAATTAATGAAATTAAGTATGATAATTAAAATTAAGTAACAATAATAATTTAAATAAAAGAAGGAACGAAGGTACCAAACGCCGACATAACGTCGACATGTAATCGAGGTTGAAAATTGAAACTTTGCTCAATGATCCTCAAGCTAGTTGCCAACTTCACTCCCAAATTTTGAACTTTGATAAAAATTAGCAAATGAAATATAATATTTAGTGTGCAATTTAGACTTGTAGAGATGGTAGAAAGATTTGTGAGAAAAATAAACAGGAGAATGATGTATTTATAGTTGAGAAATATGGTTAATGTGTAAATATACTAGCTTAGAGGTTAAAAATAAATATTAAGGGGTAGGGGGGTTTATGGGGTGTGGGGGGCCAAAATGGCCGTTACTAGCCGTTGTCAACAACTAAAATTAAAAGTGGTCATTTGTGCAACGTCTACTTTCTGCAAAGGGGGTGGGACGGGGCGGGTCGAGACAGGTCGGGTCGGGGGGCGGGATGCGGCGAGATTGGGACGAGCGGGATGAGCCCTAGTCCCGTCCGAGTTCAAACCCCGCTCCATATTTTAAAAGGAGGGTCGGAGTGGGTCGGGGCGGTACCGGGATGGGACGAGGCGGGATCAGACCGTCCCGGCCCACTGAACAGCCTTAATTTATACTGGTTAAAAGAATATAATCCTTTGATTATTTTCATTAATGAAAGAGTATATATACAATTTACAATTTCCATAATAGGAAAACCCTATTCCTATTCTACTCCTAAAACCTTATTCTATTTGTACAATAATTACATAACTAAGGTAAGTGTACAATTCTAATTTAACTACAACAAAATCTTACATAAACTAGACCATTAAACCGTGATATACACGGTATGTATACACCATGTATATCACGGGTTCAACAGTCCATATTTGCTTAAGTCGGCCCGTGATATACATGGTAAGTATACCGTGTATATCACAATGTTCGAAGATGTACCACATGTTTGACAATTTTTCAAATATTCACGAGCCCTCCAAGAAGAAGATATATATCAATGGCCTACTAAAACAAGAAATGTGTATTTCCTAAGTCAAAATTTACCAGTGATAAACACTTGTGATATACACGGTATACTTACCATGTATATCACGGGTTCAACAGTCCATATTTGCTTAAGTCGGCCCGTGATATACATGGTAAGTATACCGTGTATATCACAAGTGTTTATCACTGGTAAATTTTGACTTAGGAAATACACATTTCTTGTTTTAGGAGGCCATTGATATATATCTTCTTCTTGGAGGGCTCGTGAATATTTGAAAAATTGTCAAACATGTGGTACATCTTCGAACATTATTGCTGTCCAAAACCACATGCAAAAAATGCACATTGAAAAACAATAAAAAAAAATTATCATTCAAGAAGAGGGTCCTGTATATGTTATTCTTGGACCATATCCCGACCACTTCAATGTTCAGTCTAGACCATGTGGCATGTGGTACTTATTACACTCGATATTGTTTTTATCCCCTATTTTATTTTCAATTAATTATTTCCGTGTTTCTTCGATCGCCGCCAAGAAATGGGATTTGAGGATATGATTTTTTTTATTTCGTACCCACGGCTGGATGGGGATTCATTTCCGAATTTAGATTAATTTAAATTTATATAGCACAAAATTTATCTAAAGGAAAAATATTCTCTATTGGAATTGTTTGTCGGAGCAATTTTAAGAACTTTCCTTCAAGTTTATCTCTGTAATACATATATCCCTTATGGTTTAAGATGGCACATTTATTACTATTATGTTAATTCTTATGTAACAGAACTAATTAATATGAAAATGATAATATTTTAATTCGTAAAGTACCATAACTATAATTTTGTGACACTAATTATTGGATGCTACATTTTAAAACTCAAATCTCACGTAATATTCTCCTTATGCTATAAAATTGGTGTAAAATACTTAAGTATGCTGGATTATTAATGTTTTAATCATATTTTATCTTACTTAACATTGAAGTGGTATACGGTGAAAACCGGCACGACACGTGGCAAGGTTTATGTATGGAGTTCAAGGGAGGCGACAGAGTTCCGTATCGGATGGAGTTGCATCGAGATAAGTCCGGATATCAAGTCAAGACCGGGTAGTGATCGAACCAGTTGACATCGGATGAAGAACCGGAGGAGCCCAACGCGTACCCATTTTGGATATGGCACCAGCCGTTACTCCTTGCTAATCAAGTGACCATTATTGTCATTAATTATATTTAATTAGAGAATGATTCTCGGGCATCAATGCCATGTACTCATAACTGTAAAAGGAGCCCAACCTCATGTTGGAGGGGCACCCCATTCTCTTTATTCATACTTGCACAATTTACTCACAACAATTATAGTTATTAGTACTCATTGTTGGCTCGGACCTGAAGCAAAACAGCTAAGGATCGAACCAAACTTGCTAAATAAATTCAATCAAGATTACGACATTACAAGCTAATCTTCTTACTTGCTTACTTATTACTCTTTATTGCAAATCGATCCACGTGTCCTTAAAACCACTTACAAATTCAACTGTCTCTTTTCTGGGGTAAACAATTTGGCTCCCACCGTGGGGATAAGGATAATAGTGGTGATTTGTTCAAACTCAAATTTCACTTATTTTTTTTGATATTATGTGAAAACGGGTCAACATCAGACACTTGCAGAATGGCCAGTGACATCCAAGTTGAGGTTAGCAACCATGATGACAACAACAATGATGACAATGGTCCTAACAATATCAACAACAACAACGGTGTTCTGCCCGTTGATTCAGTAACTGGCGAGCATCGGAATAACCCCTTGATTTCACCTTAGGAGTCTAGAAGGTCACAAGAAAAAACACAAGACGATGATGAGAATGACAAAATAAATTTAGTTAGGATCTTTAACCTGCTGAAGAAGAACAAGAGGTTGTAACTCAATTGCAGAAGAAAAATAGTGGAGCAAGTGCGACGAATGAAGCTCGTCCCGTCCGCAATGGAGATCCAGGCCGAGAGGAGAATCGAGTTAATGAATATGGCAACGGATCGGGGACTACTAAGTCTTCGGAGGTTTTGAGATTGCTCAAAGCTTTGACCAAACGGGTAGACACTAATGAAAAGAAGGTTGAAACTTATAATTCACGGGTAGACCAGATTCCTGGAGCGTCTCCGATCCTAAAGGGACCAGACTCGAAGAGATACATTCAGTTGCCATTCACACCAAGTGCAGCTCCGAAGTTGACACTGAAAAGGTTCAAAATGCATGATCTCCCAAAGTATGATGGGACTACGGATCCACATGAGCATGTGACATCATACACTTGTGTGGTGAAGGGAAATGACAAGCACTCGGATGAGATCAAATCGGCGTTGCTAAAAAATTTGGCGAAATACTATCCAAAGGAGCAATGACATGGTACTCTATGTTGCATGAACACTCTATTAATTCATTTGAAATGCTTGCAGATGCTTTTATAAAAGTGCATGCCGGAGCACGGAAGGTCCAAGAAAGAAAAACGAACGTATTTAAAATTGCTCAAAAGGACACGGAGTTGCTCCGTGAGTTCGTGAAAAGGTTTCAAAAGTAATAGATGCTCATTCCTCTGGTACCTGATGAATGGGTAGCTGAAGCTTTCACCGAGGGGTTAAATTCTAGGAGCTCCAGTGCCTCGTTTAAATTAAAGGAAAAATTCTTGGAATTCCCAGCGGTAACTTGAGCAGACGTACATAATAGGTACGAGTCCAAAATTTGAGTGGAGGATGATTAACTCAAACTTCCTCCGGGACCAGCAGTCCAGAACAAAAACTTTGATGAATCAAAGAGGGTAGCTGAGTCGGAATTGTAATCTTCAAAAGATAGACATCAACCCTACGAGCAACTAGAGGGATCGAACTTCAGATCAGATAGGGCTCGCAACAATCACAATTTCCCATCGGACAGAGGAGATAGGCGTAATGATCGAGTGTCTACCAGTAGGGGTTTGCATTTTAAAAATGATACTGATTAAGCTTCTTCTAATAGTGTGGAAAGCCTGAGGCTTTCTGATTCAACGTTGATGCAGTCAGGTTTGTGTCGGATATTAGACACATTAAGGAGACAAGATGGCCAAGACCACTCTGGACAGACCCGACTCAGAGAGATACAAATTCAATTTGTGATTACCATGGAACTCATGGTCATCAAATGGATGGTTGTCATCAATTGAGGGATGAAGTGACCCAGTTTTTGAAATTGGCCATCTACGTGAATTTTTGAGTGATCAAGCAAATCTAAACAACAGAAATAGAGAAGCAAGCAAGCAAGCAGATTTGGTTGAACCCCAACATATCATAAATATGATTATCAGAGGGATGGATGTCCCAAAGGGATCCGTCATGACCGCAAAGAAGACAAAAGTCTCAATAACTCAGGAGAAGAGATCCAGAGATAACATACATGAGGAAATAATATCTTTCAACGATGAAGATGTGGAGGGCATCATCCAACCTCACAATGATTCACTAGTAATTTTTGGCTTTATTAATAAATTCCAGATTAATCGGATTTCAATTGATTTAGGTAGCTCGGTCAACATCATCCATTTGAAGGTGGTCGAGCAATTGGGGTTGTTGGATCAAATTGTGCAGGCAGCCCGAGTTCTAAACGGATTCAATATGGCAAGCGAGACTATGAATGGGAAATCACTCTTCCAGTCAATGCAGCTGGGATAATTTGGCAAATGAAGTTCTATGTCATTGAAGGCGAAATAAGGTGCAACACACTATTCGGCACGCCTTAGATACATGACATAAATGTCGTACCTTCGACATTGCACATGATGCTTAAATTCCCAACTTCGTATGGTATTAAGACAAATCAAGGAGAGTAACTGACAGCGAGGGAGATATTTGCGGTAGAAGAGTCGGTACAAGCGCCGAAAGAAGTGAAGGATGCGAATAAAGGCAAAGAAGTTAAATAGCAATCACAGGGTTCAGGCTCGTCGAGTTCGAAGGAAAAAAAATAGAAGATAAATGTAAAGAGTTGTTCCGTTGTTATGTGTATTTTGGCCATTTTACTCCCGTAGACTCGATTCCCGAAACTTTCAGAAAATTCTAGTAGAAGTTGTGAAATTAAAACCTTAAAATATAAAAGCATTGACCAAAAATTGACTTTTGTGTGAATGAACTTTTTTAGAATTTCTTCTATTCCGTGAGGTCCAGAGGGTCGTTTATGACTTGGTGGGGTAGTTAGTTCGGTTCCCGAGGCCCTCAGGAGCATTTTTGGCTATTGGTTTGAAAACTAGTTTAGCCCGTAGAGGGTTGACTCATTGAATTAGAACTCCGATAGAAATTCCAAGGCTACGAGTGAGTCCATAGTGTATTTTTACATATGTGTACATATCTGGTTTATGTCGGAAAGGTCTCGAGTGATTATCGGATTTTGGGTTAAAATTGTATAAGACTTAATTTTTCTGGTTGTTGGTGTACTCGATGGGGCAAGCTTCAGTGCGCCCCAGCGGATGGAGTCTACCACGGTGGAAGGTGATCCGTTGCAGTGAGCTTTTGACTATTTGTAAAGGACTGCAGGCGTGAAGAGGGCCCGCAGGCGCGCGTCTACTACAACGAGACTATGTTTGATGTAGCAGACGACATGATTCCATATTGTTTTTTAAGTGTCGTTAAAATCCTATCTTCCCTCATTTCAAATATATACTTCCAAAGCACCATTAGGGAAATTTCAAGCATCCATAAGTGATTTCTTCTTGAGGTAACCTTTTTTGATCTTGTATTACCTTTTAGCTTCATTATGTTGATTTAATGATGGTCATGACCTAAAACCTAATTGGGGAAGAAGAGTTTAACCAAGTTAGGTCTTGTTGATTTGTTAAGCTTAAAAGTGAGAATTAATTAGTGGGTTTTGTTAATCTAATCATGGTGAATCTTTATTTAGTACTTGTTAAGCTTAAATCTTCCATTTATATTGATAAATTTGAATGTTGAAAACTAGGGTTCATACCCAATTTTTGGGGTTTTGCTTATAAGATGAAATTATCCTAATGGTGGGTTGATTTAGTAATTGGTTAGTAGGATTGGACTCCTGTTATGTTGAATTTCATAGTCCACCTTTAAAATGACCATTTTACCCATATAATGCCAGTTTTCCCCTTCTTCCCTACTCGATTTGGATCCAAAAGACGAGTGTAATGATATGGGTGTTGTGAATTCCTTATTCTAACTTAGACTTTGATAATACTAGACTTTGAGTACGATCGTGATCTGCAGAAGGACAAAGCGCAAGTGTGATTGTGCGACTTTCGCTCGGCACTCCAGGTAGGTTATGGCTTACTTTCTTGTTAGACTTCGGTTAGCGAAGCGTATGTGTAGTTAGATTTTGTTGGAGAAAGCATGTAAGCCTTCGGGTATGGAGTTGGGACGTAATACTTAGGTCGGTTACTATGACTTGATGCTTCGTTGTGGTTATTGGACTTATATGAAATACCATGTTGTATTGTGATGTATTTATATCTCACCTATCTTGGCTTGCTCGTGTATAAAGAAAGAAAATTGATGTGATACTGATATTATGATAAGTGTCCTTACGTGGCACGATTGGGAATTCATATGATATACCTTATATTATCATTGGATTGCATACAATCTCATTTCATGATATATTGATGTGATCTTGCTATTGGTGTGACAAATGATTCCTGAGGTGGAAAGAGAACTTATAATAACCTCGGGAATAACTTCAGAGATCTGAACCTTATATACGGACATATATTCGAACGTAAAAGGGTCTGGACTCGAGATGGTGCTTAAGACACCCGCGGGGGATGTTATTAGGCAATCGATAAGAACTGTGAAGTTAACTAACAATGAAGCCAAGTATGACGCTATAATTGCAGGTCTAGAATTGGAAAGGAGTTTGGGAGTAGAAGTCATCAAAGTAAAATGTAACTCGCTTTTGGTTGTTAATCAAGTGAACGGTGTGTTTGAAGTGAAAGAGGAAAGTATGCAAATATACTTAGAGAAAATTCAAGTGTTATTGCATTGGTTCAAATAATAGACCATGGAACATGTTTCTCGAGAGAAAAACAATGAGGCGGATGCACTGGCAAATTTGTGGTATTCCGTAAAAGCTGAAGAGTTTAATTCCGGTACTGTGGTGCAGTTGAACTCCGTAATTTATGGTGACCACGCCGAGGTGAATACCGCAAGTTTAACTTGGGACTGACGGAATAAGTATATTAATTACCTGCGGGATAGAAAGTTGCCTATCAATCCAAAGGAGTAAAGGGCTCTTCATACGAAGGCAACTAGATTTTGTGTGGTCGATAACCAGTTGTACCAAAGGTCCTTTTATGTCCTTTATCAAGGTGCTTAGGACACGGGAAGACTGATTACGTGATGCACGAGGTCCATAAATGAACTTGTGGCAATCACTCAAGAGTAGAATTGTTGGTTCAGAAACTAATCAGGGCTAGGTATTTTTGCTAATCCAAGAAGACACAAATAACTTTGTCCGAAAGTGTGATGAATGTCAAAGGCACGCACCAATGATTTGTCAATCGACGGAATTAATGCATCTAATTTTGTCTCTGTGGCCATTGATGAAATGAGGGATGGATATTGTGGGGTCACTCTTATGGCCACCTAGAAAGGTACGCTTCATTTTATTTATGACTGACTATTTTTCTAAGTGGGTTGTAGCAAAGGCCTTAAAAAAGGTCAGGGAGAAGGAAGTCATCGATTTTATTTTAGATCATATCATTTGATGGTTTGGCATACCGACAGAGATTACTTGCGACAATGGTTGTTAGTTTGTTGGGCAGAAGGTGAATGATTTTCTCAAAGGATTGAAAATCAAGAAGATAATGTCGACTCCGTATCACCCGAGTGAAAATGGAAAAGCAGAGTCAACAAACAAAACAATTATTCAGAACTTGAGGAAAAGACTAAAGGAGTCAAAAGACAAGTGGAGAGAAATCTTGCCAGAAGCATTATGGGCGTACAAAATGACACGGAAGTCCAGCACTGGAGAAACTCCTTTTCTCTTTGGTTTACGGTGTAGAAACATTAATTTCGGTGGAAGTCGAGGAGCCAAGCTTAAGGTTCAGCCGTGCAACTGAAGAATCCAACAACGAAGCCATGGCAGTCAAGCTTGACTTAACGGATGAATACCGTGAGTTAGCATTTCTATGGCTAGAGGCCTAAAAGCAAAGGATGAGAAGATATTACAATCGCCGAACTAATCTTAGACACTTTCAAGTAGGGGACTTAGTTCTTTGAAAAGTAACCTTCAACACTAGAAATCCCAACTAAGGGAAATTGGATATGGATTGGAGGGACCCTACAAAGTGTCAGGAATAACTGGTAAAGGCTCGTACCAATTGAAAGGCGAAGATGGACAAAAGTTGCCAAACAACTAGAAAATTATGCACTTAAAGCGATATTATTGCTAAGGTATGTGTTCGGTTAATTATTTAAACTTTATTTGTTTTGATATTGCTAACCTTTGCAAGGACAATGTCGGAGTCATCATGCAAAGTCTGGAGAGTTAGAATTAGGTCTGAAAATACGTGTTGCACTCTTTTTACCTTAGCACGGTTTTTATCCTGAAAAGAGTTTTTTCGAGTAAGGTTTTTAATGAGACAACAATGTAAAACGTGTTACTAAATAAATGATAGTCGGACAAGACTGGGACTAGGGACTACCCGGTAGTGAAAAATAAGTAGTGTTTAAGTTCTTAAGTATTCGAACACAAACATTAGAGGACTGCCACACCCTCGGATGCTCGGATCAGATTAATCAAGTCAAAAATTCAAAGTTTTTTACACTTTTTAGTTCAATATTTTTGTAAGGGTTAAAGATCGAATGAATCTTGCCTAAGTAGCGTTAATTTTACAGAAAAGTCAAGTAAAGGCAAAAAGATCGAATGAGTCTTGCCAGTGTTCATCCGATGTGAAGTATAAATGAAATTACATTTTGTTCAAATTTCACCTCGAAAGTTTACCTTCGTGTTTCTCCTTTGACAGTATTTCACCGAATAAGTATCGTTGAGCTTACGAGCTTACAAATTGTTAAGTCCTTAATTGGGGACTGTCATCAATGAAAGTATTCGGAACAAAATGAATAATGTTCTAAAGCATGCTTCTAAGGCATCAGATCAAATGAGTCCAGCCTATTTTAAAGACACTTGAATTGTCTAAAAAGTTGAGAATAAATAAAATTCTAACATTCATGGCCGAAATGAATGAGAGACATCTTATTCATAAGCATAAAAATAAGGTCCTTACACTTAGTCATTAAATGACCTAAAACCGGAAGGATTTGCCCGGTACGAATCAAACTAAAGTAAAGGATTGTATTCAAAGTTTCTTACGTTATTTTTTAAGACCAGAACAACTTTTACCCGGATCAAAACAAACTAAGTGATGATTTGTTCAGATGAAATTCCAAAGTCAGAGGTAATTATTTGCTAAGTTATTAAAAACAAGAAAGCAATAGTGACTGCGGAAAGTTAAGGAAATTCTAATTAAGGAAAAAGAGAAGTTGCATATGTTCATTAATAATTGAGGCCGGAACAACGACCAGAATTTAAAAAATATGTAAACAAAAAGGAAGAAAATATATAAATGTCTTGTAAGCATACAGTTCAGTCGGACTCTAACTCGGAATATTCGGGATCTTTCTCGGTGCTTTCACCATTCAATTGACGGAAGACCTCATCCTCTACAGCCTTGGCTTCGTCAATTTTGTCATCCAAGTCCGAGATCAAATAACGAGCTTGTTCCAAGGTGAACCTTCAAATATTCTAAGTTATGTGCTCAGTTTTCAGCATTGTCCGTGCCATCTCAGCTTCCTCATTGGCTAGAGCTTGGTATCTTTCGACTAAGGCTTGATTTAGTTAGGCCGAAATGTCAATATTCCTCCGGGAGGAGACCTCAAGCTCAGCTTTCAGTTCCTCAATGCGTTGATCATGTTGGAGGATTTGATCTTGGGACATTTCCAAGTCTCGCTCAAAGTTCAGTTTGATGGCGGCCAGCTCAGCAACTCTCTCTGCATCAAGTGTGGTAAGCTCGGTAATGAGGCGATCGATCTCGGCTTTAAGGAAGTCTTCCTTTTGTGCTTGATATTGTCGGACCTCTTCTTGCTCTCCGAGTTCTTGAGTGAGGGCTTGGACATCTTCGTAGAGCTTATCATTTTTCTCGTTCAAGGCTTCGTTTTTCTCACTAATAAGTTTGAGGTCATTCATGTCCCAAAGATAGTTTCCTTTTACTCACTCCAACTCGGCCTTAACAGTGGGTAAGTCTCCGGTCAGTTGGGCATTTTTTTGTCGGGGAAGTTCCTTGAGATGACGAACTTCTCTATCATGGGCATCCATTTGGCCCTTGAGGTCTTCATTTTCCTTGAGGCACCATAGGAATCCTTCCCCGACCAAAACAGATGCCTGAAAAAGTGTAAGCCAAGTTCAAGTTAGAATGTGCTAAAACAAATAGACAAAGAGAAAGCAAAAAAAGAAATGTTCGGTGAATTTACCCGATCAGACACGTGCATGCCTTCGGTGAATAGGCATTGTCAAGAGACATTCTTCATTTTCTCTTTACCAGATTTCGAAATGAGAGGCCTCAAATAGCTTTCGACCTCGACTAGACGAGATAAGAAATTCCTGTCCTCGGGATAGAGAGAGTCGCAGTCCTTCTTTTATTCGGATCTACGCTCGGAGTTGGGAATACTTCCACGAGCTTAGATCGGGAGGAGGCATGATTATTCTGGAGGTGACTTGATTTTTTGAGCCTCTGAAGGATTGACAAGTGACCAAACCCGGAAGTGTCCATTGGAGGATTCGGGCTTGCAGAGGTTCCAACCTCACCGAGGAGGCGTTCAAAGTCCTCTTTCTCGAAGGTGGAGGCCGGTTGTGATGATGGTGGAGGAGTTGATGCTCTTGGTTTCTTTGCCAACAACTCCTCATCTGTGGCTTCATCATCATCTTCAATGATGACGGGAACTAGCTCGACAGCCGGTGGCATAAGTTGGTGCGGCACCGGATGATGGCACAACAAATTGAGCAAAAATATTTTCTCTAACTACGATAGGAATGTCCTCTACTGGAGTGATGGTAGTCTTCCTCACCCAAACATCTTTTGGTGAGATGCCGGTGTTTTGAGCCCCGGAAGGGCCACCCACTTTCGAAGCCTTTTTTCGCTTTGAAATAGCCGAGAATGACTTCAGAGGTTTTGATGATTTGGATTTTAAAGACTTCTTTGCCTTTGGTACTTCGGCAATACGGCGCCCGGATGCAGCCGGATCGAGTATCGGATTAGGGTGAGCCGGAGTGGTTGTGGAAGTTGTCCTCGGAAGTACGGAACCTTTGGGCAAACTTGAAAAACAAATATGGTGAAATCATGGGCATATGTGTAGAAAAAACCTGAGAAATGGGGGTTTTAAAAAGTACGAACCATGGTTCTGCGCTTTCCAACGGTCATTGGAAATTATTTTCCATGTCCGCTCTTTATGCAGTGGCAAACTAATGATATTCTCGACCAATGCGTGGAGGTTCTCAAAAAAAGAATTGGTGGAAAGTTTCAAAAAGTTGAGGTCGTTAGAGGCCATACAGAAAATCGAAGAAAAAAGTTATTAAACTTACGGTTTAAGTTTCATTTTTTTGGAAAAGGCAAGAACCTCTACGGAATAATTTCAGTAGTGCGAACTGCTATGAAGCATTCTATCCAGTCTCGATCTCGATCTTCATCGAGGCTAGAAAAAATGGGGAATTTCCCTCATTTAGAAAGTTGGACGACCCCGCCATGAAATAACTTCGGGACGTATAAACGGATCAAATGATCCAAAGTGAAATCTTTCTTGACCTCGTTGGCCAAGAACTAGAGGCAAGTGACAGTCCTCCAAACAACCGGTCTAATTTGTCCAAGACATAAATTGTAAGTCTTGCACATCTTTCCGATAAAAAGATCGACATGTCATATACCTATTGTAATGAAAGATATATCTTTAGATGATGAATATGTCGAGATGAATTCGTTAAAAAAATGAGATGAAAAAAAATCTAGTATCACGTCATCAATTGGAGGGTCTAGCTTGAAAGTAAATGGATGGGTGTAGACGTAAGAATATATGAGTTTGTGGGTAGTAATGTCATCATCAAGCCCGAGAATGATGAGTTTAGAGAGTTTCTTCCAACCACAATCAGTCTTAACTTTGCAAGTTCGAAGGGAGTGATGAAAGTTGGGTAGCTTTTTGCAATTTCATCCCGATCGCTCTTCGAAGTGATGGTACGCACTGCAAATTTAGTATTGAAATGGAAGGTAGAGGGGAGCATATCGAATGCCCTAGGTTCGACGGTAGCTTGAGCTTTAGAAGATCCTCCGGCCCCAGTGGTACTATCGGTGGCCGATGAAGATGAAAGTGTCAGAGAAGATTGTCTTGAAGAAGATCGGGTGATTTTAGCCATAATGAAGAAGGTATGAAGATTTGAAGTTAAGAAGGTTGGGAGATTTGAAGTTAAGAAGGTTTGAAGATTTGTAGACTTGGAGATTTGAAGATTTTAATGAACAGACGGCAGAAACAAAAAGTGGAAAAGGGTAGAAAAGAAGAAGGTTTTATAAGGTTTGAGGTAATTATTACGAAATGTTTCGGTGATTCAACTGAAGTTACGGTTCAATCAGAAGATGACACGTGCCCGAATTAACAGATTGACAAGACGTGAGTCAGATTTCGGAGAATAGGAAGTGTTTCATCTTCCCGACTATTTTGGAGTAATTTGAAAAAGAAGCTTGTAAGAGATGACAACGAAGAAATCATTTCCACTTCCCATCACTTCGGTAAACTTGACCCGGGAAGTGTGAGGACTATCTGTATACGGTGAGAACTGGCACGACACGTGGCAAGGTTTATGTATGGAGTTCGGGAGAGGCGATAGATTTCCGTATCGGATGGAGTTGCATCGAGAAAAGTTCGGATATCAAGTCAAGACCGATAGTGATCAAATCAGTTGACACCGGATGAAGACCGAAGGAGCCCAACGCGTAGCCGTTACGGATATGGCGTCAGCCGTTACTCCTTGCTCATTAAGTGACCATTATTGCCATTAATTGTATTTAATTGGAGAATGATTCTCGGGCATCATGCCATGTACTCATAACTATAAAAGAAGTTCAACTTTCAAGTTGGAGGGTCACCCCATTCTCTTTATTCATACTTGCACGATCTACTCACAACAATTATAGCTAAAAGTACTCATTGTTGGCTAGGACCCGAAGCAAAACAACTAAGGATCGAATCAAACATGCTAAATAATTTCAATCAAGATTACGACATTATAAGCTAATCTTCAACTTATTATTTTCACTTGCTTACTTATAGTTAATTACTTATTATTTTTTATTATAAATTGATCCACATATCTTTAAAATTACTTACAAATTCAACTGTTACTTTTTTGGGTAAACAGAAGTTTAAACATGAAGATAATGTAGCTATCCTCTTTCTTCGGATTACTTCAACGAACAATATGCCTTCTTTTTCTTATTTTTTTCGCATTTGAATTTCATTGCCTGTATTGCATATGTCAGCAATGCAATACCAGTCAAAGAGTTGACTGATAACTCAGTTGTAACATAAAAAATAAAAAAATCTCTTATCAATTCTTCTGACCAATTATATGTTCGCTTATCGCACCGCCCTGTGATTGGGTGCAATGAATTTACTTCTTATAGTATTATTTCCTAGGCCAAGATAGTTACTGTTACTTGGACAATTTTTATTTCCTATTTATAGTAACTTTGCTAATTCATCAAAAATGTTAGCTTAACCCTCAGTTATCTCTACGAATGGCATCTGATGACGAACTGTATGTTTGTGTTTTAAATGATTAAAAGTCATTAAACCAACAACTAATAATTAATCATATCAACATAATTGCGTTATCTCGGAAAAAGACAGCTATGTGGACCGACATGCTATTTAATTAACTCAATCTTGTTCGGTCTTCCAAGTTTATCCACGTCTTTTGTTTACCGAATATCTTAATATTTAATCATTGTATAACTGTTTGTTCGATATTAGTTATAATAGTACTTAGAATAATTCTTTCGTTTAAGAGAAAAATCAATAGTTTGATAGCTTACAAGGCTTAAAAGAATTGTATTTCAGCCCTTACCTCACATGGTTAGTTGAATAACAACAACATACCCAGTGAAATCACATACCGTGGAGTCTGGAGAGAGTAGAATATACGCAGACCTTACTTCGAAATCCCACACCGTGGGATCTGGGGAGGGTAGAGTGTACGCAGACCCTACCTCTATCTTGATAGGTAGAACGGTTGTTTCCGAGAGACATTCGGTTCAATACAAAGCACAAGCACAAGCACAAGCACAAGCAATGTAAGACAAACAAAACGACTAAGTCATGATAGTGAATTCTGAAAAATAAACAATAACTAATGCAAGTAAATAAGATAAACAAAATACACATAGCAGCATAAATCAAACGACATTGGACTATAAAACAATATTGTGTCTACTAGTATGAAAGGCTAAGCGGGCCTACAATAATAACACTACAACTACCAGTTTGTAAGCGTAGGTAGGACTACGCTGGACTACCTACTATCCTTCTACCCTAATTATTGTCCTCCATAACTCCCTATCTAAGGTCATGTACTCAGTGAGTTGCACCCGCGTCATATCCCGTCAAATTAAATATTTAGATAATAATAATGCATATTCAATAACTATGTGATCACAAAGCATTTGACAACCTACATGACTCGATCATGTTATTAATTTAGAATGAGATTTCCATTATTGTAAACGAGAATGTTAAGTAAAACACAATAAAATATAATCTTCCAAAAGGGATCAACTGTTGATACATGCATGATGCATTCTGAATTATGTCTCTTTTAATATTTAAGAAAGAAAGAAATCATTTTACTAATGATTACACCAATTGTTATAGTGTTCTCACAGAATTATGAACTCAACCAAACTGTTCATTCTGCTGGAAATAGTCCAATTTCTATATATAGTTAAAGAAAATAAATGAATATCACAATTACTTATCTTCATATATACTCCTTATGTCTTCAATCTTCATTTATGTGATACTCTTTGCAATTTGGAACATCTCAAATTTTTTGTGTCATTCCTTCTCCACACTTTTAACAACTCTCAAGAATGCAAATTCATTAAACAATACTTCAAATTTAAACTTCCTATATATATATATAATTACATAAATATTTATAGGTACGAATATTTTCTTCTACTGTCACAAAAATAACATAGTGTATAGCTCAAATAAAATAGCTAAAACTCCATATTAAATAAAATACCATCTAAAAAAGGGAGAAGAAGTTCTTTTCATGAATTAATTTTTGGAAAAGGAATCAAAAGCGTATAGGTTGTAAGTTGTAACCATGATCAATATTTAATCTTACCTTTGTCATTATTCACGCCTACGGATGACATATTAAAATTGAGGAAAAAGAAGAAAATAGAAAAGAAAAAGATGGAGCTATTGTCTTGAACTCTTGATATACAATACCTCATTTTCTATTAATAGGAAATTCTTCCTTTTTTGGTTTGATTGAGAAGATCTACTACACCTTTTTTATATTTGAAAGCTTTTATTTATTTAACATTTTTACTTCATTCTTGAAGATATGCTCCAAAATATGAATTGATTTGACATGTCGAAAAACACTAAATACCAAAGTTGTATTGGTATGTGATTTTATATATTTTATTTAGTTTATGTGTTGAATTTTCTTACGTTATTTAAATATCTTGTACAGATAAGTACCATCATATATAAAATGACACATACGAATAACAATATTTTGACTTTGAATAATATTGGTTGAAGTTGAATTTTTTCTAAATTAAAGTTAAAAAAATATTTAAATTATTTGAACATGAATTTTATTTGAAAAAAAAGATAGAATTTTAAATCTCCTTACTTGTACAATTGTACTAGTATCTCCGTTTTAAAATATTTGTCTTACTTTTCTTTTTAGTTTGTTTAAAAAATGTCTCTTTTCCTTTTTGACAATTACTATTTAATTTCAATTTTCCACATGTTAAGACCACAAGAATAAAAGACATTTTAGACATTCTACATGTCTTTAGTTAACAATCACAAAATTCAAAAAGATTCTT
Organism: Anisodus acutangulus; assembly: GCA_029783415.1. NCBI lineage: Eukaryota > Viridiplantae > Streptophyta > Magnoliopsida > Solanales > Solanaceae > Anisodus > Anisodus acutangulus. The sequence goes on along the minus strand of CM056510.1, from coordinate 31,786,144 downwards.
TATTTTCTTAAATTTTGTGTCAAGTTAAAACCAGACAAACATTTTAAAACGAAGAAAGTATTTCTTTTGAGTATCAATAAAATTTCCAGCGAAAGATTCGAGTTTAGAACTTGGTTATTTCAAAAAATAATTATTTTCAAGTGAATCATGGCCAAATAATTATTTCCAAAAATATCTTGACGAAATTCAGGGCAAATATCCGTTTGGAAAGCTACCTGATAATTGAAATTGGTGTAATTACTATCCTAGTAATTACACATTATGATAATTATGATGACCTGTTTGTTTGTCATAAGGTAATTACATTGTAATTACAAGCATATTATTTGGTTGCACAAGTGTAATTATACAGTTAGATATTTTAAATTTAAAAAATAAAAGTTAATTATCAACAACTAAACGTTAATATTTGACAAATATATGTTTATATAAGAAATATTACTTAATTTTATCTATAGCTATGTATTCAAGATGCATATTTTTTTCCAAAAATATAGAACTAAATAATTATAAATTTGTAACTACTATTGTAAAAAAAAATTGATATGTACAATATAAATAATACTTTAATTGAACAATTAATAAGAAGGCCAAACCCATCGGCAGTCCTCTGTGATTATCAAGATCTTTCACTTAGACACCTCAACTAAATCTTGTTCCATTTAGACACATGAGGTAAGGTGCCCTTGTCATAGACATTTTTCGCTGAGTCAGCCAAATATATAATGTGTGTGTAATACACTTGTCGATGACATGACAAATAAATTATGATTGTCATTTGATCCCATAATATATGAAAAATAAATTTTGAGTAAAACTAATATTTCAAAATAGAAAAGAAAACTCTATTGTCTAAACCCTACAAATTATTAACACAAAAAAACACATTTACTAATAAGAGAAATTTTTTAAAATCATGTTCTTGGTGTTCCTCACCATTTACATGTGTGTTCTTGTTCCAACCATGATTTTAATCCAAAATTTTAAGAAAAATTCCTCCAAATTTGTTATAACTTTAGCTAAAGATTCCTCATGAAGACCCGAAGACAACCCCCAACATTAATTTTTCAAAATTTTCATCAAATAAAGTAATTCATTTTAAACCTTCAAGCTTTCTAAAGAACCCTTTAATGGTATTCCGGTGAGTTCCTTTGATTTTTTTTCTTTTTGCTAGGAGGGAGAGCGAGAAATTGAGTTGTATTGAAAATATAATTGATTTTGTTTTTTTAATAGTGATAGCAGCGGAGGAAGAAGAAGAAGAAGAATGACATCATGAACAATATGTTTGACAAAAATATATATTTACAATCATAATTTCATAATATTATTTAAATATTAAAAAATAATCTAGCAATTCTAACGTTACTCAATATAAACTGAGTTTGCATATACATCATCCAACAACGAAATTCATTCAACTTTAATGATATCACTCAATATAAGTTAAGTTTGTGGATGACTTATACGTTCTAAGATTAAGAGCTATAATTTTCTTTTTAAAAAAATAATAACATAGGTAAGTGAAATGAAAATAAAATAAAGAAAAACAAATAAGAAAGATAACATAGCAAGTAAAATGAAAAAATAAAACAAGAAAGAAGTAAACTATGAGAAATTAAGTAGAAGTACTTGAAGTAAAGGTTAAGAAATGAGAAATAATAAATAAATAAAAATGTAAAATAATAATATTTAAAAATAATAGTTTAAAAAGTTAAAAAAATGAAAAAATGAAAAAGAAAAAGAATAAAATTTAAAAAATTTAAAAATTAAAAGAAAAAAGATTAAAACCTTGTAATTACATCATGTAATTATTATGTAATTATCTCCTTTTAATTATACTTAATTACATATTAAATTATGTAATTACCTCTAATTACATCCAAAACTAATTAAGGTTGCTTTCCAAACAGGCCGTTAGTATTTGAGCATATTTTAAGAAAGTAAATACATACAGGTACAAAGGAAGTTGCACACCACATGTTTAACGTACACTATGTATGTCACTGTACACATAAACCAAACTCTATTGTCTTCTCTTCCCCTTTAAAGGATCTATAACCAACGTAATCTTTTAATGGATTCTCTTCCTTCCTCTCGATTTTGTAACCACGTCATTTTCCGACAATCATTTTCTTGATTTTCCGATAAGTCTCTGGCCATTTCTCCGACCATAAGTACAACCAAAGGTGATCCAAATGGTCTTTCCTTTTTGTCATGTTACAATAACGTAAGGGTGTTATTTGGTTAATCAAGTTGTTTTCTTTTCTGGGAAATTTTCTTTTTTTGCTTTGTTTATCAAGAAAAGAGATGTAGTAAAGTTTTTGAACTTTCAAGAAAATTCTGTTCAAAAGCTATTTGGGTTTGCTTGTTATACAGTAATATTGATTACGTTTTTTTGAGTCGAGGGTTCTGCCCCACAAAGATATAGATAAGATCTGCATATATCCTAGCCTCTCAGACTCCACTTGTGGTATTAGGGTATGTTGTTGTTGTTATACAGTTATAGGAGTTACTAGTATTTATGTTCTCAGCTAATTTATTCTGTTTGGTAATTGAGAAAGTGGTAAAAAAGGGACAAACTTTTTAACTGCAAAGAAGTTGTTTTTGTCTGTTTATGCTAAAAATACCATGGTGGGAATTTCTCTAGAGTTAATGGAATGATGGGTGTCTGTTCATTCTTCTGACATTTTTGCTGTTGTTGGAATTCCAAGTTGGAGTTTTGTATATTCTCTGCTTTTCTTGTATAGTTAAAAAAGGTTCTTTAATCTTTCTCCTGATTCATCATTTTTGGATATTCTGTATTTTAAAATCTATAGATTCATAACCTTCTGGCTCAGATCACATCCCTTTTTACCTCAGCTAAGTATATCTAATTACTTGATTCATGTCATGGTGTGTGTGTGTACTATTCAGTTTCTTACTAAATATGATATGTATATTTTGAGGGTGGTTGTACCTATAAAGCTCAAGCATTTTTTCCTATCTGCTGCAGGGGTATTTGGGTAGCTAAAGGATCTAAAATGGGGCATTTTTCTTCAATGTTTAATGGATTAGCAAGGTCATTTTCCTTGAAGAAAAGAAAGAACAGCTCTGGGAACGGGAAATATGATGGTAAAGATGCTGTTGAAGCTATGGCTAAAGAAGCCAAGAAAAATGACATGATATTAAGGTCTTCAGGGACTGTAAATGTTGATGGTTCTAAGAATTTTGCTTCATTATTCTCCAGAAGAGGTGAAAAAGGAGTGAATCAAGATTGCTTCATTGTTTGGGAGGTATATTCCCATCATAGCCTATCTATGGATTACTAAGTCTTCTCTTTAATTTGGTCTATATATACTAGTCTGTGGATCTTTTCAATTGTGGTTTCAATGAATTTATACCAATAAGTTTTGGTATTTGCAGGAATTTGGATGCCAAGAAGATATGATATTTTGTGGTATATTTGACGGGCATGGTCCTTGGGGTCATTTTGTCTCAAAGAAGGTTCGAGAATCAATAGTATCATCATTGCTTTGCAATTGGCAGGAGTGTCTTGCTGAGGCTTCCAGTGATCCAGATTTAGATTTAGATTCTGATAAAAAGCTTCAAAGGTTTAACATATGGAAGGATTCTTACTTAAAGGCATGTAGAGCTGTAGATCAGGAGCTGGAACACCATCCTAAAATTGATACATTTTACAGTGGAACCACTGCTTTGACAATAGTCAGACAGGTAATTGCATCAGTTCCTTTTTGTTCTTTGTTTTTCCTCTTCTCTTTTGGTCATCATCCAATTTTTACCAACTTGGCTTTGTAAAGAGTAAGCTAAACTTTTCTTTGTAAATCCATACTGTGGTTTTGAGTCTCTCCTGCTAATTCTTAAACAGACTATAAGTGACTCAATGTAAGAAAAATATGCTGAATTATTGAGGTCTTACTGTTATAAAGACTATTGTGACATTTCTCTTTTTCTTCCATTTTATTTCTTATGTGGAAATGGTAGGTGAAATGATGCTTTTACTACTTTAGATTATTTATTTTGGGCATGTTCACCCTGCAAATAGCAAATTGTGGAGGATCTTTAGTTGAAATAGGATTTTGAAGTCTGAAAAATGGTGCTGCTTTCTAAGAGCCAGCTTTTTGGAAAAACCTTATCCGCTTTTTAGCCTTTGATTAATGAGCATCAAGGAAATTGGCTATCTTGTCTTCTGGCCTCGACACAAGGAAAACTTTTTTAAGTTCATGTTGTTTTATGTCTCTACAGCAAAATGAACTTACTTCATAGTTCCCTGATCAAGAAAATTTGCTTAATCATCCAAGTGTTTATTGTATTGCAGGGTGAGGTTATTTTCATAGCAAACGTTGGTGACTCACGTGCTGTATTGGCTACCACTTGTGATGATGGCAACCTGGTACCAGTTCAGCTCACTGTTGATTTCAAGCCTAATCTACCTCGTGAGTCCTCTATATACGTTACTTTCCTCTCTATGCTCTAATGCTCTAATAGACACAACAACTAGTTGGGGTCTGCTATTTAGAATCCTCATTGTACTTGTCACTCCAACAAGACGAACATATATATGATATGTTGATGTTTCTTTTTCTTTTTCTTGCAGAGGAAACTGAGAGAATAGAGCAGTGTAATGGTCGAGTATTTTGCTTAGATGATGAATCAGGGGTGCACCGATTATGGCTGCCCGATGAAGAATCCCCTGGATTGGCGATGTCTAGAGCCTTCGGGGACTATTGTGTGAAGGATTTTGGTCTAATTTCAGTGCCTGATGTGACTCAAAGGCATATCACAAGCAAAGACCAATTTGTTGTGCTGGCAACAGATGGGGTATGTTTTGGCCTTCTGGGTTGTTCCCAATTATAGAATTAGTCTAAGTAGGACAATCTAGCTTCATCTCTAATAGTACCATAATTTCTTAATTACACAGAGAACAAAAGTAGGTAGATAAAAAATGATAAGCATATGGACCTGATAAAGATTCATCAGTTTAACAGAAGACCTTGGCCACAATAAACGGAAGGCTTTCGAGTTTTCTTCTTTTAACTGTATATTCTTTGATGACTACTAAAGTGTAGTTTTTTTAATTTATGCAGGTGTGGGATGTTGTTTCCAACCAAGAGGCTGTAGAAATTGTATCCGCAACTCCAGATAGGGCAAAAGCAGCCAAGCGTCTGGTTCAATGCGCTGTCTGTGCTTGGAAACGCAAGAGGAGAGGGATAGCAGTAGATGATATTTCAGCAATTGTACTATTCTTTCATTCTAATCAGTTATGTCAGCATATTTACCCTGTAACTACACCAAAATAAAACTTGATAGAAAACGCAAGTTTCTGTGTCAATACTCTCCTGCCTTGGTTGGTTTAGCTTTTCACATTTTATTCATGAAATGGTCTGGATTAGTATTATTAGTCTAGATACAACAAAGTCTATTAGATCGAACCAGTTGGTTTTTTCTTTCAGAAAAGAGAGTAGTGCTCGTCGCTAGGCTAAGCCGGGAATGCCATCAAGAACTCGTCCACATGCTAGCATGTTGGAACATACATAAAACCTTATATTTAGGTGCTCTTTAAGTGAACTTCTCACTTCCCTTCAGATCTTTCTGCCAAGAAATTGTTCACATTCAGGTCTTTCTGCCAAGAAATTGTTCACATGTTTCCATGTTACTAAAAGACATCAGCCTTGGATTTAGGTGCTCTCTAAGTGAACTTCCCACCACCTGAAGTTTGGACACATAAAACATTTATTGTATGTTACTAATAATTAATTGAATCTTCACCCTGATCGAATGTGACTATATCAATTCAGATACCATTGTAGAGGATGCATTGCAGTCCTATTGCACATGGTTTATAACAAAAGCATTAGAAACAGCAGTCCTGTGAGGAGCAGTACTATTAACTGTAAGATTGTAGTATTGTACACATTACGTACATCTTTATATCCTATAAGGCAATGTTCATATGGATCAAACCTCTTCGTTCCATTTAACAAACACAACCATCATGGAGAGATCCACTGGTCAAGATAGGCTTGGAAATAGACATTCAATCTCCTCATTAGGTTCTTGATTTTTCTAGTATCACTCAGGTCGTTGCCCTATCATTTCTTTTATTTACTCGTATCATCTTACATTGCTAGGCTTTCTTAAATGGTCTTGCCAATTTTTACAGAGTAATTTCTTTGCTGAAAAAATGATAGTAGCAGGAAAAAGCATTTCACTTATTAATTATTTCTGAGTTGCTGGAAAATACTTCCAACCAATATGCCTCAATCACAAAACAAATTGGGTAACTACAACCAGGTTTCTCCATTGAAGAATACGTCCAAATTCAAAATAATTGAACTAGGCAACTTGGATGACGAAGCTAAAGTTCAAAGCATACATTCAATGAAGACTAGCTGCAATTGGAGGAGAAGTGCCAAATTTCCTGCACTAGAAATACTGAGGAAGCCACCCTAACCTAGGACCAGACTAAACAAAGAATTAAGTGCACGTGTGGCTGAAAAGTCATTGCCCAAGAAAATAAGAAAACAAAGGCAATTTTTGCTGCACCATGTCAACAAGGAAATTAAGGCCTACAATGTGTACAGCACAAGCAGTCATTTCAAACGGCTATGAAAGCAATAGTATTGGACTTGCCCCATTAGCATAGCCATGTACATAATATCAATGCATATATTCTAGTTCGTGAATTCAAAAAAAAGACTTAGCTAAAAAGCTAAAGTTGTACTAACAGATGGAAACATTGGGCTCCTTGCAGGTTGTTTGATCCAAATTCACACAGTTATATACTCATTAAGTACTTAAAATACAACAATAAACTCAAGTTGAACCTGACAACTCATATAGAATGCATTGAGGCAATTTAAGATCAGTTAGATATACATTTGATCCAAAATACACATTCTAAAATCTCCCACTGCTTGTTCAACCCAATTACTAGGGTTTTAGTACTAGGCATAATCCGAATAACAGCTAAAACCTACTAAAATCTAAACTTAGATAATAATATAATACCGCCATCTTCCAATTTAAGGCCAAATTTTGTATACTCCAGTTGATCCAAAGCCACCAGATCCTCTCACAGTTGCATCAAGACCATCAACCTCTGGTGTCACAAGTTTCTGAACAATAAGCTGTGCTATCCTGTCACCAGCCTTGACTTCAAAATCAGCATCAGAATGGTTGAACAAAACAACTCCAACTGGCCCTCTGTAGTCAGCATCTACAACACCAGCTCCAACATCAATCGAATGATTCCATGCCAGATCAGATCAAGGCGCTATAACCAAACAAAATAACATTCAAAAAAGATATCAGTATTCAGTCCCAAGAAACAGCTATTTGAGGGTCCTATAGAGGAGAATGTTTTACCTTGAAAATTCATTTTTTGGTTCATTTTTAATTAAATCTCTTTAACATATGATAATCATACCAAAAGTAAAATAGTTACTTCCTCACTCTCAAAATAGTTATCGTATTTTTCATTTACACACCCCTAAAGGAAGCAATAAAGATAGCATTTTGACTTTTATATCTATGCCAACTCCATCAATGATGTAGTTACTCAAACGCTGTAATTAATACGAACAGTAAAATGGGAAAAGAACAAGTATTTTTAGACGGATAGTAAGATCGACGAGTATACATAATACAATAGTGCTTCGATGTTAAGATAATATTTCTCAAAAACATCTTCCACGTTTTGGAATAACAAGCAGTCATTAAATAAGGAAAATGGAAAACATCTACCGTATTCCCAAACACATAGTAGTAGGCATTTTTTCAATTCTGAAAAGTATGAAAGAAATTACCAATGGTTCCTTGAGGAACAGCAATACTGTCAATCTGTGGGTACTCTGGCAGGCACTTTAGTCTCTGCAGCACTGTATACCAATAAAATAAATAATTTCAACCTTCCCGAATGGATTTAACAAAATTACTACGTAAAAAATCTGAAAGCAAACCTGGATAGATCGTAACCAGCAGAAAGAGGAGAGGCTATAGCCTATATGGTATGGTCAAGTCACTTATAATATGGTACAAATGGAAGTCTATATTTTGTACAAAAGCAAGTCATATTGCTTACCCAATATTTTTGCAAATTAAAAGAGAGACTAATTTAATCAAATCCCATTTTACATCATCTATCTTGAGAGATGAGCCTTCAATGCAGGAGCGGCTCAAGGACATTGGGCCTAAAGCCAAATCTTATTAAGCCTCAAATAAATAAATAAAAAACATATTAAATAACCTGAATCATGCCTTATAGTTGACATACTTAATTTCAGATAAATAACAAAAACAATATACTACTATGAGGTTAAAATTAATAAATTTCAAATTTAAACAAAAAAAAAAAACTTCATAAAAAGTTAGAACATAGAACCTGATCTAAAAATGATAACTTGACATCGGAATAAAACTTCATTATTTTAATTTGTTTGTTGCGATGATTTTGAGAACTTGAAAAAGGAGTGAAACATACAATTTTTATTTATTTAATGCCTTTCATCTCTTCTTTCTTAGAAAAAGTAGATAGCTTAGCACGAGAAAAAAATAAAATATAAAATACAAATTTTATTATGAAAAGAAAAAAAAATTATTATTAGAATGTAAATTATCTAGCTGTCACCATCAATCACACTGGCTAAATAGTTCTCTTTCTTTTTTTTATAAAGATCTCATACTTATTATTTACAAATAATAAATGCTGAATAGTTTTGTAAGGAAAATTATGTACCATAAAATTAGCCTATTAATATTAATTAGAGAAAATGGGGCCCTAATTTTTAGGGGGCCTCAAGCCATTGCTTCATTGGCTTGTTCCTTGAGCTGGCACTGCTTCACAACACGAAGAGGAAAATAAAAAAAGAACTAACATCACCTTCAAGTTAACATTGGTGAAGATTTGGGGGGGGGGGGGGGCGTTGGTTTACAACTTACAAGTAACACTGTCAAGCTTAGGAGCATGCATAGTGTATTGTGCAACTAGTGGCATCAGATGAGTCGTTTAGGCTGAAATTGGATGGGTCAAAATAGGTTGAATCAATAGATGAGCCAATGTCCAATCCCGTCCAAAGTTTATATGGGCTAAGATGGACGGATCAAGATGAGCTAAATAATGGGTCATAAGTCATAACCCAACTTGACCCATTACTTTTACAAATTTCAAACTTACCTTTTATGATATTTTATTTAGTACGATATTTGATTTTTCCATATCTTTATTTTTAAAATAAGAATAATATTTTTAAGAATTTTTTTATTTTTTATAAAATCAAAATAAATATATAAAATAATGAGTGGGAGGGTAGGGGTAGTGGCGCGGGGGATGAGAGGCGGGGGTGGGTAATGGGGTAAGAAAAGTTTCTCATTTTTTATAAAAAAAATTGTATAAGTAAAATAAATATATAAAGTAAAAATTCCGGGTGGGGTGGGGTGGGGATAGGGATGGGGTAAGCATATTTTTTTATTTTTTATAAAAAATTTATAAAATTAAAACAAATATATAAAATAGAAAATTTGGAGGTGAATAAATATATAAAATAAAAACTTAGGGGTGGTGTGAGAGGGCAGGGAGTTGGGGGTAAGAAAAGATTTCATATTTTTAATAATTTTTTTATACAAGTAAAAGAATATGAAATAGAAATTTGAGGATGGAGGTAGGACATGGGTGGAGGGGGGGTAGGGGGGAAGAGGTAAGAAAAAATTTCATATTTTTTATAATTTTTTTTATAAAAGTAAAAAGAATTTGAAATAGAAATTTGAGGACGGGTAGGACATGGGGTGGAGGGTAAGAAAATATTTTATATTTTTAATAATTTTTTTTATAAAAATAACAAAATATGAAATAAAAATTTGAGGAGGGGGGGGGGGGGGGGGGGGTTGGGGCGGTAGAGGGGAGGTATATGAAATAGAAATTTGAGGATGGGGTAGGGCAATGAGGTGGGGTGAAGGGGAGGTAATTCATATTTTTTATAAATTATTTATAAAAGAAGAAAAATATAAAATAGAAATTTGAGAATGAGTAGGTCGGGAGGTGGGTAAGGGTGGGGAGGAGTAGGCAAGGTAGGGGAAGAGATGTGAGGGTTGTTCAATGCTTAGGTGGGGATTGGTGTAGGGGAGGGGGTAGGGTGGATAGTGTGGTGGGTGGTTGGGATGCGTTGGTATATTTTTATTGTTCCGAAATAATAAAGAAATTTTTTAAATAATTATTTATAAACAAAAATCTTAATCTAGAGTAATACTCCAATCGTTAAGATTGAGCATTTTCATGGATCAAGTATGATCATCATCATGGGTTCATTTGGGTTGTTGATTTATGATGGATCAACTTAGGTTAGCCCAAACCAACCCATCATCAAAATCACTCTTGGACAAACCCATCAAACCTTAGGCGGGTCATTTGGGTTTGAGCTAATTTTGCCACCCATATGTGCAACATAAATTGTAAATAGAAGATCTGAACAGCAAATTCACATATGTATTATTTTCAAGAAGCATAATAAGTATAATGTAGGGTATCATCTATCAAGTTACAAGCTAAACCAAAAGAATATATTTGGACCAACTCAGGTTAGTCCCTAGAAAGAATAAGGTTGGTTTCTACAATACCTAGGAGAGGCTCTGGGAAGAATCACAGCTTGGTATCTTGATACAAAAGAAATTTCAGTCTAGATTCTGTCCTAAAATGCCTGCTACTATACATAAATAGGAATATATGTACACGTTCTTAAACACAAAGCCTATATCTACATATCCTAACTTAATTTGTAGCTTAATGGAACACTTGAGGAGAAGTATAAAACTCGGTCTCGATAAAAACCGGTCTCAAATCTTCTTCACACATGAACTCCAAGGGAAAAGAAACAAGATGTCCTTTGACCGACTTTAACCTCTCTTTCGTATTCACTACAGCTACTTGCCCATTATCGTGAAATTCAAGTTTATCAGGAGCGACACCTAGATCAATAGTAGTGTGCCCAAGCTTATCTTTCCAATGGTTCATACATTGTCGAAGTTCAGACCTGCATTCCAGGATGACATTATATAACATAAGCAACTGAGTATGATCAAAGAGTTTGCGCTACGACCAACCCCCGCCCCTGCCTCCACAAAAGAGAATAAGATTGTGGAAAGTCAGTGTGGTAGTCATGTACCTTGAGTGAACAAGATCATTTGGGATGCAAGAGAATACATCTTGGTAAATCGTGGCATTTGACTGAAACATAAAAAACACAGAGTTACTGATGCTCTGAGATGAAAATCCAAGTGACCAGATTGTGCACGTTTGAACAAGAGTTCATGCATGACGCACATAGAAATGATATTTCTGTCGATGGGCAGTTACAGAAAGACAACTAAATAACTAACACAAGCAGATACATTGATAATGGAACTGCTGTCATACCCGAAAGCTTTCTTTCTACGGTAATGTGTCCATGCATCTTTACCAAAAGATGGGTATAGGGCATAATTATTTTGCGCTTCTTTCAATAATTAGTATAATCATATTCCAAAGGCAATCAACTAAAGTAAGAAACACCAATCTCACCTCTGCAGTTGCCATCCATATATCCTTGTAAGTAGAGTCAGCCACGGGATCTTTGATTTGACAAATCTGGAAAAAAAAAGTATGGCCTTTAGTTGCTATATTTCGAAACATATGCAAATAAAAAAGTATTGCAGTCAAGACATGTGACATCCATGAGAGGAAGTTTTACATCATTCTGCAGCATCACTAACCTCTTCAGCACGTAAACCAAGGTGCTCTGCCCACAAAGAAACCCGAAGGCTAAAAGCAAACTTTCCAGCCTTCCAAGGCTTTCCGTCCATGGTTGAATCGATGAACTCTTTATCTTCCATGACTACACAAATCTGGAACCACCAATTTTCTGTCAGAAGTTCCTTTTTATGTAATTTCTTTTAATCTAATATTTAAAAGTATCTACAGAACAAGATACTGCTTTTGGAGATAAGTAGCTGAAAGAATTCAATTGCAGATATCCAAGGTAGAAATTAATATGTGAAGCCTCATGCAGTTGAAAAGTTAGAAAGTCATATTTTTCTTTTGACTGTGCATAACTCTCATTCACAAGCAGCATGTGTGGTATAAGCAAAGTATAGATGAACCTACTATATGAATCGACAGACAAAAATTCGAGGTGAAAATGGGATGAATTTATAGTTCTCTTGATAGATGAACAAATTCAGGAACGAAAGCAGGATTTATTCAGATAAAAGCGGGATTTGTGCAGTATCTAGACTTTTACTTCTACTCAAGGGACAAACACATTGATTAACCCTTAAAGCTGCTTTCCCTTGCTACTATTCTATTTATATGTTCCATTGAAAGAAGACAGTCCACAAACTCTTAAGTGACAGTATACTACATTAGAATGTTTGCAAAACAAAAGTTCACAACGGTTCTAACTGTTTGACTAACAATTATCCCCATATTTATTTGTATTACCGTGTGAACTTAGATGAGCTATACGCAGGAAGTAATGGCTGTTTCTCTTCTTCTCCAAAGAGAAAAAAACTGTCTTATAGGGACTGAAATTTCATGTTCTTCACATGCTTAAATGTCAAGGACAGATTTAGAACAGAAAAGATTTACCTCAGAGTCGCGAGATCCAAGCAAACTTCTGTCATTTATATTTGATGATCCAACCAAGGTTATACGGTCATCCACTATCATCACTTTACTATGTACATATACCTGTGTTGAAATTTGAGAAGTTTAGTGCAATAGAACACCAACTTTTCGAACAATCAAGATCAAGTGAACTTGCAAAGTTACAGGTTGCATGTTAGAGAAACAGTAGAACGTCTAGTATTTACAGGTTGCATGTCTAGTATTTACACCAATTTTCTTGGAGGCGAAAGTTGATCATACAAAATATTGGATTGATTGGCTCTTAGCAATTCAAAGACAGTCAATGCCAATCTGTGGACGATTAAGTGAGTTTCAGTGTTTTGATTTATATTGTTAGCTCTTTAAGAAATTACCTGACTCGTGAACATGGCCCCAGCATCAGAAAGCTGGCCATATGTCCTAAGACCATAAAAAGATATGTAATCACGGGTTTCTGGACCCAATAGAGCACTAAGATTGTGCAATATTGAATTGTTTCCCTTGCAGATAGTCCGATATTGCCAGTGCATTAAGACTCTCACAGTTGCTGCCCCAATGTCATCCAGACCTCCCTGTAATGATGGCTAGATATGAATCGTGAAAGATGCAAACCAACTTATAGTGCCCAATGTGAAGAGAAGATGCCCACCTGAAAACCAGGCAATAGTGGGATGACTATTATAACCCTGAAACTCCTATCTTCTTTGTGTGCTCGCCTTATACGTCTGTACAAAGCATCAGCTACCCGATTGCGTATAATTTCTTCTCCAGCAAGACCCGAGATAAAAAATTGATTCTGAAAGTTTTACAAAAAAAAAAACATGAGTTCTCATTTAATAAGTGAGCTTATTTACTAAATTTTGCACATTAACACCATAAAACGGATTAGAACTAAGAAAAATAAAAAAAGATTAAGAGAAGACAAACAAGAACCCTTTGAAGTCAAGTGTTATCAATAGCGAGGAAAACATATCGCAATTTCATATTGCTTCTCAATGAGAATAAATGAGAAGTGTAATCTTCCACATATGTTGCTTAAAGTAGTTACTTGGTTAATAACAGAATCAGTTTCAAATGGCGTCAACCATATTGTCAGAGGTTCCAACTCATAAACTACTAGCTAAAACTTTGAAAATTCTAGCAGCTGGAGAATAAAATGACAAAAGATTGTTATCACTAATCAAGCAAGCTGAGAGAAAGAAGTTCCTTAAAAAGGTAAAGAAGAAAAATTGGAAGATCAGGTCAGCTCATGTTCTCATGGTTTGATAAATCTAGGCTGCTATAATACGTTAGCAAGCACATGTGACATGCGTATGAATTAGTCAGTCAGAAGTTATCCTCCCATATTACTTGGAAATGTTAGAGAGAGTATCCTATAAAATCACACTTTCTAGGGCTGAGGAAGACCAATAAGCAAAGAAAAGAACATCAATTGGCTCTTTCATTTGTAAAGCTTCTTAATTTGTAATGACTTGCAGATGGAAAACCTTTTCCTGGTAATATTAGGTGTTTCTTTTAAAATGTATTTATTATTGCTTATACTTTGATTTTTTGGTCAATACTTAAGGAAGCAGGAAAACCATAAATGTCAGTTTGATTGAAATTTTGAAGGAAATACCTAAACTCTTCCTTCCTTAGGTCTGAAGATATCTTTTCCATCGGATATATTTTTTTTTCTATGGCAAACTCACTTTAAATGTACAAACTTGTAATGGCCCTTTCTCAAGTATTTTTCTTTAGCAACTGCGGAATGGAGGAGTGGTGCAGTCTGAACAAGAAGAGTACACTTTGTGACTGGACATTAACAACAATAAACCTACTGAGCCACTGGTGGCAGTCAAGCTAAGGTTGACAAGATGGATATTAGCTTTCCTTAGTCCAGAGATTGAATCAGAAGATAGCACAATCAAAATCCGTATAGCTGGAAATAATGTCTGTTTTCCTATAGTACCTCAAAGCAGAAAAACTCTGACAAGTGACGATCAGTATTGTTTTCGTGGTTAATTAGCGCATACCCCAATTAACACAAAGCTCTGACAAATCAGGTGTATTTAGTGCATACCTCAATAAATACAAAATGTTCTGCTTCCTCAATAAGAGAACAATAAGCTTTGTGAATGCTGTCTTCAGTTTGAGTTGTTCCAGCAGACCACTGGCTGACACTTCTAATCACCTATGACAAGTTAACATAATAAATTTCAAGGGCAGTAGAAAATTAACGAAACATATGTGAACCTGAAACAAGAAGAAAATGAAACTAACTTTACAGATAATATAAGGAAGAAGTTTAAAGGAATATTATGAACCAAAACATTATGCAGAAAGTATAAAATACTTGAAGCATTTTTTGGCTAAATAGATGCTACTAAGCCCTACCTTCATTTGTTCAATATCTTTATCCTCTAACAACAGCATCTGAAGGGGGTTGGGGGTCCAACCGATACTTTCTCCACCTGATTTTATATTTAGAATTTCTTCAAGTGGTTTACTTGCAAGGTTCTAATACTAGCTGAAGGTAACCTTTATTTTCTCCTTGTTTTTGTTATCCTTGAGCAATAAAGGCTAGCTACTTAACAATGTCAATAACCATTATAACCTTTATAAGCGGCATGTAAAAACTCCCCATTATACACCACCAAATGACATCCTCATTGTACTGCAATATTAAAGCTAACCTGACAGTGACAACGGGTCCGAGGACCAATATCTGTTATTTCATTAGTTGAAACCACTTCTGCTACTCGCTCTTGTGTCTCCCACCAATTATCTGGTTGGTGAGTTTTCATTTGGCTGTGGAGATCTGGGTGATGAAGATCATCTGAAAAAGATATCTTCAGACCTAATATCAAAGTGCTAACTGAAAATAAATCAAACTTAAGAAGTAGACTAGAGGCCAGACCAGTCAATTTCTCGTCTGCACAGGAAACCTCCTCATCACAATCAGCTTCCTGGGGTAAAAGTAACGGGATGTCTTCCAGTGGTGACCCAGACGGAAATGGATCTTGTCCATTCAGATTTTTAGAGTTCAGCTCAGCTTTCTTACTTTTGACCTCAACTTCTCTGCTTCTGCCCATGTAGTGCGGAAGAACCATGTGATGCTGTGGCATAAGCAGTGGTATAGTCTGTTCATTTGGAGCTTTGCTTCTCTGCATCAACGGTCAGAAATATTAGCAACTTGAGATTTCGTATAGAAATACACTGAGGACTGAAAAGAACCTTAGCATGATTCCAGCGCTGAACAAAGTGTCTGGCAATATCTCGGCAAGGTGGTCCCCAAATAGCACAGTGGACATCATGCCATGGCATTCGGGGATATTTCTCTCGCTCTAGTTCATCTTTCATGGCATCTTCCCAAGAATTTGGCTCGGATTCTCTGCATTGTAATGACTACTTAGCAAATTTAAAATATCACATTAGCTGCATATGGGTTTGAATGCCTTCTATAGCAGTCAAACTTAAGAGAATGCTCTAATTCTTTTCGTTCTCCATCTATGAAACTGGTATCAACTTGAAGCATCTCAAACTAATAGATATTCGTTTGCAATATGTTGGACAAATATGAGTTCTAATAGAACACCACCGAACAAGAAGCTTTGATTGAATCAAAGTAAATAATCTAAAGGAGGTATAGAACATTACTCTTACACGCTACTCTGACATTTTAGTACCATCCCAAAATCTTTGAGATAACTACTAATGATACTATTAAAGTATTAATATGAGCTTCACTAGTTTCAAGATTTGAAATTCATTTAATCAATCAAATTTAAATTTTGGTTAGATGCCTCCTCTATCTAACAAAATTTTCAAGTATTACTTTAGCATTTTCTTCCATTATCTCTTATAACACAACGTACATTAAAATCCTAAATTCCGTGTTCATAGAACGGGGGGAGTAAAGTACAATAGTGTAATTCAGTCGGTCACTTCAACATTTGTGTTCTCCTGTCCCCCCCCCCCTCTCTCTCTCTCTGTGTATGTATATATTTATATATATATATCCCCTTTGATAGTGCTCATAGCACTAAAAATGCATCTCAATATTTTCACATGGTTTGTTAGGAAATGAGGAAAGAAGAGTAAGAAAAGGAAAATTGAGGACAAAATGAAGACAGTTGTTTGCTTCTTTTCTTTAGTTTGACATAAAGTGGAAATGAAAAGAAAATTTAACCTCCTTCTTTCACATTAAACTAGGCAAGTACTAGATGAGTAACTTTTCCTCTTTATGTTTCTTCTTGTTTCATGCAAACCAAAGAAGGGAAAGAAATTATTTAACTTTCCATTGGTTTACCTTCTCTTCCCTCATTACCAAAAAAGATATTATATTCTTTTGCCTCAAATTCTCACATTTCTGGGACAAAGTAGAAAAATAGATAATTAAATTTGATTTAAACCCATCAACACAATTCAAAAATGGATGCATTAGCTCTTTCAATTATGTCATGGTGGAATCTTTTCAAAATCTACATATTCCATTCCTTACTTCGACAAGTTACAAATATGTTTATTTCATCATCTAAATGCTAATGGAGACCCATTACTCAAACACATACTAACTGAAGGAGTTCGAAAAGAACTCCTGTTAAGAAATATAATGGCAAACTTGTCAAAGGAATCTTCAAGTTCATGACTTGGTCACATACATATCATAGCTGGATTACCTTGGGTTATAGTAGTCCTTTCCAGGCCAAATAAAAGGAGGCTGATCAGCCAACTTGTGTTCTCTTGTGTCATAACGGCCAAAACATAAATCTAAACCTCCAATGTAACAAATCTTGTTGTCCACAATGACAAGCTTTTCATGATGCGACCTGCATGTAGCAACCACGTTTTAGTTTTAATAAGCTTATCAAGTAGAAGGGATATATAAGAGTGTAGCTATTGTTAAATAAGGCAATATACACACAATATACAAGTGTATATTGCCTTATTCAATATACACGAAATCTGCCCATATCAGCCCATATTGGGCATCTCGGTTTTGCCATAATTTGGTACATAAGATATTGTATATTTGGAAAATATATGTGTAGTATATTGTAATGTATTTGTTACCTAAAGTAGGTTTATACACTACCATAATTGTAGAGTTAGAATTATGGTAAAATAAGATTTAGGAATAGAATAGGAATATTTTGTATCTTGTATATATACCTATTCAAGTAATGAAAATAATCAAGGGGATTATTTCTTTCATGGTATCAAGAGACTAGGTCTAAACAAAAGTTTTTTCTCTCCCAACTTTTGCCTCTCTCGGCCGAGACACCCCCCCGGGTTTCTCTTTCAAAATTCGTCTTCCGCTCTAAAAAACGCCTCTCTTAAATTTCCCTTCCTTCTTTGTTCTTTCAATATGTCTAAGAACAATTATCACCCTGCCCTCACGGTGTCCAATATCAAGAGCAGTATCCCTATTGTCCTTGAGATGGAAAACGTCCAATATGCGACGTGGGCGGAGTTGTTTAAAATTCACGCAATCTCTTATCAAATTCTTCATCACATCATTCCTCCCGCTAGACCCCTTCCTGCGGAGGATCCTGAGTTATGGATCACACTTGATGCTACCGTTCTCCGGTGGATATACGCCACTATTTCGGTGGACCTTCTACAGACGATTATTGAGCCGGATACCACGGCTATGGCTGCATGGAATAGATTGCGTGACATATTCCAAGACAACCAACATTCACGTGTCGTCACACTCGGCGTGAATTCTCTCGTTCGAATGGGCGAATTTCCAAACGTTCGCATATTGCAAGAAACTAAAGGAGTTAGCGGATCAACTACGTAATGTTGGCGCACCGATAACAAATAATCGTCTAGTTCTACGATTGGTTGCACGGTCTTTGGGACGCCTATAATGGTGTGGGAACTCTCCTACGCCAAAGCAATCCTCTTCCCGACTTCTATCAAGCCCGCTCCATGCTTACGTTGGAAGAAGCCGATTTGGCTAAAAAGGCGGCTACCGGAGCAAGCCCAGTCGTCATGGTAGACTCCTCTCCTAGTTCTTCGGGTTTTGTGAATAATTCGGGCCAAAACCATAATAATGGTGGCGGCGAGAATAATCGCAAAAATAATAACAAAACCGGCAAACGCAGCGGTTACGGTGGCGATTCCGGTGGTCAGCAAGCGGCGGTGGGTCCCGGCCGGTCTGATGGCCCACCACCCCTGGGCCCGATGGTGGGGCCCATGGCGATGGAACCCGTACCGGCCCGGCAGAAGAGTTCGGCGATGGGTTGGCGAACAGTCCAGGCCCAACACCCAGTAGTGGCGGCCCACTGGCGATGGCCCAACGTGGCAAAGAATAAAGAAGCGATTCTGACCAACTCCACCACGGCCAGGAGTTCTTAGGCCCCGACCTCCGCAAGCCCATCATGCAGCAGGCCCCACTCAAACCGACATCGAGGCCGCAATGTACACACTGGGGTTATCTCAACCGGACCCAAATTGGACACCGGTGCCACTACTCACATGACTTCCGAATCAGGTACTCTCTCATCTTATTCCAATTTGAGCACCCCTCGAGGGATAATTGTTGGTAATGGCAGTTCTATTCCAATTCTAGGGTATGGTCAGAAAACGTTGTCTCCCCCCAATCCACCACTCCTCTTGAAAAATACTTTGCATGCTCCTAAATTGATTAAAAATTTAGTGGTTGCCCGCAAGTTCACAAATGACAATTCTGTTTCTGTTGAATTTGATCCTTTCTCAACCGAAAGGATTTCAAGACGGGGAGTCATCTCATGAGGTGTGATAGTAAGGGGGATCTGTATCCTATCATGCCCGATTTCAGTCCATCGAGTCCAGCCTTGCCGTCAGCTTTTGCAGCCATCTCTCCTTCCATGTGGCATGCTCGCCTAGGTCATACGGGATCTTCTATTTTATCAGTTTTAGATAAAAATAACTTTATTTCTTGTAAAGGTACGAGTCGTACTCCAATTTGTCAGTCTTGTTCATTAGGAAAAATTGTTAAATTGCCATTTGTAGACTCCAATTCTCAGACTTCTATGCCATTTGACATTATTCATAGCGACTTATGGATGTCTCCGGTTCTTAGTTCCTTGGGTTATCGATATTATGTTCTCTTTTTAGATGATTATTCTAGATTTTTGTGGACGTTTTCAATTGCGAATAAATCACAAGTGTTTTCCGTCTTCATCAATTTTAGAGCGTTCATTCGTACTCAATTCGAAAGAGAAATAAAAAATATTCAATGTGATAATGGGAAAGAGTATGACAATAGGGAGTTTCGGGAGTTTTGTGCTAATAATGGGATAAATTTTCGTTTTTCGTGTCCTCATACATCTTCACAAAATGGAAAAGCGGAACGCAAAATTCGTTCCATAAATAACATTGTCCGAACTCTCTTAATTCATGCCCCCGTACCTCCATATTTTTGGCATCATGCTCTACAAATGGCCACATATCTTCTTAACATAATTCCGTCTAAAGGTCTGACATATTCTTCTCCCCTCAAAATCCTATATAATAAGAACCCTTCTTATTCTCATCTTCGAATTTTTGGGTGCTTATGTTATTCGTTATTCCCATCCACCACAATTAACAAACTTCAGGCTCGGTCTACCCCGTGTGTATTTTTGGGTTATCCGTCAAATCATCGTGGTTATAAGTGTTTTGATTTATCCTCCAAGAAAATCATAATAAATCGCCATGTCATTTTTGATGAAACTCAATTCCCTTTTACGAAAGTTCATACTCCCGAGCCTAAGTCGTATAATTTTTTGGATGACCAAATATCCCCGTATATTATTCGGAATTTTTCGAACTTCTCCCGCACCCAAAATCCTCCAGCGGACCCACTGCCCGCTGGACCCATCGCCATTGGACCCATGCGGCCGCCCCCACTTCCGCCGATCGGCCCCAAAGAATTGGGCCAAAGCACCACCTCGAACCGGTCTAGACGACGCCCCGCTTTACTAATTTGGGCCAAGAAAGCCGCAAGGCCCCGAGCCCAGAAAATTCCCAAAATTCACTCAATTCTTCCTCGAGTCATAGACCGTTCACTCGTAGTTAACGGGATATTTTTACAGCAAAGAGACATTTTAATTTACATTCTGATGTCTCTAAATCCCCCTTACCCCGTAACCCTGTGTCCGCCTTAAATGACCCTAATTGGAAAATTGCTATGACTGATGAATATAATGCTCTTATTGATAATAAGACGTGGGAGTTGGTGCCCCGTCCATATGGTATTAATGTTATCAGGTCTATGCGGATTTTTGCTCATAAGGAGAATTCAGATGGGTCCTTTGCTCGACATAAGGCACGACTTGTTGGTGATGGTAAGACTCAGCAGGTTGGGATAGATTGTGGTGAGACGTTTAGTCCGGTGGTCAAACCGGCTACCATTCGCACTGTGCTAAGCTTGGCTCTTTCAAAGACTTGGCCAATTCATCAGTTGGATGTCAAGAATGCTTTCCTACATTGTGATCTCAAGGAAACAGTCTATATGCATCAGCCGTAGGGTTTCAGGGATCCCAACCGTCCTCATCATGTATGTTTGTTGAAGAGGTCTTTATATGGGCTCAAGCAGTCTCCAAGGGCCTGGTACACGAGGTTTGCTGACTTTGTTTCAACTATTGGGTTCACTCATAGCCGGTCAGATAATTCCTTGTTCATCTACCGCCGTGGTTCGTCCTTGGCCTACGATACATTGTATGTGGATGATATCATCTTGATCGCCTCCTCCGATGCTTTGCGCGATCTATCATGACCATGCTCGATTACGAATTTGCTATGAAAGACTTGGGGCCCTTGAGTTATTTTTGGGGATTCTTTGTCAAGCGTCATTCGGTGGGTTGTTTACGTCTCAGCGGAGTATCTTCTTTGAAATCATCGAGAGGTGGGATGTCATCCTGTAAGTCCACTTCCACGCCAGTTGATGCAAACCCAAAGCTAAGTGCCGCAGCAGGTGCACCATACGAGGACCCGACCCGCTATCGCAGTCTTGCAGGGGCCCTCCAGTATCTTACCTTTACCAGACCGGATATTACGTATGCGGTGCAGCAGGTGTGCATATTCATGCATGATCCTAGGGTTGAGCACATGAATGCAATCAAACGCATCATTCGGTATATTCAGGGGACACTGGACTATGGGTTGCACTTGTACGCTTCATCTACATCCACACTTTTCTCTTACACGGATGCTGATTGGGGTAGTTGTCCCGATACCAGACGGTCGACTTCTGGCTACTGTATGTTCCTTGGCAACAACTTGGTCTCCTGGTCGGCAAAGCGTCAGGCTACTCTATCACGCTCAAGTGCAGAGGCAGAATATCGAGGGGTAGCAAATGTGGTCTCCGAATCATGTTGGCTACGTAATTTGCTTTTGGAGCTTCATTGTCCCATTCAGAAGGCAACCTTGGTCTATTGCGATAACATTAGTGCCATCTACCTTTCAGGTAACCCAGTTCAACACCAACGTACTAAGCATATCGAAATGGACATTCACTTTGTCCGTGAAAAGGTTGCAAAGGGTCACGTTCGCGTATGCCATGTCCCGTCTCGTTATCAAATTGCAGACATCTTTACAAAGGGTCTACCAGCGGTTCTCTTTGAAGATTTTCGGGACAGTCTCAGCGTTCGAAGACCGCCCGCTATGACTGCGGGGGTGTGTTAAATAAGGCAATATACACACAATATACAAGTGTATATTGCCTTATTCAATATACACGAAATCTGCCCATATCAGCCCATATTGGGCATCTCGGTTTTGCCATAATTTGGTACATAAGATATTGTATATTTGGAAAATATATGTGTAGTATATTGTAATGTATTTGTTACCTAAAGTAGCTTTATACACTACCATAATTGTAGAGTTAGAATTATGGTAAAATAAGATTTAGGAATAGAATAGGAATATTTTGTATCTTGTATATATACCTATTTAAGTAATGAAAATAATCAAGGGGATTATTTCTTTCAGATACAGACAGAAAATCTATTCAAAATCATGATTACATCAGAGTCTATGCTGTATAAAATTCTTAACTGCATACCACAAGTAGATCCCAGCAGAGAAATGGTTCGGATATCGCAGGACTTTAACATTTTTGTGAATTTTCAGAAGCTTTCTTTTGCTGTATAAACTGTTAATCTTTAAAGCAATAGAAACCTCCTTGTAGAGAAGAACATAAATCTGCATCAACATATATTAGATGTTATATTGGATCTTAAAAATCGTAACGAAAGAATTGTAGAGAAAACACATCTTTTTGTATCTCTTCTAACTTAAAAGTCTTGTAGTGAGCAATGAAAAAGAACAATGAGATGTAAGCATGATCTCTTCTTTTACAGAATAAGATAAATTTAAGATGAAGATACCAAGAACCAATATGAGTAACGAAGTTGCATTATCAAGCAAACCGTTGATCAACCATTTATTGCACCTATTACCATCAACATTTTATATGGTAAAATAACACATACATTACTCAATCATTTACTGAATGTAGAATCTAATAACAGAAACTTTCTTTAGAAAAAGATTAATTAATAAATAAAGTACAGACATTTACTTGTAACTACTTGATATACCATTGATTCAAAATTCAGCAAATGCTCCGGTGTATTCGTTATAACTTCAGAAAGCAAGTAAAGCACTAAAAATTCTTAGTATGAGCAGAATGCACATCAAAATCACTGGATACAGTTTGTTACATGTTTTACTCTCTAGTTTCATTGCGTCTCTGTTAAACACAATGTGTCTAGACGCAAGACAAAATACCTGGTTCCTAATCTTTATCATAAGTGACTGAGCACATGTCTTTCAACAAAAGTGTGACTGGTCAGACTGTTGGCAGGCGTCAAAGAATAAGAATATTTATACATGCAAAGTTTTACTCAATTATTTATAAAGTTAAACACGTTAGGAAGAGATCAGTTGCATATGCACCTGGACCCCTTCTTTGGCTTTAGTCTCAAGTAATGCATCAAGTCTAGAGGAGCTATGGTTGTGAAATGGACGTCTCAAGTACAGTTCTGGACAAAGCCACCATCCAGTTATATAGATCTGCATAAAAATTAAATTAGGTGGAACTATCTGCAGCAAGAAAATTTGTGGTTGAGATGTAAAAAGTTGATACATCAACCTCAGATTTTGCACTCTCTATTGAAGACGCAATTGCCTCAAATGCTGCTTTCCCATCTATAAACCACTGAGCCTGAGTGGCATCATCATTTGTTCCCCTCAGTGGAGCAAAAGAACCAAATCGATGAGGGTTACACCAACCTTCTGGAGGTTTAAGAACAGCATCATTAATTGCAGATATCCAATCATCGACTTTGGCATTGCTCGTGGTTCTAAACCTTATGCTACGGTTCCCACAAGAAACCTTTTAGCCATTACAACTGTCAGTTTTATGCAAAAGGAAGCAAAAACAAGATGCACTTTTTGAGAATTAAATTCAGCAATTACGAGATAACTTACTAAATACAGAAAGAAGAAACAATTTAAATTTGCAACATGTGACTTCATATTTTGTCACACTGATCCACTATGGATTTATTTGATTAAAGGGGCAAGCAACAGAAAATGGATTTCCCAAAAGACTGGCAACGTTACTTAGAGGAAAAAGTGACTTTCCCACAGATCTTGGTTGACCAAGAAGTTGCTGGACAGTTAACAAGATAATTCATTAGTTTGACTAAAATCTATAGGTCAGTTTTTACTTTTTCCTGAATTAAACTTCCTAAGAATAGTAGAATACGTCAACGCAGCTTGAGTGGTGAATTTATGGGGAAAAGGAAGTAAACAAAGTGAATTGTGAAACAAGCTCAATCATTACTTAATTTTATAATGCAGACCTGATTGGTTTAAGTTAAATCATCTCCTCCATTCCAGCTGTCAAAATCATTATGCAAGTCATCATACATGTTTAGGAATAGAACATCTAATTGATTAAACTTTTTTTTTGATCAAGTAAAGGTATTTTCATCTAAGTTGCTCGGACTCGGGTGCGGGTATCCGATACGGGTACGGATCCGAGTGTTGGATTCGGCAATATCTAAATTTTAAGATTCGGGGGTGCATATCCAGGTATGGATACGGGTGCGGGGATTCGGCTAAGAAAATTCAAAATTATAAAAACTAGATCACGTTCTTCCTTCAAAAGAGAAAAATAAAGCCATTCAAGGCCTTCCAACAACTCTCCATCTATATTGGAGCTACTGTTTACCATATGAACTCAGAACACGACCTTGAATTCTTGGTTTCTCTGAAACACAAAGAAGCAAAAATGAGACAAAAGTACTATTATATTGAAGGTATGCCATTTTCCTTAGCTTAAATCCATTTTATATTTAAATTTGAGAAATTAAAATCTCAATTTTCCCCCCAAATTTATCAATGGACAAAGGTCAAAGTATCCGAAGTTGGTTGACTGTATCCCGGAAGTATCCCGCTCCCACACCCGTATCCCTCTGTATCGAGACGTGAATGGAACCAAAAACGGAGAGTCCACGCAACTTAGATTTTCATACATAAACATGGCCAAACTGGCCATATACATGGGGTAAACCAAAAGGTAAACTTAAACTACTACTTGTGTCACGAAATCTATTGTTTGTAGCTAAGTTGCTTGGACTCAGGGTACGTATCTGAGTGTCGGATTCGGCAAAATCTAAATTTTAAGATTCGGGGGTGTGTATCCAGGTATGGATACGGGTGCGGGTATTCGGCTAAGAAAATTCAAAATTATAAAAATAGAGCTATAAAGATATATCGTTGCTACTGTCTACCGTCCAAACTCAGAACACGACCTTAAATTCTTGGTTTCTTTGTAATACGAAGCAGCAAAAATGAGACAAAAATACTATAATATTGAAGGTATGTCATTTCCCTTATCTTAAATCCATTTTATCTTTAATTTTGAGAAATCAAATCTCAATTTTCCCCCCAAATTTTCGATGTAATCCGGTCAAAGTATCCGAAGTTGGTTGATTGTATCCGGGACGTATCCTGCACCCGTATCCAGACGGGTACGGCACCTAAAACGGAGAGTCCGCGCAACGTAGGTTTGTAGCACATTCTTGCTTTCGAAACTAGATAATTCTCAGCTTCAGGCACATTCAGGTGAGTGTGGCATGACAAGCAACTAATATACACAACTTTGTTTGACATATGTCTTGAGTAATAAAATTAGCACTCCGTAGTAGTAGAACACTAATAAAATAAACATATAACAAAGAAATAAGAAATTGTAATGGTTGAAGATTGAGTTTAGACAGTTCCAGCAATGTTAAAGCGCCATAAAAAAATCTGTAGAGTTTGACGGGAAGCAGACCTTAAAGGCATATTGCAAAGGATTTCTTTCTCTTATTTCCTCTGCTAAGTATATCACATTCTCTCCCTTCTCATTAGAAGTTGGAAGCACATCGAAAACAATAATGTCCAGTAGTTTTGCATCAAAAGGATTGTTTAGTAAGGCCAAGTAACCAGGTTTTAGAACAGCCCAAACCTGCATGACATAGTATAAGTTGTTAAGACAAGGAAGACAAAAACATTTAATAGGGTCAACCATTGTGGAGGACACGTCATATTCAGACAACACTTGCTTCATAGACAAGTTAATGATTCAGGAGAGCAGAAAAGCTAAAAGATAACCTCTGCCTCACATCTATGTTTACCTAATAGGTGTCTGCTACGGTCGCAATTGGTTTCATCAAATCTACAACTCCCACTTTCCAGTTAACAAATGTTCACTCACGTGGCGTTAATACCTGGTTAAATCCAACTATTGGGATTTTCTACATCTTTTAAGAACTGAAAGTGGACAATGTTAGTAGATATGGAATCTTAGATAATATGTGATAACAACCACAGAAGTAAGAACCATGGAGACTCAGGACCTGAAGGTTCTTAAAATGCATATGTGGCTATCTATCTCGTAGTTTCTGACCACCTACACTCATCCATAACATGCCTCATTCACTATGTTTCTTTGAGATCAAAAGTTAAACGAGTGATTTTCAGTCTTGTTCTTAACAAACCAAGTGTTCATTCATCTTGTCACTAAAGAGGAAAAATGTTTTTCAGGTTGCCATATTTATGTCGGTCTCGAAGGAAGTTGAGGAAGGGACGCATAATCTGAATGTAATAACATTTCTCAAATCTGAATGCAACATAGAATAGGTCTGTCAGTCTTCATGTAAGAACAAAATCAGTTCTCATACCGTATCTCTGTAAAATAGTACTTCCTCCGTCCACGTCCCAATTTATGTGATGTACTTTCATTTGGCACGCACTTTAAGAAATAATGGAAGACTTTTGAATCTTATGGTCTAAAATAAGCCAAAGATATTTGTGTGGTTATAGATCATCTTGTTTTGCGTAAAAGGTAAAGTTTAAAGGTAATTTGTTGCCAAATAAGGAAATATGTCATTCTTTTTGGGACAGACTAAAAGACAGACTAAAAAGTTAAGTGATTCATTCTTTTTGGGACAGAGGGAGTACTTGTCAAGTAATAGAAGGATCTATCAAGCTTTCCAGCTTTCAGAAAGATAAAATACCTCATTTGCATTAAAGTTTGTGCATAGAGTGCATACAAATATCTCCACAAATGTTATCATCACACTATGCACTATGTTGATCAAATACCTTTTGCCACTTGCTCTTGCAACAGCCAGACCAATAACATATGCAACATCCCATATTCTCCTCCTCTTTGGGAACTTTCGACAAATGCTTAACCATTACATAATTTTCTTTGAGCTTTGGACCATATTCTGGTAAGAATGATAACTTGGATACCTCCAAGAACTTGCACACCTGAAGTTTAAAATTCTCTAATTGTTACAACCAAGGAAAAGAAACAATAGCAGAAAGAAGTCCCAAAAAATCAAATAGACTGTTTCACAACTATGAATACCAGAAATTGCTCCACGGGTGGGGGTAGCTAAGGGAACTATTGTTGGAGGAAAGGTAGAATATCATCAGAAACAAGATATCCAACAGTACAAGTCTAAAGAGAAAAGTAACATCACTTGAAGGAGCACCGATGTTAACTGCCTAATTGGAAGGAAGTATATGTTTCCCGTACTTCCTGAACTGGAAAAACATTGAGCTACAACAGATGTTGCAAGGACTTTTACAAGATTATTCCCATGCTTAATTCAAGATTCAGGAGAAATTTCAGAGATTAACTAGTCTATGATCTCCAAGATGTCGGTGAGTACCCCTGCCAACAGTTTACTTCTGCAACAAGCCAACAACTATCCAGCCCATACAAACTTTTCTAGTCAAAAGGTATCTGTCTAAGAACAAATTGCTGGAGATTGAAACAGAATACTACACACCTCTCGAGAATTTACAATGTCCAAATTCCCCAAAAAATGATTCAGATACTCTTGCATAGCAATTTTTGCTTTTCTTGTGATGGTTTGCTGCTTGCCCCATGCTGGACGAATGATTGATAAAGCAGCCCGGGATGGAACACACCTGCAAACATACCCACAGGTAAGAATCATATGTGCTATTTAAAGAACGCTATGCAAGATCCAACCTGCTAAGCATAGCAATATTCAAACAGAAACATGTCGACACCTATTTCTAATACTATCTTCATTGTAAATTGGCACAGCTCCATCATCTTCATCATCATCATGTGTGACAGCTGTTTGTTCTCCTATACCAATGTGGTGAAGCCATTCTTTAACCTTTTGTCAAGTATTAGAGAACGAGATCAGGAAGACTTTTAGATAGTAATCAAATTCGTCGAATGAAGAAATAACAAAGGTGTAGAAATGCCTCATTTTATGTGAAAGCAAAGAGAGATGAACCTGCTCTTGTTTCTCGTGGAGTTCCTCAATTATTGCACGTTTTCTCAATGCAAAGTGTAAATAAATAACTTGTGAGGCCTTCTTCAATAAGCACCACTTGAACTGCTAATTGGAAAAGTAAAAGAGGAAATGGTCATGCAATGTGAACGCAAGATCCTTCTGTAGAAACTAAAGTTTATTGACTAGCTGCTATCAGGCCATGCACTAATAGAAGCAGAAACAAATTCAACCTTTCTTTACACGAAAACAAAAGAGGCTAAAATAAATAAAGACTTCAAAAACACGACTTCCAAATTGATAAATGCTCAATCTTTTCATTATTTTAGCATAAAGAGTGAAGGACAAGTAAAGGCTTAGCTAGCAGAAAGGGTATTCTTAAATAGGGTAACCTGAAACTGTATTCTAAAGGAAAAGTTGATAGTAAGTTGAGGTTAAAGCAGGTAGAAGGTCCACGTGCATGATATGGAATAGCCGGAATACTAATATGATTTACTAATGACCAGGTGAAGAGAAACTATAGCAGATTCTATCACAATTCTCAAAAGTAGGTAAATCCAAAACACAGAGAACAATATTCAGAGATTAAAGAAGAAGAAAAGATGACCTTCTAAGATTAGTATCAGGAAACCCCGCTTAAATGATCTTTTTTACCCGGTTAACTGGACCAGACATAAAAGAGGTGTTGTGAGTAAAGGTTGTACTTCTTTTATCAAATGAACTGAGTTGTTCATAATCACCTATTGAACTTCAATACACCCAGTATCATAGGCTTCATGACTTTCTACATCCATACATGCCATAGCATATCCAATCCTATATTCTCACCTCAGTGAGGTTTTTTTATTCAGGGTGTTAGGGTGTTGTGCGCAGGATGCGCAGGGGACGAGCGACCGGGCTTGATGAGATCCCAATTGAATTTTGGAAAAGCGCAGACATGGCAGGTTTTGAGTGGCTGACGGAGTTGTTTAACGTCATTTTTAAGACGGCGAGAATGCCCGAAGAATGGAGGTGGAGTACAATGATTCATTTGTACAAGAACAAAGGTGATATCCAGAGTTGCAAAAACTAGAGAGGTATCAAGCTGCTAAGCCACACTATAAAAGTTTGGGAAAGAGTCGTAGAGATGAGGATGAGAAGAGGAGTGTCTATCTCCGAGAACTAGTTTGGATTCATGCCAGGGCAGTCAACTATAGAAGTTATCCATCTTATTAGGAGGTTGGTGGCGCAATATAGGGAGAGGAAGAGAGACTTACATATGGTTTTCATCGACCTCGAGAAGGCATACGACAAAGTCCCTAGGGAGGTTCTATGGAGATGTTTGGAGGTTAGAGGTGTACCTGTGATATACACTATGGCAATCAAGGATATGTATGATGGAGCCAAGACCGGGGTACGGACAGTAGGAGGAGACTCGGAGCACTTCCCAGTGATGATGGGGCTGCACCAGGGATCAACTCTTAGTCCATTCCTATTTGTCTTGCTGATTGATGGACTGACGCGACAAATCCAAGGGAAGGTGTCATGGCGTATGTTATTCGCAGACGACATAGTCCTGATCGATAAGACTCGCAGCGGAGTGAATGCTAAGCTGGAGGTTTAGAGACAGACTCTGGAGTCTAAAGGGTTCAGGCTGAGTAGGACCAAGACAGAATACTTGGAGTGCAAGTTCAGTGACGGGAGCGACTTTGAGACAGACGTGGAGGTGAGACTTGGTACCCAGGTCATTCAAAATAAAGGGAGCTTCAAGTACCTCGGGTCTA
Source organism: Anisodus acutangulus (assembly GCA_029783415.1). Classification (NCBI taxonomy): domain Eukaryota; kingdom Viridiplantae; phylum Streptophyta; class Magnoliopsida; order Solanales; family Solanaceae; genus Anisodus; species Anisodus acutangulus. Next base: position 31,755,953 of record CM056510.1, on the reverse strand, counting down.
TTATCCAAGGGAATGGAGAGATTGATGACGATGTAACACATCGTATTAGGTCAGGGTGGATGAAATGGAGGCTCGCATCTGGAGTATTGTGCGATAAAAATGTGCCACCAAAATTTAAAGGCAAGTTCTATAGGGTACCATGTTAGACTGACCATGTTGTATGGGGCGGAGTGTTGGCCGGTCAAGACTTCGCACACCCAAAAGATGAAAGTTGCGGAGATAATGATGTTAAGATGGATGTGTGGGCATACAAGGAGGGATAAAATTAGAAATTATGATATCAGGGACAGAGTGGGAGTGGACTCAGTGGAGGATAAGATGCGAGAAGCTAGGTTGAGATGGTTCGGACACGTGCAGAAGAGAGACATAAATGCCCCAGTGAGGAGGTGTGAAAGGTTGGCTATGGACAGGTACATGAGGGGTAGAGGTAGGCCGATGAAGTATTGGGGAGAGGTGATTAGACGGGATATGGCGCAGGTGCAACTCACTGCGGACATGACCTTAGATAGGGGGTTATGGAGGACACGTATTAGGGTAGAATGATAGTTAGTAGTCCAACGTAGTCCTACCTACGCTTACAAACGGGTAGTTGTAGTATTATTATTATAGGCTCACTTAGCCTATCATATTGCCTTATAGTCCCTTGTCGTTTGATTTATGCTGCCATGTGTATTTTATTTGTCTTATTAGCTATTGCTTCTTTCTTTTTCAGAATGCGTTGTCATGACTTAAGCACTTTGTGTGTCTTACATTGCTTGGACTTGTGCTTTGTCTTGAGCCGAGGGTCTCTCGGAAACAGTCGCTCTACCTACCAAGGTAGAGATAAGGTCTGTGTACACTCTACCCTCCCCAGATCCCACATTGTGGGATTTCACTAGGTATGTTGTTGTTGTTGTAGTGAGGTTTTTTTTATGACTCTACATGTATATTTTCATGGTCCCTTCCACCATAAAAAAATCCATAGCCTTTCTGTCACCTTTCATCCTAAGCGCAACGGCCAATCTTAAAAGTATTTATGAGGCCCGTTTCAATAATTACACCATTACAAAATGATCTAAAAGCTTAGTGTCATTTCGAACTCAAAAAGTTCAAAGCATGGATCATCTCTGTTGAAACACCACCTAGTATCATTTAAATCAACAGATACATATTCTGAAAGGTAATTCCCAACTTATACCACAAAATATTTTTTTCTTAATCCAATTAAATCCCTACTGCTTCATACGCGAGATAAACAATCAATATAAATCATGTACTCCCGTTTTTTTATTACACGCCCATAAGAAATACTATTACTTTATACTTATTTATGTTTAAGTTATAACTTGTCTCTATTTACTCTATTTATGTTCGTCTCTATTAAGGATTATTAGTAATCATCCCAACAGATAACTTGAGACGGATCCTTATTTCATCGACTATAGCAACTATTAAATGAACAGAGAAGCAGAAACACACAAAAAATCACGAAATCCAAAGCTATATGTAATTATTACTCCTAAAGTCAAAGTCATGATTAAAAAACATGCACTCCGCATAGGAATTAATTAAAAGAGAGTCTTCACCTGTTTGTACTGGACTTGAATGGTGTATGACAAAAGCAAAGGGCTTATATCACTAACATCTGGTCTTGACACGCTAATAATAGTCGCCTTTGGCAATTCCTCAAAGATAGTCGCTGACTCGGTGTAATATCGGAGTGAATGCGTCGATGACATTGCCGAAGCCGGCATGTTTTCTATCAGTTTTTCCGTCGACATTATATTGCTGATACTACTTAATTATATTGCTGATACTAAGAAACAATCAAATTTATCCAATGATGAAAAACTCGTTCGGCATTTCTGAAAAATGTACGAATATTCTATTATATGGATAGTTTATGGGGAAATTGAAGTTGTAGAGGTTTTATAAGTATTTCAATTTATATTTGGAGAACAAATGGAGCAAGTTAGGGAAGGGTGACAGGTAGGTTCATGTATTTCTCGTGAAGCTCTCTTGGAATGGCGACACGTAGATGTAAATTTGTGGTGAGGTGGCTCAGTTTTACACGTGGCGGTTGTTCATTTGTTGACAGAAATGGTTTTGGTGCTGTGGAGCAACAGCAAACTGATGGTGTCACATTTTGATAATTTGGTGTTCCATAATATTAGAAGTTGGTCCTAACCATAATGTGAAATGGCAGAATTACCCCTAAGCTAGATATGTGATTGAAATAATCATAATGTTTTTACTTGCACTTCACAATTTGTTTTTGTTGTACATTTGCAAAGACAACAAGAACAAGGAACTTTCCGTTTTCTTTTCATTTTTTATTCCCTTATAAGCTTTATAGTATTGTTCATCTTCTCCATATTATAATTTGATTCAAGAAATTTATTAAATTGCCTGAGTAATTTTTATAATTACACAAAATAAATTATACTTTGAAATTCGCTCATCATAATATCAAAGAACTTGATTCTCTTTCCAATGGATAAATTAAAGGAGTATGGGAAAAAAAGAAACGTTTAAACTAATTAGAGGCGCGGAAATTTCATTACCTACAATTTTTGCAAAGGACAAATGTATGTTTAAAAAAAGAAGGGGATAAAGTTGGCCTTTGATAAGTCAACCAAAGGACATATTTGTCATTTTATTTAGGTTGGCCCAACCCTCCAAATTTAAGCCAACTCTTGTATGTCCCATAACAGATCAATTTTAGAATATCCAACTTATAAATGAGTATATGCTAAACTAACCACCAAACACTTGTCAGAGGTATCATACTCATATTCCAAAGATTATTCCTAATAACAATGATGATAATCAAAACCCCAAATAGTTAGGACTATTTTTGTATTAATATTGCTTAGCTGGATAATCGGATGGTCACCGTCAAGTGCAAAGATAACCATGAAACATACTAAATGATCTGCTAACAAGTTTAAGTTTTACTCCGTCAATATAAGCAATTTTTTTACATCTTTAAGTTATCAAAAAGATAATATCATATAAGTCTCCTTAAAATGTAAATTTAAAATTTCAAAAATAAAATATATTACTTGCTATAACAGATAAAAATAACATAATAGTATAATAGTATAAAAAATGTTGACACTAACGTATTACAATATGTATTATTTAAACTCTTTTGCTAACTTCTTGTTAGTATCATGTGTTCAAAAAATATATAATAAAATTTTATAATTGATTTTAATATAATGTGCTTAAGTATGTATTTGTGTATCTCTTTTTTTGTCGTGTATTTGTGTATCCTTCTATGTGTGTTTATGTCTATCATGTATATAAATTTTTGAGTTTTGATTCTCATTACTGAAATATTATTAAAATTTATGTAAATATAAACACAATCTTCGAGAAACTTGTACCTCTATTTTATAATTATAATAATTTTTTAATTGAATATATGTTTACAAAGTTCTCACTTTCTTATTTTTATTTGTATAAATAGTTTTTTTTGAGTTTTAATTATCATTAATAAAATTACTTTATGCAATTTTTTATATTAATCTTATTTTAAGTATATTTTATTCTTTTTCAAATTCCTCCCTCGAAATCAAAGCCTCAGACCATCTTCTCTCTCCACAAATAAGAAAATACAAATTCTTTAGCCTTCACAATCACTTCGGTAATATAGCAGGTATCCATGAACTCCGATTCGGCCACGACAATTGAGAGTTTGAAACTTTTATTTTTCTTTAGACTGCTAAACATTTTACTTAATCTTCAATTTATTTAAGTTTTTTTATATTTTTGAAGTTTGGACATCCTTCATTGACTCAGTTTTCCCTTTTTAAAAGCTTCTTATTGTTGTGTATATGTAGCGGTTAAACATTAGTAAATATTTTGTAATTTTTTAATATGCTTTAAATTGTGGTCCTCAAAGTGGCTATATGTACACTTAGTCCGAATATACACTTTATACCGACTAAAATTTGTAAAATAAAATAAAATAAAAAGTAAATTACTTTTTACTAACTTTATCAAGCCAATGTGTAGTGTAAATATTTCAAAGATAAATTCCGAATTCTCACCTCCCTACTCCTTCCCATCTCAAAGTCTCGTTGACCATCCTCTGCTGCTTCTTTACATCTCTTTTCCACAGCATACTCCACAGTCCACACATTAACTAGCTATTTCTAAATGTCAAATAACTGAAACCCTATTTAACGCCCCGAACCATGGTCTTGGCGAAACAGGGCACTCGGTGTCTGTCTGCATATGACCGAGCGAACCACATGGCTTATTGAATCAATATGGGCATCAAAAGCATGTAATAGTCATAATTTAAAACATGCAAACTGAATACTGAAAAATATAGTCTGAAAATATATTGCGGAAATATCTTAAAACAATACTGACATGACGTGCTAAACTAATCTATGAAACCTCTAAACATGAGTCTGACTGCAAAAATATTTTACCAGGACAAGGCTCTCGCATACCTTTACTATAAAGCATGACATGAAAATAACTAAATTGACTCCCCGAATGAAATGGGGGCTCGCCAATAGCTGATACAGGTAAAATCGTAACGTGCAGATCCTTCATCTTGAAACTTAGTACTTGCACCGTGAAGTGCAGGCCCCGGGCAGAAGGGACGTAAGTACATTTGAATTGTATTATATGTAAAACAACTGAAAGAATAAACAGGCACATGAAATAACAGGAACATGAAACTGAAACTGAACAATGAACATGAATATGATCTGACATGAATGTAAAATATGTATGTTTGTATATCTGTGGGAGCGCAATAGTATAACTGACATGAAACCACAACGCGAGAGTGTGGCGTCTGATCTCTGCCCGATCAGCTAAGCAATCTCGTACCTTGACGGGGTACAAAACATGAACATGACATAAATGGATTCAATAACCCGCAATGGGTAACATAAAGGTATCATCCTAATTGGGCGGAGCGATCATTATCCTACGTTGGCAAACATAGTTTTAGGTTGTTTGAGCCTTCTCGATAATCTGTGCAACTCCAAAAACACGAAGATGAATATATATCTTGTGAGCCCATGAATTTCATGAAAATAACTTGTAAAGTATAGTTTGTAATTATAAGTTAGCATGTGAATAGATATATAATATAACTTGTATAAATTATGAAAAATATGTAAAATTTTATGGATTGAGTAACAATGGTTCATGACTTGTATTTAAGAACTCATGGAATTCAAAACATGTGTTCATGGATTACAGACATGTTCATGACAATCACAACGACATATATATATATATATATATATATATATATATATATATATATATATAGTTGTACGTGTATATAGGGTTATCATTAATTAGAGAAAAATCCTAGGTTTGAGGAAATTAGTGTTTCATGGATTATATGTGGCGTATGGAAGAATAATGATGTTCCCACACATGGATAGAAAATCTACATACCTTAATCGCTCAAAAACTTGTAATAAAAATCTGAAATTTTAATAAGAAACTCAAAAAATTGAACCTTGAGCTTTGGAATGAGTTTTTTTGAAAACCCTAGGTAGAAACAATGAATTTTTACTTAGAATTGGTGTATGTACGTTAGAATCCAATTGGAATACTTGAAATAGGCTTACCTTGATGTAGGAGAATGTTGGGAGGAGAAAATCTTCGTGCTAAGGCTTAAGAGTATACAACAACAACCCAGTGAAATCCCATGTATTTATATTGTTTGATGCGTCGGGAGATGTATGGTTGTATTGTACGGTTCGTACAATTTCTACTGTTGGTTGTACGATCTGTACAAATTTGTATGGTTCGTATAAACTGACTGTCATTGGTAGTCACTTTAGTGATTATCAAAAGCTCGGGGCCTTTCTACGTTCTAAATGTATGGTCTATATATATTTATACGGTCTGTATAAATTGGGCTAAAACCTGAATCACTGAACTGAAATGTATTTTGACGTCGTTCTCTCCGTCTTGATTTTCTACACTCCTGAAATATGAACATAACTTAGTTTAAAGGTACGAGGTGTTACAGTATCTCTCCCTTGAGATCATTCGTCCTCGAATGATGGGTCATGGTTAAGAATAAGACTGGACATGGCATGAGTACATGAACATGAAGAAACATAACATAGAACATGGGGACTGAATTAACTTGATTACATGAAAACATGAACATGGAGGCATGAGACATGAGTAGTGAATACATGCACGTGAATCATGAGATATTTGTCCTCGAATGATGGTCGTGGCTAGAAGTGGAACTAATTTATGTAATTAAGCAAAAAAATTAGCAAAGTTTCCTTTGTGGATAGGACTATCCCAACATTTTTCAAACACCCGCCAGCTCACCAAATCACAACGTAAGCCTCACTGGGCATCATAATACGCATGGCATGACATAACATGGTAAACTAAATATGAACACGACTAACATGAATACTGAGCTAACGTGAATACGTGAATACTATATGTCATGAATACTGGTGTGACATAAACATATATATATATATATATATATATATATATATATATATATATATATATATATATATATTGAACTGAATGAATACTATACATGGGATTTGGAAAAGAATTTGTAAGGCATGAATGACACGAGTACCAGAACATAAACGTGAATATAACATGATTACATGGACGTGACGGGCATGACATGGGACATGAATGCATGAAGACTGGCTGATGTGGATAAATAAGTGATAAACTGACATGATATATGAATACGTGTAAACATGGATATCGTAACATGGTATTTGGTTTCCCAAAAGATGAGTGTTACAATATGAGATCTGAATGTTGAGCGGAGATTGGACCTGAACACTGAACTAACATGAGGTCTGAACACTTGAGGTAGTTACCCTAGACATTTTATGCTTGTCCATCAATAAGTGTTGATATTTGGGCTTCATGTCCTCTTTTGGCTTCCCATGTAGCCTTTTTCACATTCTGGCTCCTTTATAGCACATTCACTAAAGCGAATTCCTTAGTACTCAACTTGCAAACTGAATGATCTTCCATAGGATCATGTATGGTCTAATATATTTGGGACTAACTTCCCTTTCTTTTCAAATCACATGGCGCCTTTCGTAGGCAAAACTTTCAAGAAATGACCAATCGTTAACATGAAACTTTGAATCTCTGCGCCGCACATTCGCATATGACTCTTGCGACTCTTAGCCATTTTCAAATTCTCATGAATAAATTTAACTTTTTCAACAACCTAATGGACCAAGTCATGCCCTAGCAATTCTGTTTTACCAACTCCATACCAACCAATAGGTGATCTACACCTTCACCCATACAAGGTTTCAAATGGTGCTATCTTGATACTAGCATGATATCTATATTTAGAAACAACTCAATGAGAGGCAAATGGTCATCTCAATTACTTTTAAAGTCTAGGATGCATGCTCTCAACATAACTTCGAGTATCTAGATAGTGCGCTTTGTCTACCATCTGTTTGAGGATGAAAAACGATACTGAGATGGTATTCAATTCCTTTTAACAAGACTTCAGGAAAAAAATTCACTTTGAACTGGGCATCTCGATCTGATCCAATGGACATTGGAGCCCCATGGAATCTGAAACTTTCCTGAATATATAACTTGGCATAATCTTCTGCTGAATCGGCTTCCGCTTGCTACCAATTTGGAAACTTAGCCACGAAATTAGCTTCATTCTTCTTCATGTCATTCCACCAATAAACCTTCTCAAGGTCATGATACATTTTCGTGGAGTTTTGGTAGGTACAATATCTGAAATTGTGTGCCTCTGCCATAACCCTCTCTTTGCGTCTATCTAGATTCAGGATGCAAAATTTTCCTTCGTACCTTAAGAGTACCATCATCTCTCCCTTGTTTGGAATCCATGCATTTATATATGTGAATCCCTTCTTTTAGCTGCAATAAATATGGATTATGAAACTGTTTTCCTCTTTCGCTAAACTACTAAGGAGGATTTGGCTCTGTTCTGTACAACAACTCAACCATTTTTGGGGTTCAAAAGTTGAATTCCTAGGTTTGCTAAATGATGAGCTTCTTTCATCATGATTATCTTGTCTGCCTCAACATGAGCTATACTACCTATACTTGATATCTTTCTAAGATACTTCTTGAATTACTCATAGTAATGTTATGCGCTAAGTCTTTGACCAACACCCTAAAGGTTAGAGTCTCGTGCGATGGCACTATCTTTGTGACACATAACTGCATGATCTTATAGATTTTTCATGATAGCTTAATTAATAATAACTAATCTTGACACAAGTCAACCGACGATCATTCTACTTACTTCGTGTTTCTTGTATATACAAGGTACAACCTTATGAAGACTATCTCATTATGCCTTCATTACTTAACTGAGGTTCTTCATGTCTCATGCTAACACTTCGGATATTCAACTGCACTCATTGACAATTTACACATTTCTCTCTTGGGACCAAATGTTAAGATCTTATATTTTGGGATCTAACCAACTTTTCTCAACTTCTACAATTCTTTGCACTTTATGTCACTGACAGCTCATCTTTTGACTCACTTCTGAATGATCTTCCTTACTAGGAAAAACTGAATTACTTACATGAACGGGGAACTAAATTACTTACATAGACTGAATTACTAAAATATTTTGTCTTAGCGACTTAACTTTGCTCACATTGTTAGTCCTAGGGAGATCCATTTTTTAATACGTTAGAATCCGCTTGGAATACTTGAAATAGGCTTACCTTGATGTAGGAGAATGCTGGGAGGAGAAAACCATCGTGCTAGGGCTTGAGAGTATGTAAAATAGAATTAAAAAACTGAACCCACATATTTTATTGTTTGCTAGCGCGAGATGTACGGCCATAGTGTACGGTCCGTACAATTTCTACGGTTGGTTTTATGATCCGTACAAATTTGTACGATCCGTATAAACTGACTGTCACTAGTAGTCACTTTCTAGTGATTACCAAAAGCCGGGGGCCTTCCTACGATCTAAATATACGATTCATATATATTTATATGATTCGTATAAGTTGGGCGTAAAACCTGAATCACTAAACTGAAATGGATTTTGACATCGTTCTCTATATCTTGGTTTTCTACACTCCTGAAATATAAATATGTCTTAGTTTGAAGGTACAAGATGTTACACCCTACGACTCTCTTCTCTTTTTCGGCAGCAACATGGTGGCGACTTAGCCATCTCCATGTCTGTCACCGTCTCCCCAGCATTTGGCTGCGGGAGAGCCTTATCAAAACCTCAACGAACACACTTCAAACCCTAACCCTCAAGTTTCTTATGCCACACGCTTAAATCCTAAATCAATTAAGCCATCTTTTTTTTAAAATAAACATAAAACCTATTGAAGTTATCCATGAGATTCCTACGCTTCAGTTTATAATGGATGAACGACAAGAACTTGCTAAGGAGGAAGGGATTCATCAAGCCATATTGGTAAAGCTTTATTCAGGTGTGTCGAATTTTCCAATTATGAGAACTTTGCTGCTGAAAGTGTTTGGCATCAACAGACATTATTTGATCGGATTCTTGTACCTAGATAATTACTTATTATGGTTGATAAATATGATTTTTTTTTAAATGCTAACAAGGTCAGTCACCTACTTTACACACAAGGGGAAGGAACATCAAATTAGAGTTTTTCCATGGTCGATTGGTTTTAATCCTAAGGAGGAAATTACGAAGGTGGTTTGGATTTTTCTCTCAAACTTGTCTCTGGAGTTGTTTGTGAAGAGGTCATTGTTGTCCATAGCTTCAGCATTTGGGAAATCCATTTCCATCAACAAAGTCATGCAAACAAAGTCAAGACCTAGTACAACTAGGTTTAAAGTGATTCTTGATTTAATGAACACATTGCTGGATAGATCGAGGCTTCAATTTGTGGACAAACAAAATGGTAAAATAGTGGAGGAATTTCAGAAGTTTGTATAATATAACTTACCATCATATTGCATCCATTTCAAGCATCAAGGACACGACAAAAGTAATTGTCACTTGCTACAGGGAAACAAAGTGGACAGAATTCAAGATGGGATAGAAACAGTTGATGGAGTCTCAATTGAAAAACTTCAAGGTGATGCAAGAGATTTTTTTGAATGCTAGAAAGCAGCTTGATGGTGTACAATCGATCATGAATGAGCAGCAAGTTGATAATTTGCATAATAATAACATGACTAATGAGGTTTTGGATGATAAACATGAAAAAGATGGGCAACAAGCTAAAGAGATGGAAGCCACAGTGGATTCGAATTCAGGAATAGTTGTGGATGATGTTGGGGTTTCCATGCAATCCAAAGAGTTAAGCAAAGGTAAAGATAAAGTTAGTGATGGTGATTGGACTGCGGTAACACACAAGCAAGGCATGTGGAACTATAGTTGACACTTTGGTTCATGACTATGAGTTGAATGTTCTGATGAAGCAAGACGTTCAATCAAATTCTCAAAGGAAATTATTTGTCCTGACCCATTTGATGCTCTGTCTGTTAGAGAGAAACATCAACCTAGTCTGGAAAGTGAAAGAAATAATCCCCTTGATTATTTTCATTGATTGAATAGATATATATACAAGTTACATATTTACATAATAGGAAAATCCTTTTCCTATTCTACTTCTAAATCCTTATTCTACCATAATTCTAACTATACAATTATGGTAATAGTATAACATTAATTAAGGTATCCTTTTCTTTACAATATACTACCATATACATTCCTAATGTACCATATCAGCCATAGCCGTGGATGATTTGAATTACCTGCCGTGATGGGCTGTGATGATGGACTGCTTAACACACCCTCATAGCAAGCGTCTTCGAACAATTTGAGATCGTCCTAAAATCTTCAAAGAGAACACGGTAGACACTTTCAGAAGATGCGCAATTTGATAACGAGACGGGACATGGCATACGAACTTGACCCTTTGCAACCTTTTCACCGGACAAAGTGAATGTCCATTTCGATATGCTTGGTCCGTTGGTGTGAATCAAGGGTTACTGAAAGGTAGATGGCACTAATGTTATCGCAATATACCAAGGTTGCCTTCGAATGGGACAATGAAGTTCCAAAGCAAATTACGAGCCAACATGATTCGGAGACCACATTTGCTACCCTCGATATTCTGCCTCGGCACTTGAGCGTGGTAGCGTTGGCTGACGCTTTGTCGACCACGAGAGCAAGTTGTGCCAAGGGAACATACAAGAGTGGCGACTGGTGGTGCAAGGGACAACCACCCAATCAATCAAGATCCGTAAAGAGACAAGTGTGGATGTAGATGAATGATACAAGTGCAAACCATAATCCAGTGTCCCCTGAATATACCGTATGATGCGTTTGATTGCATTCATGTGCTCAACTGCGGGATCATGCATGAATAAACACACTGGCATGCTGCGTATGTAATATCCTGGTCTGGTAAAGGTAAGATCTTGGAGGGCCCCTGCAAGCTCGCGATAGCGGGTGGGTCCTCGAATGGTGCACCCGCTGTGGCACTTAGCTTTGGGTTTGCATCAACTGGCGTGGAAGTGGACTTACGGGGATGACATCCCCGCTTTCACGATGATCTCAAGACATACTTCCGTGAGGCAAACAACCCATCTCAATGACGTTGGACAGCAATCCCCAAAAAATAACTCAAAGGCCCTAAATCTTTCATAGCGAACTGAGAATCGAGCATGGTCATGATAGGCGCAAAGGCATCGGAAGAGGCGGTCAAGATGATATCATCCACATACAGAATGTAGGCCAACGAAGAACCACGGGTAGATGAACAAGGAATTATCTGACCATTTGTGAAGTGAACCCAATAGTGGAAACAAAGTCAAGAAACCTCGTACCAGGCCCTGAGACTCGCTAAGCCCATATAGGACTTCTTCAACAAACATACATGATTTAGGACGGTTTGGATCCTCTGAAACCAAAGGCTGATGCATATAGACTGCTTCCTTGAGATCTCCGTGTAGAAAAGCATTCTTGACATCCAACTGATGAATTGGCCACGTTTTTTTACAGAGCCGACTAAACGCAGTGCGAATGGTAGCCGGTTTGACGGACTAAACGCCTCACCAATCAATTCCAACTCTTTGAGTCTTACTATCACTGACAAGTGCGTGCCTTACGCCAGGCAAATGAGCCATCAATTCTCCTTATGAGCAAAAATCCACATAGACCTGATAACATTAATACCATATGGACGGCACTCAACTCCACGTCTTATTATCAATAAGAGCATTATATTCATCGATCATTGCAATTTTCCAATTAGGGTCATTTAATGCGGACATAATGATCATGGGCAATGGGGATTTAGAGACATCAGAATGTAAATTAAAATGTCTTTTGGGTGTAAAAATACCCCACGACTACGAGTGACCGGTCTATGACTCGAGGAAGAATTGAGGAATTTTAGGAATTTTCACGGGCTCGGGCGGGTGGCCCGACAGCAGTTAGCTGGCTCGCTGGCCCAAATCGGGAAATAATGATCAGACTGATTCGGGAGCACTTCCGCATGGTGGGTTTCTGGACCAGCCAGACCGACTGGCCCAATATTGGAAGCTGTTCAATGGAACAAAGAGGGCGACAGATCTTTGTGGGACCCAGGCGATGGGTCTGGCTGAGGATTTTGGGCAGGAGTTGTCAGAAAATTCTGAATAATATACGAGATATTTGGTCATCCAAAAAATTATACGACTTAGGCTGGGAGTATGAACTTTCGTAAAGGGAATTGGGTTTCATCAAAAATGACATGGCGATTTATAATGATTTTCTTGGAGGATAAATCAAAACACTTATAACCACGATGATTCGACGGATAACCCAAAAATACACACGAGAGTAGACCGAGCCTGAAGTTTGTTAATTGTGGTGGATAGAATAACTGGATAACACAAGCACCCAAAAATTCGAAGATGAGAATAAGACGGGTTTTATGATATAAGATTTTGAGAGGAAGAATATGTCGGACACTTTAGGCTAATTATGTTAAGAAGGTAAGTGGCCATTTGTAGAGCATGATGCCAAAAATACGGAGGTATGGAGGCATGGATTAGGAGAGAGTTCGGACAATGTTATTTATGGAACGAATTTTGCGGCTTTCCCATTTTGTGAAGATGTAATGAGGACATGAAAGAAAATTTATCCCATAGGTAGCACAAAATTCTCGAAACTCCCTATTGTCATACTCCTTCCCATTATCACATTGAATATTTTTTATTTCTCTTTCGAATTAGTATGAATGAGCAGCTCTAAATTTTATGAAAGACGGAAAACACTTGTGATTTATTCGCAATTGGAAAGCGTCCAAAATCTAGAATAATCATCTAAGAAGAGAACATAATATCGATGACCCATTGAACTAAAAAGCAGGGAGATGTCCATAAGTCTATGAATAATGTCAAATGGCATAGAAGTATGAGAAGTGGAGTCTACAAATGGCAACTTAACAATTTTCCTAATGAACAAGACTGATAAATTGAGTCTGACTGCCCTTACAAGAAATAAAGCTATTTTTATCTAAAGCGATAAAATGAAGATCCGGATCCCAAACGAGCATGCCACATGGAAGGAGAGATGGCTGCAAAAGGCGATGGCAAATTTGGACTCGATGGTGAAACCAGGGCATGATAGATACAGATCCCCCTACTATCACACCTCATGAGATGACTTTCCAGTCTTGAAATCCTTCACAGAGAAACCAAAGGATCAAATTCAATGAAGCAAAATTGTCATTTGTGAACTTTCATGCATACTAAATTTTTAATCAATTTAGGAGCATGTAAAAGTATCTTTCAAGAGGAGAGGTGGATTGGGAGGAGATAACGTTTTCGACCATACCCTAGGGTGGAATAGATCGCCATTACCAACAATTATTCCCGAGGTGCTCAGTGTAATAAGATGAGAGAGTACCGATTCGGAAGTCACAGTAAGTGCCCGGTGTCCATGTACCAATTTTGCAGTTGAGTTAATCCCAGCGTTGCGTCGCGGCCTCGATATCGGTCCTGAGTAGGGCTGCCGTGCATACGGGCTTGCGCTGAGGCCCAAGAACTCTGGCCGTCTTTGGACCTGGCCCGTAGCGCTACCACTACGCCGCTAGTTGGGCCAGCGACCGACAGCGCCGCTTTCTGAGCATTGGGCTGGATTGTTGACCAGCGCCGCCGGAATTTCCTTTGCCGCCGGGTATGGGCCGCGGCGCCCACTGGCCCATCGCCATGCTTCCATCGCCATGGGCCCCACACCGGGCCGGTGGGGTGGGCCTTGTTCATTGGATGGGACCCACCGACGTTTTGCCGACTACCTAACCTCCACCATTACCACCGCGTTTGCCCCGCAGCTTTTATTATTCTTGCGATTATTCTTGCCGCCACCATTATTATGGTTTTGGCGAATTATTAACAAAATTGATGACAGAGAAGGGACTCGCCATCATGACAATCGGACTTGCTCCGGTAGCGCCTTTAGCCAAACCGCTTCTTCCAACGTAAGCATGGAGCCGGCTTGATGGAAATCGGGAAGAGGCTGCTTTGGCGAAAGAGTGCCAACACCATTATAGGCCTCAAAGACCGGCAACCAACTGTAGAACTAGACGATTATTTGTGGCCAACGTGTAGCGTTAGAGTTGATCCGCCAATTCCTTTAGTTGCTTGCAATATGCGTAAGCGTTCGGAAATACTTCCATTCGAGCGAGAGAATTCTCGCCGAACAAGTGTGACGATACGGGAATGTTGGTTGTCTTGGAATATGTCACGCAATCTATTCCATGCCATAGCCGTGGTATCGGGCTCCATAATCGTCGTAAAGGTCCACTCAAATAGTGGCGTATATCCACCGAAGAACGGTAGCATCAAGTGTAATCCATACCTCGGGATCCTCCGCAGGAAGAGTCACAGCGGGAGGAATTATGTGATGAAAGAACTTGATAAGAGATAGCGTGAATTTTAAACAACTCCGCCATTGCATATTGAACGTTTTCCATCTCAAGGGACAATAGGGACACTGAGCTTGATATTGGAAACCGTGAGGGCGAGGTGAAAATTGTTCTTAGACATTTTTTTTTGAAAGAACAAAGAAGGAGGATAATTTTAAGAGAGGTTTTTGAGAGCGGAAGACTAGATATTTGGAGAGAAAACCCGAGGGAGGGGTTCGGCCAAAGAGGAGGCAAAAGTTTGAGAGAAGAAAACTTTTGTTTAGACCTAGTCTCTTGATACCATGAAAGAAATAATCCCCTTGATTATTTTCATTGATTGAATAGATATATATACAAGTTACATATTTCCATAATAGGAAAATCCTTTTCCTATTCTACTTCTAAATCCTTATTCTACCATAATTCTAACTATACAATTATGGTAATAGTATAACACTAATTAAGGTATCCTTTTCTTTACAATATACTACCATATACATTCCTAATGTACCATATCAGCCATAGCCGTGATGGGCTGAATTCTGCCCGTGATGGGCTGTGATGATGGACTGTTTAACAGAAAGTCCTCATGGTGTACATCCGGAACTAGCAAACACACTAATGCATTAACAAGTTGCTAGTTTCGTTTGCCCCTTCCCCATTTTGAAACCCTTAATGGATAATTTGAACACTTCAGCGTATGAGGTGTCAACACAATCTACGGAGTCATTTGGTGAGAAATAATATGAATCTAGAAAACAAATCATCTATATGGATAATGACCAAAATATGGATACAATGGCAGCCTCAACTCTAGTGTCCTCAACTAACAATTTTGACGTTAAGAGTGGCAAAAAATATGGTATGAGTGTGAAGAGTTGGACGGACATGGCGGAGGAGGAGGGCGGGTCTTATCCCCACCAACGCTGGACGAAAGTAGCCCTAGCATTTGTGCCAAGTCGTGCCATGATTCTTCCATCTTTAGCTATGAGGCGGCTTATGTCTCAAACGAGTGCACCTTTGTCTGCTATGGATAATCCTACTAAAAGGAAGCCTATTGGAATAGTGGCCAAGAGGTATGAGCCAAGAGCTTTAGTGGAAGATCTATTGAAAGCTTTCGGCGGTGATTTGGGCATTGAGATATTTGATGAAGAAGATTAGAATGAAGTATTGGATAAATGCTTTGCTAAGGTGGCTAGGGATGGAGATCTTTCACCAAGACATCAAAGGATTGAATTCAAGACAAAGAAGACTCATGGAAGAAAGCATAGTTGGGATGGTAAAGTGTCTGAGGAAGTTGTTCTAAGACAACTTCCAATGAGAGTGGAAAAACAGAAGGATGCAAGGTTCAACTACATCAACAAGGTCCAATAGATCCCAGAAGAATTGATAAAGCATCAAGAGATTTTGGAGCGGTTGAAGAAAGAAGACAAGGCTAAGAAATAATCTTTTATCGGGGTACATCTCCTTGAAGATTCAAAGAAACAAGAGTCTGACTCTACATTCTAGCTTATTTCAGATTTTCACTATGTAAGTATATCATTTGTAATATCATCATAGAGAGTGTTATAAACTCTGTGATGATCGTAAAATATTTAGTTCTTTCTTCTTGTTATTATTTACATGCATGTTAATTAGTAGAAGTTTTGTTACGCCTCAATAGGATTAGTAAGTTAAGACCAAGTCCCCCCTTGTATTTTTTTCTCTGAGTTTCACTTTTCTTATATTATATATATAAAAAAAACTAACCTTGGACACCTTGTCTAGTGGATTAAAAAAACCAGTCCACACATTCTCTTTTTCTCTCATCAATATCCTCTCTCCCCTTCCTCGAAGTATTTTCAGTTTGTCTATCTCTTGTAATTAGACCGTCTTCTCTAATTATAAAACACGGATTTAGTTTGGATTGTAGTTATGTGTTTCCTTTCAGTTAACTATAATATCTTAGTTCTCTGTGATGGTCTAGTCACTTTTCCTTTCTTCTTTTTAAAAATGTAATTCTTTGTTAAATTTTTAATATTTACATTAGAAAAGATTTTGAGTCCATGAGTGTCTCTGACACAAGGGAAACTGACATTCAGGAAAGTATTTTGATGTTTAGTATGATGAAAGTCGTTAGTCGGGAATTCTTATTTACCTTGTGATAGGTATTCCTTCTTATAGATATCATGTTCAAGCGAAAGCCGACTATCAAATGTTTTTTCTTTTTCTTGTCTACACTCAGGAAATGAAAGATCAGATCAGAAACAAAAGACTTTCAATTCCTTGTTCCTGAAAAAATATTTGTCTAATAAATAGTTTTTCTCATATCAAATGTGAAAATATCAAATTGTTTTTTTTTTTTTTTGCTTTAGTTTACGTGCCAGCGTAGAAGATAAAACCAAGTAGTGGTCATTTAGTATGCTCTCCAAGTGGTAGGCACACCAAAGAAGTGAACATAGTCCTCCGGGGCATAGTCAAGTGGCAAAGCCTGGGCGCTATAAGGCGCTCTGGCATAGGACAACGTGGGTTCGATTCCCCGCAAGCACGAAGAAACTCTGCATGTTGGGGAATTTGACCTTGTCTCATTGATCAGTTGTATGCTCCCAGAAAACTGGCCACCGGAGCACATCCCGCGATTTACCTGGTAATAGTGTTGAAGGACCGGTGCTACGTAGTCAGGCGCAAACCTGGAGACCTGGATTATAAAAAAAAAAAAAGAAGAAGTGAACATTAAATAGCTGAGTCTTCGTTCTAAATCAGATAGGCACTACATGTGTCTTTTTCACCTTGCCCTTGGAATATGATTCAGCTACCTTATCTTTGTAGCAGGTTGTGATTGATTTTTATTCGTCCAAAATAGTAATACTAATATTACTCATAATGCACTTTTTTGAGTTAGGTAAAGTTTTGATGACTTTCAAAAGTCCTCGAACCAAATTGAACACTTTTCTAGATGTGGATTAAAGAAAGACTAGCTTATGTGTGTAGACACGTGACAGAAGTGAACAAATAGAGATTCCAACTGTAACACTGGGTTTGCAAAAAATTGAATAACTGTTAATTTCCACTCAAAAGAAAATCTAGACAAGATGAATCAACGGTCCATTTTATACATCAGATCATGACACCCCCAGCTTTGACCAGTTTGGGCAGGTCGTGCCAATAAGGTGAATAGACAATAGTGGACCAGCTTTTTTTATTTGGTTCTTTGTAAGAATGAAATGAACCATATTGATCAGCATATATCATAAATAAACCAGACCATTAGACCAAAATCATGTGAATGAAATACGAAGCTTCCCCACACGACCTGCTCCATTATTACGTGCCCCCTATATTTATATCTCACACAGAGAAATGTTCTCATTCAAACTACTATAGACTTTCCAAATTGAACCAGATCCTTCATTGGATTACTTCAAAAAAATAAGACATAAACCATTATAGCAATGGTAGCAGCAAGGGAGCACTTATATGATCTGCCAGAAGATTGCATGAGTACTATAATCTCTCTGACTTCTCCTCCCAATGTACTAAAATTGTCACTGGTTAATTCAATTTTCTGGTCAGTGGCAGAATTGGACTGTGTTTGGAATGCTTTCTTGCCTTCAGTCGCAGACAATTAACGCATATAGTTGATCATTTCTTTTATTTTTTGAGTTAAGAAAAATGTCAGACTTATTAAATTAAGAAAAAATTAATATTACTTTTTCAGATTTGTCCTTAAAAATTGTTAGGTAATTAAATTTCAATACCAATTTAATTAGGGATATTTTAGTCAAATTATATATTTTTGCCTAGAAATAGTGTTTTCTTAAGAGGTGTGAAAATGACTAAGTGGATACTATTTTGATCCGGGGAGGGAGTAACAATGATGCTAAATGCGAATTTGGACAATTGTTTTATAGGTTTGCAGAGGTAGCTGAACTGAAAATGATATGCAGACTAGAAATAGAGGGGAAGATGAAAACAAGGGAGCTATCTCCAAACACAGCATACGGAGCTTATCTACTCATGAAAATTTCGGATGGATCATTAGGGTTAGATTCTATTCCGGCAGAGATTAGTATTAAAGTAGGGGATCAAGAATCCGTAAGCAGTACTGCTTATCTACGCCACCCAAAGAGCAAGAAAGAGTAGATGCAAAGTCTGTTTTATGGGAACAGAATAGAGATGTTGAAAACAAGAGTGAACAAAGGGGATGAAAGAATGCCTCATGAAAGGGAGGATGGGTGGTTGGAAATAGAGCTTGGAGAGTTCTTTAATGGAGGAAATGGTGATGAAGAGATTACAATGACGTTGATGGAAGTGAAGGGTTATCATGTTAAAGGTGGACTTGTTATTGAAGGCATTGAATTAAGGCCTAAACAGTAGGGGAAGATGAGAGGTTTATTTTAAAAAAAGTCTAGGATGAGATGCCTTTATTTCTTCTTCTTTTTTGTATTTTTTGTGTGTAAAACTGTAAATCAACACGTTCTTTCATTTTTTTTTTCTGCTGAAAAGTTATTATTGAAGAGTTTAACAACTATACGGTGCTAGTGTAATATATAGGTATATATAACTGTTCAAACTTCAGGGAAAAGGGTAAAAAATGTTCCTCTGCTTTGAGAAAATGATCAAAAATATTTTTGATTATGAATTTGGGTTAAAATATTCCTCTACTTTGAAAAAGGGTTAAAAATATTCTTCTACTTTGAAAAAGGGCTAAAAATATCTCTCTTAACGGAAATTTCCAAATCACCTAAAATTTAAATAACCCAATTTCATTTTTTAAACCTACTCTAAAATATGAAAAATGATTATTTTTAAAAATTAAATAAGGAAAAGTGTTTTTTATTAAAAAAAATGGAAACTTTTTTTCGTCCACAATTTTTATAAAAAAAAGCAGTTTTTTTCTTATTTAAGAATTTTTTTTTCCAGATTTTTGGATAAAAACATTTTCCAGATTTAATTTTAAAAAATCACTTTTTCATCCAAACAAGCTTCGTTTTGAGTGAATATTATTACAAATAATATGAAACGTCTTGGAGATTTTATATCTGAAATTTGAAATAATTTGGTGAAGGATTCAGAGTTTTATTGGGTGAATTTCAACTGCAAATTCGTTGTTGTTGAAGAACATTGTTGAAGTAGAGAAGTATATTGGGAGTGGGGGTGGGGGTGGGGGTGGGGGTGGGGTTGGGAGCGGTGTTTAATTGGTGGGTCGGGGCGGGTCAACGGATAATTTTAAGTGAAATTGGAAATTGAGTTTGATTTGGGGATTTCCATCCAAATAGGGGTTAGGTGTAAACTTTGATAACGACGGGAGTATTTTTATTTACTATCGATAACGGAAAATAAAATTAGCCAATAAAAGAAAGTAGAGAGATATATTTGACACTTTGCCGTCATAATAAAATTAGCAAATTGTGGTTTGGACCACATTGGAGTCCTTTTTGGTTGCAGCTTTTAAGATAAATGGAGTGTTAGTTATACCCGTAATATACATGGGTTTGTATATTATGTATATCACAGTTTTACAAGACAAATTACCAAGTGTGAAATCGTGATATACACGTTATACAAACCCGAGTATATCACGGTTTTGGAGTCCGATTTTAGTGTAAATATTGTATTAAATTAGGCTTGTACACTTACCATAATTATAGGATTCTTGTACAACTAGAATAGAATTTTGGGAGTAGAATAGAAATAGAATTTTACTATTATGGAAAATTGTAAATTGTATATATACTCATTCATTGATGAAAATAATCAAGGGATTATTTCTTTCATGGTATCAGAAGTCTATGTTTTCACCCACTTCGTCCGAAATTGACCTTCCGCTGCCTCAGGCTTCCTCATCTCTTCCCAATTTTTCTTCCCTAATTCACCTATTGTTCTTTCGTTATGTCTACATCAAAGAACGTGTTTCATCCTGCCCTTATTGTCTCCAACATCAAGAACCAAATCCCTATTGTTCTTGAAATGGAAAACGTCCAATATGCGACGTGGGCGGAACTTTTCAAGATTCATGCACGTTCATATCAAGTTCTTCATCATATCATTCCCTCAACCGTAGGCGAGGCGCCTGCCCCAAAAGTTGACCCTATATTATGGAATACTCTTGATGCTACCGTTCTGCAGTGGATTTATTCCACTATCTCTACGGACCTCTTGCAAATGATTTTTGAACCCGATGCTACATCGATGGAAACTTGAAATAGGTTGTGTGACATATTCCAAGATAATAAAAACTCTCGTGATGTTACTCTTGAGCAGGAATTTTCTCATGTTAACATGGATAATTTTCCAAACGTCTCAGTCTGTTGCAAAGGGCTGAAAGAGTTGGCGAACCAACTCCGTAACGTTGGTGCGCCTGTTAGCAATAATCGTCTTGTTCTCCAGATGGTTGCTGGCCTATCCGAGGCTTATAGTGGCGTTGGAACTCTCATTCGTCAAAGTGATCCTCTCCCACAATTCTATCAAGCTCGGTCCATGCTTATATTGGAGGAAGCCAGCTTGGCTAAAAAGGTGGTTACTATTGCAAATCCAGTCGTCATGATGACAACTTCCGACGCTACTCCGTCTTTCTCCGAAAATTCAAGCCAAAATTGCAACAGTGGTGACAAAAATGGTACAAATTGAAAAAATAATGGCGAAAACCGAGGTGGAAATAACGGGAGTGGGCCTCGGGGCAATGGGTCAAAAATAAACTGGTCGCAGCCCTAAGGTCCGTGGCCCTGGAACTGGGCCAACGGTCCTTGGCCCAATGGCCCCTATTGCCCACCTTCGGCCTACCCAGTAAATTGGGCCCAATTTTAGCACATAAACAGGCCCAGTTTTTCGGGCCAGCATTACAGTCCGAGACCACATTTTGGGCCGGGGCAGCAAACTAGTATGCTTGGGCCTCGGCCAATCCAGGCCCATCACACTGCGGGCCCCACTTCGACGGATATTGAAGTTGTGATGCACACACTTGGATTGAACCCCCCGGATACAAATTGGTACATGAACACCGGAGCCACTTCTCACATGATATCCGACTCAGGTACTCTCTCGTCTTATTACAATATTAGCAACAATCGTGTTTTATTGTTGGTAATGGTCATACTATTCCAATTCTTGTCATGGTAGTGCAACTTTGTCCCCTCCTCATCCGCCTATTATCTTAAAAGATGCCCTTCATGTCCCTAACTTAATTAAAATTTTGGTGTATGTTCGCAAATTGACCACTGATAATTGGGTTTCTATTTATTTTGATCCTTTTGGTTTTTCTGTGAAGGATTTCAAAACGGAGATCCCTCTTATGAGATGCAACAGTAGGGGCGCTCTTTATCCAATCACCACCGTCAATTTCGTCAGTCCAGCCATGCTATCCACTTTTGCTGTTTTTGCTCCTTCCTTGTGGCATGCACGTTTGGGTCATCCAGGGTCGTCCATTATGTCTTTTTTAAATAAATTTTTTTTATTCATTGTAAGGGTACGAGTAGTACTCCAATTTGTCCCTCTTTTTCGTTAGAAAAACATGTTAGATTGCCTTTTGTAGCTTCTACTTCTCGCACTTTGATGCCTTTTGATATTATTCATAGCGATTTATGGACATCTCTAGTTTTAAGTTCTGTGGGTCATCGTTATTATGTTCTATTTTTTATGATTATTCTAATTTGTTATGGATTTTTCTGTTAGCGAAAAAAATCTCAAGTATTTTCCACTTTCATCAATTTTAGGGCATTCATCCGTACCCTTTTCGAACGGGAAATAAAAAATATTCAATGTGATAATGACAAAGAATATGATAATGGGTTGTTTCGGGATTTTTGTGGTACTAATGGAATAAATTTTCGTTTCTCTTGTCCTCATACGTCCTAACAAAATGGGAAAGCCAAACGCAAAATTCGTACCATTAATAATATTGTCCGAACTTTATTGGTTCATGCTTCCGTACCCCCTTCCTTTTGGCATCATGCTCTACAAATGACAACATATCTTCTTAACATACTTCTTACCAAAGGTTTGACATATTTATCCCCTCTTCAAATCTTATATAATAAGACTCATTCGTATTCACATCTTAGGGTCTTGGGTGCTTGTGTTATCCACTATTTCCGTCCACCACAATTAACAAACTTCAGGCCCGTTCTACCCCTTGTGTGTTTTTGGGTTATTCGTCTATTCATCGTGGTTACAAATATTTTAATTTATCATCTAATAAAATCATAATTAGTTGTCATGTTATTTTTTATGAAACTCAATTTCCATTTGCTAACGTGAGTAGTCCCGTGCCTAGTTCATATAATTTTTTGGACGATGTCGTCTCTCCATATATTATCCATCATTTTTTGAACCTATGCCGCCCCCAAAATTCGCTAGCGGGCCCACTGCACGCTAGCCCCACTGCTTCGTCTTCTCTGTCGATGGGCGGACACGGTCTAGTCGACTCTCGAATCTGTTCGGTGGTCCACCCATCGCCCAGCTTTATGCCGCTGCCATCGTTTGATTATTGGGCCAAGATGCCCATTACTCGGCGACCCAACTTCAGTCCCGCCACTGCCCAAATTCCACCAGTTTCCTCCTCCAATCAAGGGTCGGTTACCCATAGTCAAAGGGATATTTTTAAACCAAAACGACATTTTAATCTTAATTCTAATGTCTCTAAATCCCCTCTACCTCGTAATCCTGTGTCTGCTTTCCATGACTCGAATAACATGAGTAATCCCGTGCCTAGTTCGTATAATTTTTGGACGACGTCGTCTCTCCATATATTATCCACCATTATTCGGACCTATCCCACCCCCAAAATCTGCCAGCGGGCCCACTGCCCGTTGGCCCCACTGTTTCGTCTTCTTTGTCCAGTGGGCCAGACACACGGTCTAGTCCAGCTCTCGAAACTGTTCCAATGGTCCAGCCCACTACTCCAGTTTATGCCGCCATTGCCCTTTGTTCGATTATTGGGCGGCAGCCCAACTGCTGGCGGTCCCAACTCGATCCGCCATCGCCCAAATTCCACTTGTTTCCTCCTCAAGTCAAGGATCGGTTACCCGTAGTCAAAGGGGTATTTTTAAACCAAAACGACATTTTAATCTTAATTCTAATGTCTCTAAATCTCCTCTACCTCATAATTATGTGTCTGTTTTACATGGTCCGAATTGGAAATTGGCTATGACTGACGAATTTAATGCTCTTATTGAAAATAAGACGTGGGAGTTAGTACCATGTCCCTCTGGTGTTAACATTATTCGGTCTATATGAATTTTTACTTATAAGGAATATTCTGACGGTTCTTTTGCGAGACATAAGACTCGTCTTGTAGGTGATGGCAAAATCCAGCAGGTCGACGTGGATTGTGGTGAGACATTTAGTCTGGTGGTCAAACCGGCTACCATTCACACTGTTCTGAGTTTGGCTCTCTCCATAGCATGGTCTATTCATCAGCTAGATGTCAAGAATGCTTTCTTACATGGTGATCTTAAAGAGACAATATATATGCATCGGCATATGGTTTTCGAGACCCCAATCATCCTCATCATGTTTGTTTGTTTGTTGAAGAAGTCCTTATATGGGATTAAGCAGGCTCCGCGAGCCTGGTATAAGAGGTTTGTAGATTATGTTTTTTTCGATTGAATTTAAAATATTTGTACACCTCATTGTCCAAGTTATTAATTTCATTTATTAATATTTCTGTGTAATTATTTTTTAAAATAACTTAATTGTATAAAAAAATTACATAACTAATGTATGATAGTTAAACTCTAAAAAATGTAAAGAAAGGGACATTTCTTCCAAAATTACAGCAGTACGACTAGGGGCGTTCACAGATCGATTTGGGTCGATTTTTTTATCAAAATTAAAACCGAACTAATTTGGTCAATTTTTTAATTATTAAAATCGAACTAAATCAAATAGAATACATATTCATAGGTTGGTTATTGATGGTTTGGTTGGATTTTTCAGGTTTTGAGAAATCTAATAGTTTTTTCTCTCTTTCATTTTTTTTCTACGATTAAGAAAGACTTTTTTATTTTTTTTCCAATTTATAATTAGTTATTATATTTTTATTAAGGGAGCTACAATTTTTTTGAATTATGAAAAAATATCTTAAGATCTATAAGCTTTAATAAAGTGAATAAAATTTATAAGAAATATAACTTTTTTTAGAAATGATCTTATAGTTGTTTCTTTTAATAATGGAGTGTGGATTTACGAATTTCTTTTAAGAATTGGGCTTAAGGGCTAATGTTCACTAGTCTAATAGAGATAAAGAAACTTTTAATGAAAACGTAAATAAAGTATTTAAAATTATTTATAAAAATAATATATTGTATATATATAAATATAGAAATTGTGTTTATTATTTTGTCGGTTTAATTAGATTTTTTATTCAGTTTGTTTTTAATAAAATCAAATTAAACCAAATATTATCGAACTAAACCAAACATAAACAGCTACCGATTTATTTAATCTATTTAATTCGATTTACGATTTGAATTAATTTTTAACCAAATCTTGAACACCCTACTACGAGCGTTAGCACGCCTTAACAGCTGCGGAAATTTCTTCCAAGTTACCCACATTTGACGGATATCATAACAGCTCATCGTTCATTGGAAACTAAAAAGACTTGTGCAAAATGGGCTCAACCACTTTGTAGAGGTCCTCGACGAGTCAAATAAAAATAACGAAAGTAAAGGAATAAACCAAAATTGACTGACAAGTGACAACTAAGATTATGGGAAAGACTCCGGAAGACAACAATTATCACACGTTTACTTCTCACATAATTTCCCCTTTTCGCCTTCTCTTTTAGCTAACTTTTTGTTTGGTTAATTAATTATGCCTAATCTCTTATTTTGTTGGTCCATAGTTCAAAGGAAAGTTCCTTTAATTTTAACTTTATACTTACTGACCTCCTTAACATCCTTTTATTGACGGTAATAGTATGAGATTTTAGTTCAAAGGAAAAAAAAACTGTTTCGGTCTCCGTATTAGTAAAATCCCATTTTCCGCTATTTCACGCAACAATTAAGCACCTTAATGTACTATAATATCAGAGCTAAACAGTCATTTGATTGCTGCTCGTTCCACATAATTCATATGTTACTTTTACTTCCTCTATTAGTAAATTCACTCGTGCTTCGCTATCACAACAAATAAATGAATTATAAAAAAAAAAAGGATGCCTTGAATTTTATAAACGAAAATCAATCTTTAATCAAATATTTGAATTTTAAGGGTTCTTCTTTAAAAAATAGATTCAAGAAAATAGATCTCAGTTTTAATACATTACTTATTCACACTTTGATTTTATTCTCATATTTCTTCATCACTCAAGACTTGGTCCCTATGAATTATATCAATAAAAAAATCGTATGAACATTTGTTTGCAGCTTATCTATTAGGATTATGTTAAAATAGTTTAATTGTTTTGTTTTATATTGTAATACATTTTTACTTTTAGGAATGTTGTTTAAACATTTGCTTTCGAAATATATTTTCGATAAATTATCTATTCATTAGTATCAGGACCTTTCTCCTATTTAAGGTATTTAGGTAATCGAAAGTTATTCATAGATTTAGTTTAATTAAGGCCCTTGTTTCCACTGGAAAACTGATAACTTTTACCACATAAAAATTAAATGAAAAAACACAATTTCTATTATTGATAAGTCAAAATCATTAATTTACAGGATAAAAGGAGAAATTAAAAAGTAAAAAAGAAAAGAAAAATAGAGGAAAATAAAAATAATTTAAATCACGTAGTTATGGTATCGAACCGCTCAATGAGAGCATTAACCTGAAAACAAAAACATAAAAGATCAAAATCCCAGAAAGTTACTAATCATTTAAACACAAGATAAAGATAATTAAGAAATTCACAATGCATATTGATAAATTATACAAATGAATTAATTGCATCAATTACAAACTTAATTGATATCCTCATTATGATTGCAATTATTTCATTAGCTAAGATTTAGGAAAATTATTTGTGACAACTTTAATTGCCAAAATTATTACTTTCATTATGGAGTTTTTTTTTTACATTTTAGAATGGAGAAAAGAAAATATGAGAATAAAGATAAATATATTTCTTATTTAAAGAGACATGTCACATCACCTTTCTAAAATTATATATATAATCTGAGTAACATTCCGAATTTCTCATCCTCAAAATAAATAATCTTTACCAAGTGTTTACTTTAGAAAATATTCTTCACTCACACAAACTTAAGAAAATAGTAAAATAATTACATAGCCTCTCGCCACTATTTTAAAAATAAAGAGAGGATATCCATATTTATTAAGTACCTATTTTATCTTTATTACATTCAAAGCTAAAAACGGATGGTATAGAGAATTGGGGGATGTAAATATAGAGAGAGTGGAGGTGTAATTAAGAGATTGTAGGATGTTATTTTTGGGAACAAATTAAATGAGAACGTTACCTTATAGATCAGGCACCTCATTATACCATAATGGGAATAGCACCATTTAGTACTCTTCCAAATCTCAAAAGACTTCATCCTTTGATGAAACGTTTCTCTCTTTCTTATTTTTTTTCATTAAGAGAAGGAATCAAGTAAATGTTAATAATGAAGAAAGAGATATCAATTATTTTTGGGGCAAAAATGAGAAAAAGTTCCAAAATTTTAGAAAAAAAAGATATTAAATAGTAATGCTGGCCAATGAGGCATGACACATCAGCTTTCGTTCCCTCCTTTATATATATATATATATATATATATATATATATATATATATATATATATATATATATATATATATATATATATATATATATATATATATATATATATATAGATTACTCAGGAGTTGACCCCACGGAAAAAAATACTAGTGAAAGTGCAGTGTCAAATTTCAATTCCACCGTAATTATCTAAAAATATCCCAAAAAGGTGGACAGAGAACAAATGATTCCTTGTCCATGACTAGGGGTGAGCACGGGTACAGGGTACCCAGATACCCGACCGGAACCGACACTAACGGATAGGTTCCGGGTAGATATATTATAATAGCGGGTAGGGTCCGGGTAGTAAAATTAAGAACCGATCAATGTCGGTCGGTTCCGATTCGAAAAATAGAGACAGTACAGGAACCGATACCGGAACCTATAAAATATTAAATATTTTAATTTTTTTAGAAATATTTGGACCACTTTTAACTTTTTTCCAAAATTATTTGTTGCACGATCATTGCATTGATTTTCCCCAACCCAAGACGTAAATATTTTATCTTTTTCACCCCTTTATGCTTCGTTTCTATTTCGCGATACTCATCTTCAATTTGTATTACTTTTTATTTGAAATGTAAATCTATTTTTAAAATTTGTGTATATTTTTATAGTTGTGAAGATGAAATTTAGGAATTTACTAGTATAATAAAGCTTTTCTTTTGTATCGATGAGCTTATGAACACGAAAATAAGTTTAATTCAGATATTTTCAAATTTATTTTGAAATCAACACGCTCAATTAATTGAGTGTCAAATTTGGCTTGCAATTTTAGGTTTTGTAATGTAATTAGTTTTTCTACAATGAATAAGTTTTCTAAAACTTCTTATAAAGTACTAAAAACTCCGAATGCAGGCTAAAAACTACTTGATGAAATTATTTTAGAACTCTTTTTATTCTCATAGGCTTAAAAATTGTTGCTTAATTTGTGTTTTTATTTGAGTGCAGGAACCTACAGGACCTCATGGTCCGGGTAGGTTCCGGGTAATGATTGCTACGGGTAGGTTCCGGATAGTAAATTTAGGAACCGATCTTTTATCGGGTAGGATCCGGGTAGTTAAAAAATGTTAGGATACCCGGACCCGCTCACCCCTATCCATGACCATCATAGTATCACTTTGGTCCACCAACTCAACCAGGAAGCTTCATGTAATTTGAACAATTCAAAGTTCAACATTATTAGTCCTCTCCTCAAAGACCGTGCCACCATTTCCACTATATATGCAAATCCAAGATTTCCCTAACAAAGTAATTAAAGAGATTTTAAATCCAAGAATTATTTCACTCATATTTCAACTTTACTACCTTTTGTTTAAACAAGATAAGGTTCAAGAAGATGTCAGGGGCAGAGCTATTCAATAGATTGCCAGAAGATTGCATTTCTTCAATTCTTTCTCTTACTTCACCTAAGGATACAGTTAACTTCTCGTTGGTTTCTTCCTTTCTCCGAGCAGTGGCATCATCAGATTTTGTCTGGCAAACATTCTTGCCTTCAGATTATAACCAAATTATAGACAAATCCGTCACACCATTGAATTATTCTTCAAAAAAAGAGCTTTTTGTTCGTCTCTGTAACTCAATTATCCTTGATGGTGGTAATAAGGTATGTATACAGATGATATTGCCTCATCAATTCTTTCCTTCCATTTTAAAGCTTCATTTTAAAACTGTTCTTTCATAATTGTAGAGCTTCGCATTGGAGAAGTCAAGTGGGAAAAAATCATATATAATCTCAGCACACGAACTTTCCATTTTATATGGGGAAGAACCAGATCATTGGACCTGGAAATCTGTACCAGAATCAAGGTTTGATCACTCGTTTCCCTTCAATTTTAGCTTACTAATAATGGGTATTAAAAAAATCAACTAACTTAAAAAAAAGGGCAATGCAATAAGTTATGCTATGCGAGGGTCCGACGAAGGCCGGATCATAAGTGTCTATTGTGTGCACTCTTATACTGCATTTCTGTAAGAGGTCGTTTCGCTTGAACTCGTGATCTCCGAATAACATGACAACAAATTTACCAGTTACAAGTTCCCTTTAAAAAGAAAAATGAACTAACTATTTTGAAAAAAAATGCAATCTTTGTTATCTTTCCGTGTTCAAAGCGGTAATTTAACAAAATCAATTTCTGTTTTAGGAACCCAAAAAACAGAATGGAAAAACGTTAGATCAGAAATCTAATCCCCACACAGTTGGCAAGTTAATTGATTAATTTCTCCCAGGATAGAACGGAAAACTATTATGCGATAACGGCAATGCAAATTACAGAACTTCAGCGAACTTAAATGGCAGCAGCAAATCACACGACACTTACATTTTGTTTTGAAAAAATAATGTAGAGAAGAGAAAAATTTCCAAATTTTGTATATCTAAAATTTGAGGCAAGGTCTATGAATTTATAAGAAGTGAAATGGTGAGATGAAGAGGTGCAACCTAAAAGGTGCCTCTTCCATTTCCCATTCACACCTTTAAAAAAACTCAATAATCCCACACATGAATGAGGAATGACCATATGTTTAAAAATATGCATGAAAAATTGTGTGATTTGAAAGCAAGGATTAATCACATCTGGATAAGTAAGTTTTCCTTTGAACTTTCCGTAGTGAACATATGTAGGATATATTCAATCAATCGGTAGATTTGATATCTTTGAACCGTTGAGCTTTAGTGTATGCATAGACAACCAAATGTCACACAATTAACCCTTTAACCATTTTTGGTTCTCATTGTTGTGTTCGTTTCAGCCATGAACCGTGCATGGTCTCGTAAGTGCGTAGAGAATTGACCTTACAGAATTCTCCTTGAAGCGACTTACACTTCACACTTACATAGGTGATTCTGAAACGTGTAATCCTATAGAAACATTATTTGATATATCCCGTATCAAACTTAGAAATCATTAAAAACCCTTAACGTTTTATCCTTGTTACTGAACATTGTCTTCATCATGAGAATGGATCAAAAAAATTATTTGACAATGTTGAATTGTCAATCATAACTTTGTTTTATCTCCTTAAATTTAGATCTTGGGATCTCTAGTCTTCTAGGTAGAGTTACCACCATGTTGACTTGTCATCGGCCATAGTCTCATTCCCTTAGATGACTTCTCAACCACCTCTCTAGATAGGCCTTTTGTAAGTGGATCCGACACATTATCATTTGACCTTACATAGTCAATTGTGATAATTCCACTAGAGAGTAGTTGTCTAACATTATTATTTCTTTATTGTATATGACGAGATTTTCCATTATACATAATATGTGTCCAGCCCTTCCTATCGCCACTAGGTTATCGCAGTGTATGCATATATGAGCCAACAAGTTGGCCATAATAGAATGTCTTTCAAGAAATTTCGGAGTCATTCAACTTCTTCACCGATCTTATCTAAAGCTATGAACTTAGACTCCATTGTGGAGCGGATACATGTCTGTTTGGACAATTTTCAAAACAATGCTCCTCCACCAATGGTAAGAACGTATCCATTTGTGGATTTAATTTCATTTGATCCGGTGATTCAATTTGCAGCAACATACCCCTCGAATCGTGGGATATTTATTATAATGCAATGCACAACTTAGAAAATATGATAGATCGTAGACTGATGACTCCTCTAAAGTGACAATATTATATCAGTACGCGTGGATGGTTGACATCCGTTGTGGCCACAACCTTTTAACAATATGTATATTTCTCAACCATTCCACTTCTTCAAATATCCAACTAATAACACATTCATCGATGTGAAAATTCAATCTATTGTCGATTTTATCATTATCGTCAATTGGTTCTTCGATTTTTAGATCAATTAACTTATTCGTTTAATGAACTATCTTTTCATAACAAGCACATTTTATCATGGAAAGTCACAACCTTTCAAGCGAAATTCGCTCATGAAAAAGCATAATATTATATTTCAAGTGACATCCATTCACGAAATTAAAGAAGACAACCTTTAACAAAAAGACATATGTATGATCAACTATTAAATGAGTAATTCTATCAACTACTCCTCACTAAGACCGAATGAATTATGTGAAAATTTCACTAACTATATCATATCAATATCCACGAAGGATATATATCATGGGGTTGACATAATACAATAATGTCAATAATTTTTTTTTAATTCTACTTGAAATCGATATCCTTTATTATTAGTGGCATATTCTATGAAAATACAATCAATTATTTTCAGTCTTATGTTTACCCTTTTAGGTTTAGAAAGTAACAATTTAGCCAACACCCCCACATTTTAAATTAATTCAAGTTGGACTTTCTTTCTTTCCATTTTCATATAAAATAGATTGTGTTTTTCTATGGGGCACTTGATTGAGTTTTTGGCTAGCCGTTAGGATAGCTTCCCTCAAGTTTTGGGATAAACCAACTTATCAACAAGACACTCATCACTATTGATGATTAATTGATCGTCATATTTATCGACCAACAAAAGATGTAGCCTTCCACCAACATTACAAATTGTTGTATTTTAATATACACACACATCATTTCATGAAATGTCGAGTCACGACATTTTAAGTGACACTCTTTCATAAAAGAATATAACTTTTCTGAATAAGTATATTACCAATTATCAATTTGGTAGTTTCATAAACTAGTCATATACTAGGTAAAAATTCAACGACCACCATACTAGGATCGAAGTATTGCTCGTAAGAAAAACAACGTCTAATATCCTGATGAGGCGCATCCCTTTTCTTTTGCAATAATGTCGATCCGAAATGTTGCCAATGTTGATGATACTATTTCTGTGATTAGTTTTTCATGAAACTTTCACTGAAAAATATCACTTTAGAACAAAGCCAACAAAACCAATAAGCAGAGGAGAAGATAACATTGCCAGTGCATCTTTAATAGTCAAAACATTGCCACTCCTCCCAAGAAATTAACATTATTTTCCCCCCTTTTTCTGCCTTCATTTTCTCAAAGAAAGAAATGTGCTACACACACATGCATCTGACATCTAAATGCCACATATTTGTTTCCTTCCAGCAACTTAATGTTGCTATTTGAAAATTATCCTGAAGCAAACCAATTAGGGAAAACAACCACTGTTCCATAAATTCTTTAGTCACGATAATCCTCAAAATCATTTAAACAATAGCGAAACGGTATTTGGCTCTAGTTGCTTGATTTGAGATAAAGTTTCTATAAAAACTTTTCAGACCAGACTTCGTGCAACGACAATTTTTGATTGATTTTTCCTTATAAACAAGAGAATAAAATGGTGAATTTTTTATATCTTCAAACCGAATAAACAACCAGCAAAGATTTTATATCTTCAAGACAACGAACGTTACTAAATCGATAAGATTTTTATGTTCTTTAAACCGAATAGTAACTTGAAGTAGAAAATCACACAAATTTTAATATCTATTATGAAAGTAGAAATCACTAGGATTTAGTCTCCCAAAATGAAAGTAGAAAATCACCAAGATTGACATGTCGGACCGGAGTGTGGGGGCACCTGGGATGGGAGATTCCACCTTTGGAATAAGAAAATCACCAAGATTTTAGTCTTCCAAAATAGAAAGTCAGTAGAGTACAAAATATTTAACAAAACATTAAAGTTCACTGTACAACCCTTGTTGGAAAATGACGAAACCAGTTGCAACATGTGTGATACAGTTGATCACATCCATTCGCACATTCTCTGTTTCATTGATTTGGTTGGATGAACATTTATAAGATTTAGCAATAGTATGTTGCTAATCTCAGAGATCATCCACGTGCATTCTTATTTGATTCAAGGATTATCCATTAATTTAAAAGTAACGGTGTCATCATTACTCCAAAAAGGCACACGAGATGGACATTACAACCTCTCCTTTCCGACTTTTGGAATTCACCTGTCACAAATATTTATCATGATAAAGTACCTTTTCCAATTTAACGCCTCGGTCACTATTGTTGCTGTTTGGAGAATTACATGTTTGTCCTCAGTCATTTATCTCAAAAGTTTTAGGAGTATTAATGCCTGCCATTTTTTTCAGATATGTGTCAAGCATTGGCCACAAATATCAGACTCTTATAAAACGGAAACACTGCTGAAAATAATAAAAATTCAAACAGATAGTAGTATGCTCTCTCTAGTGACACCAATAATTGTTCAATTCTCCAGTGAACACAGCATTAGCAAAGAAGTTTTTCTCGTCTTTCTCAATCATCCGAGAGAAATAATTTTAGATTTCTTAAAATTGTTATCTTCCTCGTATTTTATGCATGCTATCAAATGATACACCAATCAATTATATGACATGCAAATAGGATATACTTTGATATCATCGAAAATAAAGTCTATCCTAACATTTATAAAAAAATCTGAATTTCATAGATTACGTAGGGTAGAAATTAAGAAATACGCAGAGTAAAAAAAATAGAACTTGATTATATTGTCAATAGTTACATTGCGTAATTGTCGCCTTTACCATAAACCAGATTAATATTGAAAGTCATATCTTTCACCGTTAAAGGTGTTAAGAGTCTCACATGAATATGAACTCCTTATATGGACTTGGACAATCCTCACTCTACAAGCTAGCTTTTGGGGTTGAGTTAGGCCCAAGATCCATTCTTTACCTAGTATCAGAATCAGACTCATTCCAATTCTTTGTTCACCGATGTTGTGCCCCCAAATTATATTATCCACGCTCCAGTTAACAAGGTCTGAGCGTGCGGAGAGTGTTAAGAGTCCTACATCGGATATGGAATGGAAACATGGACTACTTATATGAACTTGGACAATCATCACCCTACAAGTTATCTTTTGGGGTTGAGTTAGACCAAGATCAATTCTTTACATGTTATTACCCTACAAGTTAGTTTTTGGGTTTGAGTTAGGCTCAAGATCCATTATTTACATGGTATCAGAGCTAACTCAACACAAACGCTACCTTGTGGGGTGAGTATTGTATAAGTCATATTATAAGGAGTCCATGTTCCCATTTCATATCTGATGTGAGACTCTTAACAAAAGGTATACCGATGCATTTGTTGGTTATGCTTCTTTGCCAATTCCAAACAAACTGTCGAGACACTTGATTTTAAAATAGATTGCAGCGTTCCTTGTTGTGATTGATACACCGACAGATATTAAGTTTAAAGGAAACAAAAAAAATGTTAACACGTGATACCTTCTCCATAAAAAATAATATATGATGGTAATCTCATTCTGTCACACTTGAATCCAGTGTCCTTCATTAACTGTTATCATAATACGTTTTGGGATTTTAAAAGTTGTGTCACCTCAAATTGTTCTCCAAAAAGAGCAATTTTTTATTTATGAAAAAAGTAAGTCTAGTAGATTAACAAAAAGTTTGAACACAGAAATTATAAATTAAATTTCTTAAGCTTGTTATCTTTCTGTGTTCAAAGTATTAATTTAACAAAATCAATTTCTGTTTTAAGAACCCAAAAAACAGAATGGAAAAACGTTAGATCCAAAATAGATGAAACAAAATATTTTCGAACCCACAAGTTTCTTGTGTGTCCTTAAGAAATCTAATCCTCACACAGTTGTCAAGGTTAATGGATTAATTCCTCTCAAGATAGAACGGAAAACTATTCTACGATAGTGTCAATGCAAATTGCAGAACTTCAGCTAGCTCAAATGGTGTCATCAAATCACACTACACTTACATTTTGTTTTGGAAAAATAATACAGAAAAAGAGAAAATTTTCAGAATTTTCTATATCTAAAATCTGGGGCAACACCTATGGATTTATAAGAAGTGAAATGATGAGAGGAAGAGGTGCAATCCAAAAGTTGACTCTTCCATTTCCCATTCACCCCTTCTAAAAAACTCATCAATCTTTTCCTACATTCTTGAAAATTAACATCCTTTTTTTTCTTTTTCTTTTTGCAGGTTCTTAAAAGTGGCTGAACTGAAAATCATATGCAAACTAGAAGTAAAAGCAAAGCTAAGGACAAGTATGCTTTCTGCAAACACCAAGTATGGAATTTATTTCATAATGAAAATCTCGGATCATGCATTTGGTTTAAATTCAGTGCCAGTTGAGATTAGTGTAGAAATAGGCAATCGGAAAGAAGTTCACACGGCGTCTCTAGACCACCAGAACGGCGAGACAGAGCTGCTGGAAGAGAAACAGAGGGATCAAAGAATGCTGTATAAAAGGGAAGATGGATGGATGGAGATTGAGCTTGGAGAGTTATTCAACGATGGAGATGAAGATGAGGAAGTTACAGTAAGTTTAATGGAAGTGAAGGGGTGTCATGTTAAGGGTGGACTTGTGATTGAAGGCATTGAAATTAGGCCTAAACACTAAGGAAAATTCAATGTTTCTGATCTACTCCCTCACCAATTTCATTCATTTTTTCTATAAGTTTAATGATTTATTTATCTTGTTCATGTCAAAGATTGGTGAGGAACCAAAAAGTTTGATAATGAAATATTAGAATATACTATATTGGTTTTCTTTGAGGGGTGAGTAAGGTTTAGAAGTGGCAAAATCAATCGATTTATTTGCAACTCATCTAAGTTTCTAGTTGTTTACTTGATTTAATAGGTTGAATTTGAAATTACTCGAGCAAATTGGTCAAACAATGTAACAGTCACACATCAGATATGGAATGAGAACATGAAATCCTTATATGGATTTGGACAATTCTCACCCTATAAGCTAACTTTTGGGGTTGAGTTAGGCCCAAGATCCATTCTTTACATAGTATCAGAGTCAAACTCATTCCAATTTTTTGTTCACCGATGTTGAGCCCCCAAATTATATTATCCACGCTCCAGTTAACAAGATTTGTGTGTGCGGGGAGTGTTAAGAGTCCTACATCGGATATGGAATGAGAACATGGACTCCTTATATGGATTTGGACAATCCTCACCTTGTGATTGAGTTAGGCCCAAGATATATTTTTACAGTAACGCAACAGTAAAAAATAACCTAAACTCAAACATAGAAAATGAAATTTTTGAGACAGATAATTATATCAATTTGGAAGAATTCGAAAATCATGTCAATTTAAAGATTGAGAATTACGTCAATTTGAAAAGAAAAGAAATCAAAACGTCAAAAATTTGAAAGAGGAGATATTGGGCAGTTTGAATTATGACTTATTATTTGGCCTATCCGTGAATAGTTTGCACAAATAAAATTTTCAGGTGTAACCGTTTAAATTTGGCATCACAATATGTTGGTTACAAATCTTGATAACATTGACAAAATTTCTGTCACAAGACTTATCTTAACAACAAGTAATAGTGATCGTCATAATCTTTTCAGGATTTGTGGCCAAAATTCTAACAATCACAATAACTTGTTGTATAGCAACACATGTTGACTTCAAAATTGATCTAAATTGTTACAAATCAACTTCAAAATGACTCCCAATTTTATATTCAGTCTTCTAATATCGATCCTATCAATTTTCAATTATTAGATTCAACTGGAACTTTCAAAAATTAATAGACCCACTTTACCTTCTTCTATGAACAGCTCAAATTTTGTATAGATTAGACCCAATAAAAATTTATGTGTTTACAACGTGGACACAATTTTCTTACCTAAATGTAAAAAGACAAACAAATATTAGATGAATAGTTCTGAAAAAAGGAGTGGCAACACATCTATGGGGCCTTTTTCAAAGTTTAGCTCCTTCGAAGCTGTCGTCAAGATCGACAATTGGGTAGCCCAATCTATAGTGCACATCGGTAATAGCCCAAAGTAATAGGGATATTTTCTTTTCAAAGTAGAAAAGGTTAAGGGGATATTTACTGTAAGAGTAATATTAACACCATCATTTTCTCTAATATGGATGAATAGTATATCATACAAATACTATCATTTCAAACTAAAACTGTCAATTTAAAAAGTTTAGGAGGCCAGTACGTGTAACACTAAAACAATCCTAATCTTTTTTATTTCGATCTTCAACACACCTTCATCTTCATGTACGGATAATTATACGGACCACAACATAATCTTTTACAAGGACAAACTCGAACTCACGAGTTATGTACACTGCTTGACATACACACCTGATCATGTAAAAGTTTAATTGATTCAGTTAAATATCATTATCTCCACTTGGTTGGTAGAATAAACAGAACCAGCAAAGAGTGACCAAAACTGTAAGCTTGTCTGGCACAAATTAAGCTTATACATTTCAAACATATATCGACCCAAGTAGACCACAATTTGGAAATTGGAATGTCATGGAGATCTTGTATTTGACACATCAAACCAAGTAGACCACATATTACATATATATATATATCTT
Source organism: Anisodus acutangulus (assembly GCA_029783415.1). Taxonomy (NCBI): domain Eukaryota; kingdom Viridiplantae; phylum Streptophyta; class Magnoliopsida; order Solanales; family Solanaceae; genus Anisodus; species Anisodus acutangulus. The sequence continues at coordinate 31,718,084 of CM056510.1, read as the reverse complement.
GGCGAAGACAATAAGGATAATTGTGCTGAACAAACAATAGGCATCTGAATAATTGATTTCAATTAACTAAAAGTTGGGCAACTGAATAATTAGGCAGCAGAGGAGTTGGACTACCTAAGGAGTATGTAACCAACATATTTGAAAATCGCAGGTTCATTTTCAAGTACGAATTAATAAGATATATATTATAACATTAATCTATATATTATGTGGTTAAAGACGCAGATAGCCCACTGGCTGGTGCCTAATTACTGTCTACTCCTTAGATTTGCCAACCCAAATTCTTTGTTGTTAAAGTCGCCACTTGGTAGTAATACCAAAAATTTGGTTAAACTAGTCCCACCTCTAGTTATAAATTATAAGAGCTTGTTTGTTCAATTTTTTAAAATAAAAAAAGTGGGTCGATATTTAAGGAATTTAACGTAACAAAGGGATGATATCCGCGGCATCCCAAAATGTGGCGTACTTGGATCGATGTGAAATGCTTAAGCTTGATCTGATATAGACAAGCTTACAATTTTGTTCAGTCTTATTGGCTTTGTATATTTCACGAACCAAGTTGTGATAAGTGATAAACTCATATTGAATCAATTAGAACTTTGACATGAGCTTTACACATTCCCTCAAATGTATCAAGTAACTCGACTCACTAATATTTTGGTAATGCTTTAAGGAACATTAATTTTTTTAAGTTCTTATTATTAAGTAATCTTGATTTTTCACCACTAAATAAAATATTAAAAATATTACATACTTTTTGTATTGTTCAAATCTATTTTGAAGTGAAATAATGGTTTGGCCTTACCATGTATAATAAATAATCAACTCATTACCCAGGGTTGTGATGGAAAAATATTAATAGAGAGCGTTTTCTCATTTAATAGACCTCACGCGGCGTGAATTTGAATTAATCGGAGCCCTAAAATGTAAATCAGATACCGGTTGGAATTTTTTATTTTTTTTTAAAGTAATCAACTCCGAAAGTTTTTTCGAGAAACTTTGTTTCAATATTAACATCATCATCAAAACTTTACTAACGTCAAACAGAATTTCAAAGAAAAAGAAGTAGAATAAAGTTTGGAACCTTTTATTAATGATAAACGTAATTGCTTTCGCGGCCTATCTAGATTGAGCTGCCCTTGGATAGAATCCATATATGAAAGTAAATCCCTACAAACTAGGCAAGCCTGCATCTACACACTTTTATCTTTTGTCAAGCTAGCTTAGGATCGTTTTACACCCAATATTAACTCCTCGCAGCTGCACCAATTAGAAAGAACAAAATGTATTTAATTACCAGACTTGGTGTATGGCACCAAAGCATTTCCCTACATAAACGAATCCATGATTTTAAGAGGATGGGTGCACCATCAAGGGGGAAAATGTTCATCTGAACCCCTCGATAAAAAATTACACACTATATATATGATAATATTTTTATTTTTTATGCACATATATAAATCTTGAATCCTGTAAGCCCAATACTAGAAGTTGACTCAGTGATTTAAGGGGTTTAAAATTTACCTTGAGGTTCCAAGTTCAAATCTCAAGCACCACATTATTAGAAGAAGGGAAATGAAGAAATAAAAGGAACAGAACGTGCAACAAAGGATTCGATCCCTCGACCTTGAGAACATGAGCCTAACGCCTAACCAAATTCTATTTAGTTTGACCATGTGTTCCTTCAGTTAATATTAGATATATTTATAAGAATTCCTTCAGTTAATCGCAAAGGATTCGATCCCTCGACCTTGAGAACTTGAGCCTAACGCCTAACCAAATTCTATTTAGTTTGACCATGTGTTCCTTCAGTTAATATTAGATATATTTATAAGAATTCCTTCAGTTAATCGCAGGTCTCCCGCAGATTATGATAGCTCAGTGTTTTGGGTTACTTTTGTAATCCAAATGTGTCACTTTTGGATCCTTTGTGTAATAACTTAGCCTAAGACTATAAATAGGAAGCTTAAGTCATTTCATTACGGAGTTTATGTTGAATTGAGATATTTTGATACTCCTTTGAGAGTTTGAGTGATTGAGGGCTTGATGAATCCATTGATTGAACCTTTGTTTGAGAGGATTGGTTGCTTGGGACATTGGTTTCCTTGAGGTCATCCTAATATGTTTAGGTACTTGATTTAGGATACTCAATTGAGGTCTCAAACTTTAATATAGTTTTTGATTGCTTTTGATTCCATTTCTTGTGTCTACCTCTTTATCCTTAATTTTTATTGTTTGATTTCGACTTCGCAATTAATATTGCATCAGTATTGCCGTTGTAGGAGCTTACTCGAGGCAGGGAAAGTGGAGAATGTTTTCTCTAGCATATCATGATCAATGATATTTCACCATATAATTTCAACTGAGAAATAATTCTGAACATGGAGGAATTATACTCACAAATAGATATAAAATCTTATAGCCTCAAATGGATCCAATCAAAATGTGTTTGTGGAAGCACGACTATCTTCGTATGGTCATATCTATCTTTTAAATTATTCAACATCGTAAGAGGATCTTTAACAGTGAGATATTCCAATTTCAGACCCTCATCAAGGTGATGACGGAGGAATATCATTGCCTTGGCACGATCTTGATTTGATGCCTAATTTTTATCTTTGATGGTGTCTGCCAGACTCACCGCATCAAGATGAATTTTTGCATCAAGCACCCAAGACAGGTAGCTTTTGCCCGATATATCCAGGGCAACAAATTTACGTTAAGAAATATTTGCCATTAATAAAGAAAAAGAAAGTCAATACCTTCAAGAGTTTCAAAGTATTTGCTCCAGATGACAGAGTCTCGTGCTGACAACGTGTTATGAAATAAAGACTATAAAATAAATACACCAGAGAAAAATATATATAGAGAGAGTGATATATTATTCAACTTCAAACTGATGTACAAATGAACTGAATTGACTCTCTATTTATAGAAGAAAAGAAGTTGTTGATCAGCTGTCTGCTTGCAAGTTGCTTGCTTGATTTCAAGCTTATCCAATTTCAAACTTATCTAATTTTAATCTTATCCAATTGTGGAAATATTTAAATGGACATCCATAATAAAGTGTATTTATAATAATCTTACTTTAAAGGTCAAATCTTTCAAGTTAGATTTTTTTTAACCACTCCTCCCAGGAACTCCACCTTTGCTCTCTTGGTGACTCAAACTCACAACTTTCGAGTTGAAAGTGAAGGACACTTACAGCAACCTCTTGTCACAAGTTGAATTATAAAATTGGCCCATGTGTTTTTCGGGTCAAGTTATATATGCAAAGGTAACCGCTCGCTTTCTCATTCTGATCATGTCCTCATATGTCAGTTTCATGTCATCATCCTTAGGAAAGTTCACCTATTTTTCCCGTTCTTATATTAGTTCCTCTCATTTCCTTTTCCATATATGAGTGATATCTAACTTTTTCTAGTAGTCAAAGTTCTCATCATGGCAGATGAAAGTGAGATGAAACTCGACCTCTTGCCCGAAGATTGTATGGTTGAAGTCCTCTCGTTCACAACTCCTCATGATGCTTGTCAATTGTCATTGGTCTCGACTATGGTTCGTGATGCAGCTGTGTCTGACTTGTTATGGGAGAAATTCTTGCCATCTGATTATCGAGAAATCATCTCAAGATTAGTGTTACCGATAGCTTTTGCATCAAAGAAAGAGTTGTTTCTCAAGCTCTTTAGCCCTCTTCTCATTGATGGTGGTAGCAAGGTACGTATGTAACTTTTTTTTTCCTTATAATCTTGGTGTAAATTAACGAGAATAATGAGATGATTCCTTTTCAAGAGGACAATATTCTTTCTCGCAGTACTCATAATCATAAACAGCAAAGAGATTGATATTTACTCGACAATATTAGTGATCAATCCACAAATAATAAATTGATGATAACGAACTATTGCGTCCTCTCAACTTCCATTTTTTTTAAAACATTGCAGAGCTTTTCAATTGATAGGACGACAGGTAAAACGTGTTATATGTTGAGTGCAAGGGAGCTATCAATTGCTTGGTCCACCAATCCCCTGTATTGGTGTTGGAAACCCCTCCTTCATTCAAGGTATTGTTTTCTCCTTTCATTTTTTTTATATTTGCTATAAATTTCAAATTTTGGACTAGATATTCTCGAGTAGATTGGTAAGACGATTACACTATCTGTTTGGTTTAATTCTAGACGGCTACTCAATCCCAGATATTACTTTATTATTAGTCATAAAGTAATTCTAAAATTTATATATGTAGAAACTTTGTAGTACTAGAAGTTAGTATAAGTTGCAATTATTAGCATTTCAAAGATGATGTCATAAGACTATTCAAAATCTTAGAGAAAAGATCAATTCGGTTCACTATTAGGCGATGAAAAGGACAACAATTTAGGAATTGTTCTCACTATTGACGCAAGTTGCTTATGGATCACATATGCCAAGAAACAGGAAGGAAATCTGAGTACTGGTGGTAAAATCATTCCTAATCCAAAATAAAACTAAAACGACTATTCAATTTAAAGAAAAGTTTTAACTTCTATATATTAATAAATGGAAAAAGGGTAGTTGACCGGTGCAATGAGTCGGGCCACATTGAATCTTATGTATGCGTGCCTGATAACACGAATACAACTTTTACGGTTGAATCATGGCACTCATTCTAAACTTTATAAATTGATAGCCTAAAAGAATCACTTCATCTAAATGGTATCATCACATAATTGTCCATAAATAACATGATTAGTAACCTAAAAAATAAGATAGTTTCCTAGTATGTGTTATTATGTGTATTATATCTGATCCGATTCTCTGTGTTCCAACAGATTTCCAGAAGGAGTGGAGCTTATTATGGTATGTTGGCTAGAAATCAAAGGAAAGATAAACACTCGAATGTTGTCTCCTCGTACAACATACGGAGCTTACCTCATTGTCAACCTCGCTGGTCGTGCTTTCGGCTTAGACTCCTTGCCATCCGAGGTCTCCGTCAAAGTATGTGACCGTGAATCGAAAGGGATCGTATATTTACGCTGTAACTATGCTAACAATAGGAAACAAGAATTGGAAATGATTCTAATGAGACACAGGGTCGAGACATTGAGATCAAGAGTTGATAGAGGTGGAGGCCAAGAGCGTGCTCTGTGTGAAAGAGAAGATGGATGGATGGAGATTGAGTTGGGTGAATTTTATTGTGATGGAGTCAGTGATAAAGAAGTGACAATGTGCCTTAGAGAAGTTAAAGGTGAGCACCTTAAAGGGGGGCTTATAGTTGAGGGCATTGAGCTTAGACCCAAGTAATTAAATTAACCAAGGTGTTCCTCTGTTCTTCTTCTTCTTCTTTTTTTATTTTTGATTGTGTAGAAATTAGTTTGTGTAAATTATGTTTGCATTAACACTAAATTTATGAATCGTCTAAGCTAGACGACTTGTGGCAGCAATTTGTTTAAGGAATCCAAAATCATGAATATCCAATTGGTTAACGTTGAATATATATTATGCTCCATGGCTTAGCTATGGGCTCCTAAGTTGATTTCAGTAAAAGTGCTACTCTTAAGTCTTAACAACTGTGTATTGAAGCTTTTTTTGTAAAATGACCGAACTCCAAACATTAATGTAAGAGAAAGACATGTAAAGAAAGTTTGTCTGAAAGCTTGAAACAGAAAGTTGTATACGTAAGGAAAAATTAGAGGTACCATTATGAAATAAGGATAATTTGTATTGATATTGTGATGATTTCATGATGTCCATCGGTTATTGTGCGGAATAAAGTAAAGAACGCGAAATTTTTATGAAAAAAATCTGGCTCAAAAGGTATGTAAAAAATATGCCTTCCCTTGTAGGATTTAACTTTATCTCCACTAAAACAATGAACCAATTCAAATTACAACTCTCCTAACCTAAGACTTTAACTCTAAGTCAAATTTCGAATTGATTACCGAAAACGTGCTAATCTATATCCCTCTGCTTCGATTAGGAGAGTTTCTTTGACATAATTAACCAATATTTAGCTTTGATCCTTGCATACTCGCAATTTTGTGCAGTTTCACTATGATACAATAACAACATACCCCGTGAAATTTCATAACGTGGAGTCTGGAGAGAGTAGATTATACGCAGACCTTAACGCTACCTTGATAGGTACGGAGGTTGTTTCCGAAAGACCCTCAGCTCAAGAGAAAGCATAAGCATAAGAAAATGTCAGATACATACAAGAAATTTAAAGTAGTACGAAAATGAAAATAATGAAAGTGAATAAGCCAAAATAAAATATTCCGAAAACATGAACAGTAACTACCACAGATAAATAAGATAATCGAAGTACACGAAACATCAGATAGTAGCAGAAATCAAAGGACATAAAACTATAGAACAATATTGCGACTACTAGTATGAAAGGATAAGTAGGACTACCTACTAACATTCTACCACAATCTGAGTTCTCCATAACTTCCTATCTAAGATCATGTCCTCAGTAAGCTAGAACAGTGCCATGTCCTGTCTAATCACCTCTCCCCGATACTTCTTCGACCTACCTCTACCTCTTCTGAAACCGTTCATAGCCGACCTCTCACACCTCCGCAATGGGGCATATGTGTCTCTCCTTTTTACATGCTCAAACCATCTCTTAGCCTTGCTTTCCGCATCTTGTCCTCCACCGAGACTACTCTCACCTTGTCCGGATATTTGCATTTTTAATCCTATCTTTCCTAGTATGCTCACACATCCATCGCAACATTCTCATTACCGCAACTTTCATCTTCTGAACGTGAAAGTTTTTGACTGGCCAACACTCCATCTCATACAACATAGTCAGTCTAATCACCACTTTGTAGAACTTACCGCAGTTTTACTATGATGAAAAGCCGAATCAAAATATAGAAGACTATATTTGACTTTACAGAGTATGTCAGTTGATCCAATGTCTGAGTGTTGTTGAATGTCATTTGCTAAGAAATGAGAGGCTATTGAATCCGTTAGTTGCAGAGATTATGAAGTTTGAGAAGCTCTCAGCTGGTTGAAGAGCGGCTTTGCTAATAATCGTATGGTGATTGAGACAAATAATAAGCTAGTTCATCAAGTTCTCGAACGAAACATTTAAAATAATTTTTATTTTGATTCTCTTGTTTATGATTATAAGACCGTAATAAAATGTTTTCAATTAGTGTCATTTCTCACGCTTTAGCTAGAGCGACAGTTTCTATGTCTAATTCGGTGGAATGAGCTGTCCCACCATCTTTTATTTATGATGTAATCAAAATAATTGAGAAGAAAAGCAATATACAAACGGGTTACGGGGTGCAATTTCTACATTAATAAGGAAGTCAGGCCCAACTTTAGATTAGATGGGCCGCCGTCCTCTCTGGGCCCGTACAAGCAAGACGAAGATAGAAATGTAGCAGGCCCAAAAAGTAACGGCTGAACATGAGTGAAAGCCTAAGTAGAAACCCTAGCCCCAAGATATTTAAACCAGTTGCCTCCTCCTTTTTGTACAGCAATTACTTTGTCTGCAACTCTGTGATAATTTCCGCATATCCTTCTTCCAATCACCGCTTCTTTTTTTGGTCAATTTTGCTTTATTGTATAAAACAGTGGCGATTGCAATGATGATAAACATTTTCCCAGCTCATTATGAGACCTTATTTTTTAAGGTCTGGGAATATACTCCGTTTCCAACACATATATATCTGAGCTTCGCCTTCCGTTTCCTTACTTTTTCTCTGAATTCAAAATCAAATTTTGAATTTTTTGCTTTTTTTTAATGCTTTTAGTCTATTTTCTTATAATTTTGGTTTATTGTGTATGGTGGCAATTGCAATGATGTTGATATTAATCCCAGCTCTATGAGACTTTATTTTAAAGGTCTTGGATTATACGTGTTTCCAACACAATATGTCTGAGCTTTGTCTACCTTTTCTTTATTATTTTCTCTGAATTCCTTTGTGATTTTTCAATTTTTTCTTTGTGCAAAAGATGGAAAATAGGTGTTCCCTGTTATGATTTTAGAGTTACCATGCTAATTCCCATTTTCCAACTAAAAACAATTTATCTATTTTTTATTAACTATGTTTTTGTGTAAATTAGAGGCAATTGCGATGATGATAAACATTTTCCCAGCTCATTATGAGACCTTATTTTTCAAGGTCTGAGAATATACTCCGTTTCCAACACATTTTCTGAGCTTAGCCTTCATTTTCTCTGAATTCAAAATCAAAGACTATGTTTTATTTTTGTGATTTTCAATTTATTCTATTATGTGCAAAGGCTGGAAAAATAGGTGTTCCCTGTGATGTAAGATTGACCATGCTAATTCTGAAATATTTTTTCTGAAGAAAGCTAATGTTATTTATCTGAGGGAACATTCTTGATTATCTTTGTTTCTCAATTTTATTCCTTCAGAATCTCAACTTTTGTTTCATTTTGTCAACTAATAGCCTAGAGATCAAGATTCGATTTTACGCCAGTCGTCCCGATTTTCCAACTAAAAGTTTAAATAACTTCAAAAGGATTTAAAAAAATAATTTACGGACTTTTTCAAACTTGGCCACTGTAAACTGGAAAGGACTTTAGCAAACATTGGATTAAGTTTTGAGTCCCATTACATTGGTTTAATTTAAGTCCAATTTTATTTGTAATTTGGATTTTATATATTAAATAAGTTCATTTTATTATTTTAAACCCTAAGATCCATTTCATGTTTAGTCAAAATTCATGTCATCTATTAAATGATGTGGCATGTTGATGTAGCAACTTTCAATCAAAACATGTGTTCAAATGATGTATTTTGACTAATTACATGCAACATAATCACATAACTCAGGTTATAGGTCACATGAACTAATTGGAATCAACAATTTTGTTCTGGTGATCAATTTGAAGTATTCTAGCCCTTCAATTACGGAGTTCTTTGGAGAGAACAATTAAGAAAATGTGTCCACAAAAATTCATTGATAATTCGAAATTTATTACAAACAGTGATAATTTTTTAGACTTTCACCCTTAATACATGACCACTTGAATCAGGTTTGGAAACTGAAAAAGAAAAATCTAAACAAGTGATCAATTGAGTTGAACTAAAACAGACAGACTCCAGATGAGTGTCTAAGTTCAAACTGGTCCTAGATTTACATGACTAAAAGAATGTTCACGAGTTACTTGGCAGTCCATTTTGCAAAGCTACAAGCCCGACAAAAACGTTGAAGCTTTTACTCTGAGCTTGTTTGCTTTCTCAGCCCACAAAAACCAACCCTCCGAACTCCGATACAACAATAGTCCATGCATGATCTTTTTTTTATATTTTTTTTTGGGAAAATGACACAATTATCAATAAACTATTAACTTCTGATGGCTCAAAAATTTTAAAAGTAATTTTTTAGCCTTTTCAAAATAATTTCATTTTATATAATATTTAAATTAATTTCAGCACACATGTATAAAAACTATATCATTATTATATAGAATATATATATTAATGGAGTATATGTATAGAAAATGTATGAAAATTATATCATTATTATATAAAATATGTATATCTACTATATATATATATATATATATATATATCATTATTATATAATAAATGTATAATCAGTATAGTAATGTATACACATTAATGATACACTATTTGCTCGGGCAAAGATTATAGGAGAAAAAATGAATATCGCCGAAAAAAAATTCAGTGAGATCTGTATCAATCTAATGATTTTACTATAGAGTTTGATATTATCTCATTAATTTTTCACCCGCGTGAAGTTATTTTTCTCGTACGAAACCTTAAAGCACAGATGTATTTGAGAATCTGATAACTACGTGTTGGTTGAGAAAGATGTTGGAAGACATGAAAAAGAGGCTGGAGAAGATGATTTTGTAGAAGCATAAAAAATTCAGTATGAAAGCATTGAGATTTTCTGTTTCGTTGTTTGTCGGTAGTTTGACGGAGAAGACACACTTGGCGGCGGTGGCTGAAAGGGGAAGAAAGAGGGTAGAGTGAAATTTTAATTTTGGCTATAATTTCTCTAGTTTAGGCTCTAATGTTATTTCGGGACATTATCCTAATGTAGGGCTTTTTTGACTTTTTCTTTTTGCTGAGGTTTCACATCATATGCTTTTCCTTTTTTTAGTCATTTTGGTTTATACAACAAAAACAATTTCAGGAGATCGGCTATAAAAATATTTAACATTTAAATTGTTTCATTTGAGTCGTTTTAATTTATCTAAGACTAAATTACTTTACGTTTTTTATTGATATAATTATTTTTGACAAGAATTAGAAATTTTCAGACAATTTCATTCATGTGATTTAAGCCTATTTTGTCCTTTTAACACTTTCATTCACCATGTTTTTCGTATATATAAAGATGTGCAAAAAAAAAAAATCCTTCATGTGTGCTACTCTCACATTTTGCAAACTTGATTATTTTTAAAATTGCTTAATGTTCTTATATAGCTACACATCTATCATAGGATCTCCATCTTTTGCGATATTTATTATGTACCTATGCTAGACTTTGTAGGTGTTTGGTCATGCTATATGAAATTATGATTTCATATTTTGATTTCAAATAAGCGTTTATTTATGAAATTTGCACAAAAAATCAACTTCAACTTGATATCATGATTTTAAATCCCGAATTCTCCAAAAATGCATGATTTGGGATTTCAAATCATGATTTTAAAAATTTAAAATGTAAAACTTAACTCATAAGTTTATATTTTGTAAAAAAAAATTCATAAATTTGTATATATATTTACCAACCATTTATATTAAATATAAAAAGTTCTGCAAGTTGGTAGTATATTTATAACAAAATTTACTCTTACCAACTACCAACTAAATTTACTTTATAGCTCATGTTCAAATTTTCTTTTTAACAATAGAGGTTGTATTTATTAGAAAGGTCTTCTAGTAGCGTATGGACTTTGTTATTAACTACTCCCTCTGTTCATAAGAAGTGAGTTTTTTAGTTTATGCACACCCCTTAAGAAAGTGCTCACTTCTAAAAAATTAGAAGCGTTTTTACTATCTTACCCCTAATTAAATGTCTAGAAAATAAAAACTACTTAATGATTCTTAATTATATAAATAAGGGTAGTTTTGAAAGAATATGATAAATTTCTTCTTGAAATCCTAAAGCACCACTTATTTTGGAACAAAATGGAAAGCCTAAAAATAACTTATTATGGAACAGAGGGAGTATGATTTGCTCATTTGGTAAAATTTTATAAGAATTGAGGAAGTTTTGATGATTTTCACAACTTGTGATTTTTTATGTTTATAAAAAAAATACAACTTGAGAAATCTAAATTGCATGTCCAAGAAAAACTTCAACTTTAAATCATTGATTTCATATCGAGATTTTAAATCACGTCCAAACGAGACCTTTATAAGCCAACATTTTGTTTTATAAGTTCAAAACAATGATAATTATTAGTGTATATACATGTGAAAGAAGGGACAATGACTTATGGTCGTTTGGTATGATGCATTGGAGAAAATTAAATAATGCACGCATTAGAGAAAATTAAGTAATGCATGGATTAGTTTTGTAATATTATTAATACCTTGTTTGATTTTTTTTTCAACTTATGTATAATTAATACATTTATACATTCTTTTTGATATTATTATCCTATGCATAACTAATACCTAGCAAATCATGGTATTAGTAATGCAATGAGTTTTAATGCATGCATAAGCATGGTTAAAGACACAATTGCCCATGAAGTCCCTCACGTAGTATAGTATGGATGGTATTTTTGTAAACAACCAATTAGTTTTAAAAATTATGCGATGCATATTATTTCTAATACACCAAACCAAACGGTGGATAGAAAATAATCTCTGCATAACTAATGCCAGCATTACTAACACACTCTATTCAGCATTATTCTTATACACTATACCAAACGACCCCTGGTAGGAGGTATTAGAGAAAATAATGCATGCATTAGCTTTGTGTAATACTAATACCTTGTTTGGTACACTTTTTCAATCTATGTATTAATTATACATCCTATTTGGTATTATCTCATGTATAACTAATGCATAGCAAACCATGATATTAGTATTGCAAGAGCTTTTAATACATGCATAAGGATGATTAATGACACAATAGCCCCTAAAGTCACTTGATAATGATTCAAATTTTCAGATATTTCATTCTTAACAATTTTTTTCATTGTGCAACAAAGCATAATTACATATTCTACCACACAACTAGAAATCATCCAGGTGGTAACTAAATTACTCTATTTCATTTTTTAATTAAATTGAATAATATTGGGCATTAACTGAGTACCCACATTAAAGTCAACTAAAAACCGTGATCGGAGTCGTGGTTTGAAGATGATGATTTGAAGATTCATTCGATAGAGAAGGGTGTTTTGGTTGCCGATACCGAGGTTGAATGAATCATTCCACCTGGCAACAATAAAAGTGGAGTAAAAGTTGCTAATTTGACTTTCTAATAGACTTGTTAGTTCCGCAGCTCGGGGAGAAAGCAAAGTTGTTTCTTTTTTTTTCAAATCCAAAAAGCTCTTCTTATTTAGAATAGATCGTCGATTCAACATTAGATAAAGGGGGTTAAATCCCCGTTTTTACTTGTATATTTGCTCTTTGGCTTCAATTGAAGAAACTCTAATGTAAAATGAAAAGATAATGTCTAAGGCAATGTGAGTTACTTGAGATATTGGACTGGTCAATTCATATGTTTAATTATCACCTAAGTTCACGAGTTGGAAATAAGCGGACTCTTCAAAAAATTAGATAATGTTCAAAACAAGCTTAACAAGTGACTTGTTTTCGATAGCCTGATCACCTGTATTCAACCCATTTCCAACCCATATTTACCCATTTTATTACGGTTTGAATATGAGCTGAAACCATTTTACCCATATATTAACTGGGCTGGTTGGATACGGTTTTACTACGGGCGGGTTGGATGGATTGAGCAAATGTGGGTGAAAATTGCAGGCACTAGACTTTAATGTTTGTTTATGAAAACAAAAACGTAAAAGAGAAAAATCAAGCAGCATCAACCACTTCTAATTGCGAACTTTTACTACTTTGGCAACTGGAATTTAACCCTAAAGCTAATACTGTAGTCTGTAGCTTTATTTTCCGATTGATTTTATGAGTGCTTTGTTGCTCTATCATACTAGAACCATTTCGAATTATATAGAGAGTGAACTGACGTTGCAATAAAATTGTTGCAATAAAAATAGTTGTCCAAGAGAGACTAAAATTGTTGCTATAAAAATAGTGTACAAATCTAAAGAATATAGAGGGTATTTTCTTAAACAAGCAATTTTTTAGAAATTATACACTGCTATAATAAACCAAACCAAACCAAACAGTAAATAAGAAATAACCCAGCATAACTAATCTCAGCATTACTAATACACCCTATTAAACATTATTTTTATACTTCATAGTTCATACCAAACGATTAGTGTACAACAGATGCACGTGGAAGAAGGGACAATAGAAATGGAAGTGGTTCCTTCGTCAAGGCTCACGAGCCTGCTAATATGAATAGAACACTAGGCAAGATTAAGCAGTATCGGATAAAAATAAAGCAATCTGTAACACTATACTATATAGTAGTATTTTTTTAAGTATTGATTTCTGAGTCAAATTAATGTGATGTCAGTCCGAAATGAGGTGTTAAAATTTAGCCATGTCAATTACTCCTTCGTCCAGTTTTACTTATTTACTATACTAAAAATAGTTATCCAATTTTACTTGACCATTTTAAAAAATCAAGAGATAATTTACTATTATTTTCTTATTTTACCCTTAGTAATTAATAAGTCAAAAATTTCATCCCTTTTTTCAACAATACTTTTTTATGGGAAATATATGAATTATTGAAACACATTACTTAATTAGTTGGTTCCACATTTTTTTGTGATAAGTTTTAATTGATTTCAATCATTAGGTAATTAGCAATAAGTAGAGGTAATATGATTAATTTTTTATTCTATTTTTAGCTCCTTAATAAGTGTGTAAAGTCAATACGTGACAAGTAAAATTAGACAGAAGAAATAATTAATTAAGCTCTTGTCCAAATTCACTCTAATATTTTTGTGTTTACACTAATAATACTTCCTTTTACTATCGAAAAGTGGGGTAGTAAATGCACTATGGCCATTGCTAAGCTATTCCCATAACCATATTGTCACGTCCTCAAATTGGGGTGGGACGTGACGGACACCTAATTTTTACTACCCATTGAGTGAACCATGTGCTAGCTAACTGAAGGTTTAAACTAATCTCAATAGTAAAAATAAAATCAACAACGTCTTGATTAAATATTATCATGCAAAATAAGGAACATAATTTTAAGGTGTCTATAAAGCTAACCCATTGTCAAGTCATGAACCTCTAACTGAATACATAGATCTTCGGGGCATTCCCCGGAAATAATATAAATGTCTAAAAGTAAATAAAAGACCGGAAGGATTTGCTACCGCTGGGATGAATCAACGAACCCTGCTAACTGAGTCTAGAACATCTGCTTCTACCATGTGATTTGTCACCTGTAAACTCAACACCTACCACACGACGTGGCAGGCCCAAACGGACCAAGTATCTCCAAGGGTAACCAGTAAGTCTCATAGACTACCTCCTAAAAAGAGAGGATCTAGAATTTCTGGGATAAGAGCGTAATAAACAACAAAAATATGTTTTAAGAAAGCGTGTGAATCATATAAAGTCTGAAAACTAATATAAGCTGATACTTTGAGGTTGTAAGGTGAAAGCTGATAACTGAAGCTGAAAAACTAAGTTATTTTAATAGAAATAACTTTTATGAGTAAAAAAATATTTTTCACATAATGGCCCTGAGCGGATTCGACGATTCGAGACGATACCTCGGTTCGCTGCCCGGAGAAGGTTAGTAAATTCAATTTCCTCTCAATCTTGGTTTCTTTTGTATCCTTGTGTGCTTTATTTTAAGTTAATTATAAATTAGTTGCAGTTGTTAGTGTTGTCATGTCTGTTTAGCGTGTTTTAGCTAGTCTAGGTTTAATTTTATTCATTAAGCTATCTATTAAGTTCATATTTGGTAATAGTGTTGTTCATACATTGCTATGATGTGAATAGGTTGAGTACTTAATGATATTTACACATTTTGATTTGTTGTTAGCCTAACTAATTAACTGTTAAGGCTTGGACATGTTATGTTGGTTTGTTTTCAAACATTAAGTGATGTGTGCTACTATTTGGTGCTTGCTTCTGTGTTATAAGATATTGGCTTAATATCTGGCTGTGCTTTGTGATTAGATGTGCCCCCATGCCCTTGTATGTTAAGATTCTGTGAAAGATAGCGCCTTCAGCAAAGAAATTGTGAACCGCCCTGACCAAGTCGTCAACCAAAATATTCCAATAGTGAGAATAAAAAAGACATGGGAATCCAAAAATGGAGGACATAGGAGCATATCTATGGATACATTGTTGTTTTTCTCTTGCTTTTACTATGAAATGATAAATGATAAGTTGGCATAGCTTATAACCATTGTTAGCATGTTTATAAACCTATAGGTACGAATATGGAATAAAAAGGATAAAATAAGGATAATTATGGAAATGTATGTTTAATTTTGGATCTTTGTATGCTTGTGTTAAGTACAACATGTCGTGGGATATGTTTGTTTTGCTTGATCCTGTTAAAAATTTAAGAAATATTGGATAACTGTTTTAAGACATTAGATATCCAAGACATTTATGAACCCGGTATTTTACCTCTGTTTTGATATTAAGTGGACAATTGTTAAGTTCCTTTTTCTTCCAACTTGGTATGTTCCTGTTTGTTGATGTATGTCCACATGTTTGTCTCATTTTTCTTGCTTGTGCTATGTGGTTTGGTCTAGTAAAGCATGGATAAAGTCCTGTTCTTTAGTTTGTGAGTCAAATAACTTTGTACGTCCACAAACATTATACATGTCTCCTGTCCTGCCATGAACCCTCAAATTGACTTGATGATCATGTCTTAGAATCCTTCCTACATTGATATCTTCCCTACGACCTAGGCTTCAATTATAAATTATGTGTCTTCTTCGAGTACTTGTGTCATGGAGCATCTAGGACATAGACCCTTTTCTCTTTTATCCTCTGTCTGGTCATGCAGTTATCTCCCCCTGCCTTGATCTTAATTAAATATTTCATGTGTACTCTCATATGTTCATCTTTCTGCCTCACATGTTTAGTGGACTATTTATGAACTTACATTCCATATTTAAAGAGGAGAAGGCCTATCATATTAGCCTATGTCAGCACCTAAATTATATGATATCTTCCTTACCTGTTAAGACTTTCAAATGATATTGGTACTAGGGATAAGTACTCAATAAAACTGACCTATGCCATGACAAGTTAGCCCTTGTTTGTTCTTTATGTAGCAAGGTATTTTCCTACTCTTGTTAAATCTGAATGTGTTCATTGTGCACGTATCACTTACCCATGCCTTCTAGTCTGTTTTTTTTTTTTGTTGCAAAGTCTGGGATGATATATACCAAGTATACAGACCTGTATAATTAGAATATGAAACATGTTACCTTATTAACTTTCTTATTATCTATGGCGTATATCAAACTTGAGGCCCAACAACATATTATCTTTTATGAATTATTTATTTACATTTTCTTATGTATATATTTTCATGTTCTGTCTATTAATCAATTTCTTTTCTTTCGTTTACATGAAATGCATCGGGAGCAACGAAGAGTCTCGTTATGAGACTCATCATGACTATTGTCAAGCGAAGACCCGCATTCACGTTCATCGCATCCTCCTGCCCCAGGACTTCTAAACAAATGGGGCGGGATGATATCGTCATCCGCCCTAGTCGCCGCTTTTAAATTCCTTAATCCCGTATTTTATCTTTTCTATTGTAATTTAATTACTCAACTTGGTGCGATCAGGGGAATACTTAGAATAATTAGGCCTTGAATGGTTAAATTAATAGGGTAGTTTAAAATTAGAAATTCGCCGCTAGTTTATTTATTTTAGGCTCGTCATGCATGTTTAAAACATTCAAAATAATTTGGTCATCCTTTATTCGCATTATTAATCATACAGATAAAGATTTGTTTTTATCTGATTTGCGATTTAAAATGACTTCCATATAAATCACTTCTTCGCATTACAAATAATTTGCTTTTTCCCCTTACTATCAATTGCCAAAAAATTGGTATTTTATGGACAACGCCATACAAATGCATGCTTTATCCAAAAATCAACTTTACATGTATTTTATAAACAAGGCATACAAATGCATGCTTTTATCCAAAAAAATCAATTTTGCATGTATTTTATAAACAAATGCCATGCATACTTTTTTGGATTTTATGCCGGGAATTTATGTCTCCGAACCGCAATCACCTTTGCGAGACTCCTCAAAAAGAATATAAGTGGTAAAAAATCTTTACGTTGTCAAAATGCATCTTTTAACTAACTACTTGCAACATCCTTTCAATTAACCTCACACTTTTAAATATGCATTTTTCTTTAGTATAATAATTAACCTAAGTTTGACCGGATAACCGTAGTTAGCGGATCTTAAAGGATGCCTAACCCCTTCCTTTTAGGATAATAAAAAATCCTTACTCAGAATCTCATAGATTAGCGGACCATTAATCGGAGTTCATTTTGTAGCATTTATGTTAACATTTAGGTGCCCTAATTCACCGTAGAATAATTAGGTGGCGACTCTTAAGCTTTAATTAATTTAGGAATCACCAATACATCACAACCATGTTGGATCCATCTTCTTCGCGGTGAAGGGGGGGGGGGTTAAAAACAGGTGTGACAGGCCTGGTGGCTGGACAGTGGCCCGGTGGTGCTGGGCCGCTGGGTAGTGGGCCATGTCAGTGCCCACTGTTGATGTTGGGCCTGGCCTTGAACGGGACTGGTTGACCGGGCTTAGCCTTGAACGAGACTGGTTGACTGGGCCTAGTGCCCGAATTGTTGCCAAGGACGTGGGTTGGCCCACTAAGTCAGGTATTGGGCCTGCGACTGATAATTTGTGACGTCGGGTGTTGAGGAAGAGGAAGCGTGAGAAGCTATGTGGGACGCGTGTGACACCATGAGGGTATCGAAAATTTTGGAGAGAAAAAGGGACTGTATACGTGGCAGGTTATCTTTAGAAATGACACAACTTTTCCCTCAACATGGAGGCTTCGAGATAGAATAGAGGGAAGAGTGCGAGAGGATCTCAATGATACTGGAAGAAATAACAATGGTCCACGTATAAGAAGAGATATAAGCGAGAACGGTCCTAATTTTTCTGGTCCAAGAAGTCTTGTTGAACTCAAAGGTCGGAAAATTTATGAGATCAATGAACAAAATATCAACGAGCAACAGGCCCTAGGGAAGCGTAAGTTCTAAAAGCGTGATGACTATCAGCAAACATGAGGGGGTCTATTATTTGACGGACCAATGCCTCTGCAAGAGATCTTGAAGAGAAGAAGAACGGGCTACGGCGGCCGAAACTAGGGTTAGGGTAGGGAGGGATTTTTTTGCTCTTGATACAATGTAGAATAGTGTAAATCTCCTCGGTTGAGTTCTATTATTAATGTAATATATATATATATATATATATATATATATATATATATATATATATATATAGTATACAATTGTAGTCTTAATAGAATTAGGATATCTATTTTACCTTAATTACACTAAAATAATAATTACAGAATATATTGTGAATATATATGGAATATATTCACTATCACTCACAATTCTCTTGTCCAAGGAAAATCCAACTTGGGTTAGATTTAAAAGTATTAACTAGTTCTTATAACTTAACGAACCCCTTGGTAGCGTTCAATTTAATCAATTTATTAAATCAAGTTATAGCTACAAAACCATTATCTTCACCCAACTCCATTATGCCCATTAATGACAACTATAAATTCCTCAATAATTGTATTCAATGATTTGCAAATATCATAATATCAGCAATATGTACATCACAAGGGTTGGAATTAATATTTAGTATCTCAATCCCAACGCACTACCTATATTTCTAGTAGTAATTTTGCAATAAAGAGTCACTGTACCTTGAAAAGAAATTAACATAGATCTAAGGTTTCATAGTTGTTGCTGCTCTTTGATTTCTTTCGTATCTCTTGGAGTCCAATTCAGAACATAGATGTCTCTACTCTTAATATGATTCCTGCTATTTCATAACAGTTGGCTTGTCAATCTTTACTTATAATAATATTGATCCTCCTCACATAAGTAGCTTCTAAAGCTTATATTGCGGTTCTATACTCTTCTGCGGTAGGCACATTAAATGGTGAACTAAAGCACCCTAAATCCCTTTTATACCATCTCCAAGCTCATCTTAAACTTAAAATAAGACCATCATAAGACACGTTTTGGGCTTGGCCTACTTAATTTTAATTAGATATATTAATTTCCTCTCCATGTAGACTTGCAATATACTTATCAAAATACTAATTCTTTATATTTTACAAAAAGGTGTAATATTTATTCCATGGTGCAATCTTAATGTACACAAACAAATTACACTACTGTAATAAAGCTGCAAGATTGTTAATACACAACTATATATATATATATCAAGCACCCTCCAACCTAGCTCTGAATGATTTCTTAACTAATATTTGGGTATCATGGTCATCTCATGACATAAAAAGTGAATTCACTTCATAATTATCACTTAGATTACAAATTTAAGTTTCTTGACAAAGTTAAAATACTTACATTCTTCCCCCTTAAAAGATATTTGTCCTCGAATGTTTGAATCCAAGTCATACCCTGTTCAAAAGGGAACTTCGTGCTTGTTTCATTTTCACCCTTTCTTTCTCTCGAGATTTCAAAATTTGGCTAACTCCCAATATTTTCTGAAATTTCTGTAAAATTTCCTTTGTAATTGGAGCCATCCAACAATTTCAACCTGTCCAATACACACATGAAATCTCTTACACAACACTATAAGCTCAAAATCACATAACTGGACAATCTATATCATTTATCTTTTAAAACATAAATAAGTCATGTAGATGAAATCTCAAGCAAATTAGGATATTTTTTCATCATGGCTCTTGCTCGGGTCCTAAAGTAGGTTCTTACCTGAACTTATCTATATCCTTGATTCGAAGATTGAACTTATCTATAAGGTATAACTAAAAGAATCTCCTCGTAGTACAAAATATTATCAACCTCAACCTCATGAATAAGAATTACATGGCTCGGGTCACGATGGTACTTTCTCATTATCGAAACATGAAACATTGGATGTGTTGGAAATTTACTAATGTGGAATTAAGTTTATCCCATTATTTATGACTCGAACGATTGGGGTCCAGCACGTCGGAAATGTCATTTTCACACACGTGCACACGTAGTGCCAAGTATCGCAAATTTCATTAGTGAAAGAGATATTGGTACGTACGTAATACGTTTGAGACAAAGAATGATGGACGGTTATTGGCCAAATGACAAAGTATTCCACGTTGGTAAACGAAGGAAGAAGTGTAAGATGAAACGAGTCAGAAATCGCCGCGGAGCCGTGAAGGACCGAGGCGCCGGAGCGCCGCGGTGCCCCCCAGGCAGCGCCACGACGCTAATTCGGTCTTCAGTCACTGGAGTGGCGGCGCTAATTCGCAGAGCCGCGGCACTTTGGAGGCAGAATGCTGCGATGGGAAAATGGCAAATTCTGACTTTTGGGCTAGTTTTGGAGCATTGAATCTCCATTATTTGGCACATGAATTCAGCCATTATTTGGCTGAATGTAATCCCTCAATAAGTGTCATTACATGGCTATTGAAGGCCATTAGTTGGCTGGTTGAGTGGTCATGTCCTTACACTATAAATTGAGGCATTTGGCTCAATTGTTCAACACCAAGAAAAACACTTACATAATTTTCTGAAATCTGATTTTTCCTCTCTAACAAGTTTACTATACTCAAAGTTCTTCAAGAGTAACACTTGAATTTCTTTTGCTCATTTGTTAAGTTGATGTTGTAACTTGGGAGACTATTGCGATCGCAGCGTTGCGTGACCTTGAGATACATCAAATGGATGTCAAGACAACCTTCTTAAATGGTGATTTGGAAGAAGAAAACTATATGGAACAACCCGAGGGTATGTGGTTCCAGGGCAAGAGAAGAAAGTCTGTCGACTTGTCAAATCTTTGTACGAGCTGAAATAGGCCCCGAAGCAATGGCATGAAAAATTTGATAGTACTCTACTATCGAATGGTTTCTCCATTAATGAGTGTGACAAATGTGTATACACGAAAGGTAACTCTGACTCATTCGTCATGATATGCCTGTACGTAGATGACATGTTGATCACAGGGAGTAGTCCTAGCTTGATGCTAGAGACTAAGAACATGTTGAAACAATGCTTTGACATGAAGGATATGGGTATCACATATGTCATCTAAGGGATAAAGATCTCTAAGACATCTGACGGACTGGTCTTATGTCAGTCTCACTACATCGAGGATGTGTTAAGAAAGTTTGAGATGTTTGACAGTTCGCCTATGAAGTCACCACTGGATAGAAATCAAAAGCTTGATAAAAATCGTGGTGCATCCGTATGGCAGGAGCAATATGCACAAGTGATTGGAAGTTTGATGTACATAACAAACTGCACCCGACCTGATATTACTTATGCAGTCAACAAATTGGCTAAGTTTACCTGTAATTCGAGTAATGATCATTGTAAGGCGTTGAATCTGGTACTACGATACCTGAAATACACGCTAACTTATGGATTGCATTATTTGAGATATCCAGATGTACTAGAGGGGTACAGTGATGCAAACTGGATATCTGATATAGAGAACACCAAGTCCATCAGTGGGTATATATTTACAATTGGTGGTGGGGATGTGTCTTGGAAATCCTCTAAGAAAACTTGCATCGCCCGATCCACGATGAAATCAGAGTTTATCGCTTTAGACAAAGCAGGAGAAGAAGTTGAGTG
Source organism: Anisodus acutangulus (assembly GCA_029783415.1). Classification (NCBI taxonomy): domain Eukaryota; kingdom Viridiplantae; phylum Streptophyta; class Magnoliopsida; order Solanales; family Solanaceae; genus Anisodus; species Anisodus acutangulus. Next base: position 31,696,136 of record CM056510.1, on the reverse strand, counting down.
GCTTCACAACTTTTTAGAGGATGTCCCTTGTTGGGACAAACCCGTACCTTCTGTAATGATCAACTGCGACAGTTAGTCGGCTCTAGAAAGGGCACGTAGTTCTATGTACAACGGCAAGTCTCATCGTATTCGACGGAGACATAAGACCATTAGACAGTTGATCACCACGGGTATAATATACATTGATTATATAAAATCAAAGGATAATATAGCGGACCCACTGACAAAGAGCTTATCCAAAGATCAAATATTCTGCCTGTCTACGGGAATGGGCTTAAAACCCAAGCTATAAGGACCAATACGGTGGTAACCCAACCTTACTGACTGGAGATCCCAGGAATTTAGTTCAATGGAAAAACTAAGTTGTAAAGGTTTAGTTGAGCGCTTCGGTGGAAGCATGAGCACTTAGGATAGTGATTTCTGTAAAGAAACATCAATCCAAAGTCGTTCCCGCGATAGACATGAAGTGCTATCTGCAGTGTTGGTAAAGGTTAACTTTCCAAAACCTTTAATGATCCTCAACGGTTGAGGTTAGGTTTGGGGAAACTTTTAATGATTCTTAACACTTGTAAAGTGGGGTATAACAGGATACCTTATAGGAGACCACCTATTTAAGTGCGAGGACATGCCGCCTCAAATGAACGCACTTAAGAATCCAAGAAGTGTCCACGGCTACAACGGATAAAATAATACAAAGAACAGAGTAAGGGAAGTTGTTGTGTTGGTACCGTTGACTTGGCTTACACTAAACACTGACGGTTCAAGACATCACGTTCACCGCGCAGTAAGTAAGTCCGATGGTATTTAACTATGGAAGGTTCAAAGCAGAAGATACATATCCAGATGCAACATCGGTGTGCTGAAGATTGCTGGAAATAGGCACTTTGTGAGTGCGCAAAAAAAAATCTCTTTCAATAGGGGATTGTTGGAAATTTACTAATGTGGAATTAAGTTTATTCCATTATTTATGACTCGAACAATTGGGGCCTCGCATGTCGGAAACGTCATTTCCACACACGTGCACACGTAGTGCCAAGTATCACAAATTTCATTAGTGAAAGAGATATTGGTACGTACGTAATACGTTTGAGACATAGAATGATGGATGGTTATTGGCCAAATGACCAAGTATTCCACGTTGGTAAACGAAGGAAGAAGTGTAAGATAAAATGAGTCAAAAATCGCCGCGGAGCCGTGAAGGGCAGCGGCGCAGCCCCGTCGGAGCTGAGGCGCCGGAGCGCCGCGATGCTCATTGGGTCTTCAGTCACTGGAGTCGCGGCGGCGCTAATTTGCAAAGTCGCGGCGCTTCAAAGGTAGAATACTGCGACGGAAAGATGGAAAGTTCTGACTTTTGGACTGGTTTTAAAGCATTGAATCTCCATTATTTGGCACATGAATTCAGCCATTATTTGGCTGAATGTAACCCCTCAATAAGTGTCATTACATGGCTATTGAAGGTCATTAGTTGGCTAGTTGAGGGGTCATCTCCTTACATTATAAATTGAGGCCTTTGGCTCAATTGTTCAACACCAAGAAAAACACTTACAAAATTTTCTGAAATCTTCTTCTTCCTCTCTAGCAAATTTACTATACTCAAAGTTCTTCAAGAATAACACTTGAGTTTCCTTTGCTCATTTGTTAAGTTGATGTTGTATCTTGGGAGACTATTTCCCGACAACCTAAAAGGATATATACGGGGCAATCTTGTCTTAAAGACAAAGTGCCATCACTCGACTCAGCAAATCACAAGGAGTTTGTAACGTTCTTGAGTCCAGTTTGTAGTAATCTTTAGTTTATCCTTTCTAGCAATTTATAATATTTATTTACTTTCCCTTTCCTGCAATTGTCGTAACCCACATGATGCACAACTAATAGTTCTTTCGGGAAAAACTAGGTCATAAGCTATGAGCCCAATTCTCTAAATGATCCATAAGGGCCAATAAATCTCGAACTGATTTTTTTTCTTGCCAAATGCCTAATGCCTTCGTGAACGACACTTAACAAAGATACTTTGTCATGTCACAACCCAAAATGGTAGAGTCATGATGGCACTAACCCCAAGGATCAGTAATACAACCACAACCATCCAACTAGAATTAAATAGAAAAATACAATGCAGAAAATTGTTAAGTAAATCAATTTAAGCCTTATGAAATCTCATAGTATAAATAATATGAAAATAATACAAACTCTCAAGACCGGTGTCACTTGTACAAGAACTATCTACGAAATACAGGTTGGGAATATATCCCTAAATACATAATTGTCCCGAAATGCGAAGACAAAATTAAAAAGTAAGGAAGAAGCATTCGGTGCCACGGATCTCCATGCAGCTCACCCCGAATCCTTCGAAATATCTCCATAATGATTGGATAGTCGTAAACTCCACTAGAACTAGGAATAGAACATGCACACGAAAAGGTGCAACAAGTGTGGCGTGAGTACAAAAACAACGGGTACTCAGCAACATCGGCGACCGACCATATCTTAAACGGAGACGGGGGCTGGCCTACCGATTACTACTTCCACACTAACCGCCATTCGTTTACTATAATGACATAATATTCGAATCCACTCAAACCAAGAGTCCAAGCCTAGGTTATAACTTCTAGTTCCCTATGTCTAATAAGGTATTCACGATTCATATTAATATAGTCTAATCAATACAATATTAAAGCCTAAGCGTAAGAACCTCTCACTACTTAAGAACACTTAGATAGACAAGTAGTAAGATAAACCGATAATTATGCAGTTTAGGCAAACAAGCAACATGGAAGGAATGAGTAAATGATGTAAAATATAGATGCTATGCTATGCAATGCAAGGCCTTTGTTTCTCATCACCGGTATATACACGTTCAAATGTCAACGTATCATGACCCATGGGGGACTCGCGAAGTCCATATACCACTTAGGCTCACACACAGTACCTAAGTATAATCACACAACAGTCTCACGCAGTGGCTAAGTATAATCACACTGCAGGCTCACACAACACCTAAGTGTGCTCCCACAATACCTAAGTATAATCACACAACTCTTATACTCGTCTATTGCCACACAAGTTTATACATTATGAAGCGTACTTATGATATGCACAACAGTAGGAAGCAATTATAGGCCACACAGGTTAGTACATTATGAAGCATAAATATAGTATGCTCAACAACAAGAAGCAATTATAGGCCACATAGGTTCTGACTTAGTCATTTATACAATAAAGACTCGATATTTAACTTTTTATTTTATTTTAAATGAGTATGATGGGATGAAAGGGACACACAGTCACATAGCACACAGACGGATAATAATATCACAGAAAATACGGGCTTCATACCCCACTCACAGATCCAAATAATCGTACTGCACTATTAACTAGTGCCCAAAGTATGGTATTCTTCTAAGTAATTTAAAGCACAAATACCCATAACATGGCACCGGTACCCGATACGAGTGCTCGTCTCCTCACACGTATAGAAACCCCCTTATAATTTCCATTACTCCCCTCTTTAGTTTATTCATTCAAACCAACCATGACGCTTAAGTAAGATACAAAATCTCAACTTGCCTGGAATAGGAGTCCGAAGTCACGAAGTCGCTTTGTCTTTTCGAATAGCCTCCTCACGGTGCCAATCTGCTCAAACACAGATTAAGCGTCAAAATATGAGACAAACGATGCCCACATTACCTTATGCAAGATTTGGGTCTAGAAAGTCCACCCAAAAACCCTAAGGTCAAATTTGTAATTGTATTAGGAAATCATGGTTAATATGGTCAACATAGTACTCTACTAGTTCACACAATCCCAATGGTACCCTTAATGACATTCTTTGAAACCAAACTCAAAATGAGAGTACTGTCGGATAAGGCATAATTTGCAGACAAACTCTGCTTTGCGAATCTATTTTGACTGAGCAGGAATTCGAACTCGAAACCCATAATTTTTTAGGCGAAGAGTAAAAATTAAAAAAAATCAATTTGAGGGACACAAATTAAAGACCACCCGAAATAAGGGAATTCGCAAACCATTATTTGACCTTATTCGAGGGAATATTGGACCACCCATCATATTCTGATTGAGATGATGGGGCCCAAGAATTGGGGGTATTGACATGCAATGTGATATATTTTTTTTGATATCCAGCTTCATGTCTTACACTACATTATTTATGGAGATGGTAGTACCAGTCCCTCAACACTATACCAATAAATCGAATGATGTGTTTGAACGATTAGAGATTGAGAACAGAACAATGTGAAATTCTTATATATGCAACAAATAGTGCTTGTTCACCTAATCATGGCGCTGGAGAAGAAAGCACACCATGTGTTCAGCCAACTCAGTGGTATGTACTTACGTAAATTGCACGCCTTTTGTTCCTATTATGGAGGATTCTATGGCTGAGTTTTGTATGCCAAAACGGAACGTCGGGTCATTATATTATGGTGTCAAATTTGAATGCCTACTTGATTGAAAAATAAGTTTATAAAACAGTGATGAGACCAGCAATATATGACATGAAAGTATTGATTTCTAAGATCCAACATGAAAGTATCCTAAACATCAAGATATTAAATAAGATATGCAATCATGAAACATTATTTGAATTTTTTTCTGGACCTTTGTCTTTTTAAGTTCGTGAGTTTTAAATTACTCATAATTTATACATATATATATTTATGAACCTTTTAAAACAAATACAAGCTTGAATCAAAACTGTTCGGTTCAACCGCAACCATAACAAACACTTTAGCTCCGCCCGTGAGTATCCAAATCCGCTTTCACGCACCTCGATTAATTTAATAAAATATTATTTTAAATTATCATTTTCATTTTTTTTGTTTTCTTCCTCTTCTTTCTTTTCTACTCACTTGCAAGGAAAGATGACCGTGGAATGTTAGGCATTCTACGAAATCTCATTATTGGTAGTCACTACTCTCTACAAAGTCCAACCACTATTCCTATCGTTTACTTTTCACCATTAAAGTAAAAAATGGTGGACGAACTTATCTTGTCGAGGCTTAGATTTTGTTTTAAGCTGACCAAGCAAAACTCACTGGATTCCAAAAAAAGTCATTTCCAATTTAACGAAAGTAGGTTAAAGCCACAAAAGAGTATTCGGAGATCTTATATTGGTAGGATATCAACATACTCCCTCCCCGGCAAAAGAATGTTTACTTAAGCCTTTATTTTTTAATTTAAAAAAAATGTTCATTTATCAAATAAAAAAAAATTAATTATTTTTCCAGATTTGAATTTATTAGGTGTTAGATGATCAAATCTCAATACCTATTTAATTAGGGATATTTTAGTCAAATTACATATTTTTACCTAAAATTACTAATATTTTCTTAAGAATGTGCAAATGAGTAAGCTCTTTTTGATTCGGAGAGAGTAATAAACATCCAAAAAGACCATTACGCAATAGGAATAATTACTTGCCATAGATAACTCTAAGAAGTAATTATTAATAATAACTATACTTTAATTTTATTATATTTAGTAGCTACAATAATTTTGTAAATTACCATCCATAGCTATACTAAAATACATTAAATTTATGGCTTCTATTCATCCCTCACTCCTCTCTTTTCCCTCACCCCTCTCTCTTTCCGCCGCCGCCCACTGTCCGAGCTCCAGCGACGAGCCACGAATACAACACCTCTCTCCTTCACACGACTGTCGAATCTCTTCTCCAACGAGCAACCGGAGCTTCGTTTTCTCTCCGTCTCTAGATGGCGACGGCGGACTTGGCCATTCCTCCCCGATAACAACTGAAACGACCGCCATCACCTTCCAGATCTTCTTTGTTCTCCTCCGTTCTGAGCTTCGTTGTTCTCCTCCGTCCGGTTCAGATTTGGAGCTTTGCTGTTCTCCTCCGCTCAGTTCAGATTTGGAGCTTCGTCGTTCTCCTCCGCCCGGTTCAAACCTGGTCGTCATTGCCTCGCCTCCCTCTAAATATGGCCGGTGCCAGATTTTAATGCGATTTTCAGCGTGCTGGCTTAGATCTGAGCTTCATCGGAGTTGAATGTCGTTTTTGTATTTCAAATCGGAGTTTGTTTTATTTTCTTATATCTCATATTGGGGTGTATTTTATTTCTTGTATTCAATTTTTGAGTGTATTCATAATTTTTAGTATAAAATTTAGTGTATGGAGGTGTATTTTATTTCTTGTATTCAATATTTGAGTGTGTTTGTTATTTTTTAGTATAAAATTAAGTGTTTTGGGGGTGTATTTTATTTCTTGTATTCAGTATTTAAGTGTATTCATTAATTTTTATAACTAAAAGTGAATTTCAATGCATTTGAATATTTCCTATATTTTTTACATTTGTGATTTTTGAATACAATCGATTTTAAATATAATAAATTGAATACAGTGTAAAAGCAGCTACAAATGAATATATCTAACTTGAATACAGTAAAATCTGTTTTGAATATACTTTACTGTAGCTACAAAATGTAATTATAAAAAGTATAGATATACCTAAAAAAAAATCCAAAATGTAATTATTTGGGTAAGTTTGGCTAAGCAATAGTTTGTGAAGGGGAAAGTTCCGAAAGGTGAAACCTCCCACATGTACCAGAGGCCTTTGATCATGTGAGATGTAAATCGAGGGATATGTGTGAGTGGCAGCCCTGCAAGGGAGAGGACCAACGGGACACGAATCCAGCAACAACCCTTGTAATATTTCAGTAAAGACTGTCACCATATGAATTCGAATCCACGACGTCGAAATGATTATATTTCAATTACCTTGCCACTTACCAATTTGTTTGTGCACCTGGGCGGCTAAGCAATACTCATGGTACAACAAAGTTGTATTAATAAATCAAAAGATATTTTATTCATTGTCCTTTCATAAGATAGGCAAAGCGACAAAGAATGGCTAGTGGTCACAGTCAAGAACAGTACTTCGCACCTGAAAAGTTCAAAGTTTACATTCCACGTCTCGACTTCCCATTCCCATAAAACTAAACTAAAATCATGGAGTATTTGCCCAAATTAACCTCTTTCCATTTTAATATTTGAGGAGCAACAATACCCTTCTCCTTCATCTTAAAAACATTCCTTTTTTAGAAGAATCCCGTTCACTCTAAACAATTCATGTGATAATAAGTGTTTCCATTGATTATTTGGTTCTTGAAAATTTTCCTAACACAAGAATGTCAACTTCAGATGGTGCTTCTATGAGAAGCCTAAGTGAGATATCTGAAGAAGAACCTGTACGTTTGAGTATCGATCTTGTAGCTGCTACCAGGCATAATATTGGGTTCTTGAAACTTGTAACAGAGTCTCAATGGCTTCACGAAACACCCACCATTCTTGAATCTATTAGAAGGTTAATTATTACTAGTAAATTACAGTACTCCAACATGTTTTATGACCTATAACTTCATCTTGGTGTTGGTTAATTTCTTGTTTATGTGAGTGATGGAAGTCTTGATGATGAGTTTTTATTTTAACTTTTCTTAATTTGCAGGTATGATGAGCTATGGATGCCATTGATTTCTGATCTTTCTAATGGGTCAAACCCTCCAATGATTCTTCCTCCTCTTGATATTGAATGGGTTTGGTACTGTCACACCTTAAATCCGGTAAGAAATACTACTAGTACACTGAAAATAGTGTACTTAATTTACTTGGTTTATGAGAAAATATCCGAAAACAAAAGAAACAAGCCGTGAAAATAGCCTCGGACAGAAATGCAGGTAAGGGTGCGTAAAATAGACCCTTGTGATCCGGCCATTCCCTGACCTGCGCATAACAGGAGCTTAGTGCACCGGGCTTCCTTTTTTTATTCGAAAACAAAAGAAAAGGTGTTATCTTTATATGTGAAAGCTAGTGCTACCATATGAATTTTGACCTTCTATTATGAAAGAATAAAGTTACATACAAGAATTGTGTACTAGTAATAGTTATAGTCTGATGCTAAAGCATTGCTAATTTTCATTTAATTCAGGTAAGTTACAGGCAATATTGTGAATCAAGATTCTCTAAACTCATTGGAAAGGCAGCTATATTCAATGAAGAAAATGAAGAGTATGCATTAAGAAGATGCAAAGAAATTTGGGTTCAAAGATACCCAACAGAGCCTTTTGACAATGAATTGGACTCCAATTTGCAGAACACGGTTTCCACATTTCATGAAGATCTGCTGAATGAAGTATCCAAACAAAGACATTTATACACCAAATTTTCCGAGCCTTACTATTCAGAGATTGTGTATTTGATAGCAGCTCGACAACGGTATAAGGGATTTCTGTATATGATGCATAGATTTGCAGATAGTTGCTCTTTCTTGGTCCCTACTCCAGATATTTTTGTAATGTTGATCACTCATCAGGTAAGCTTGTTCTTTTTTTTTTTTCTCTTTTGAAATTAACATACTAATTTTTTGGTCTAATTGTTCACTTATAAGTTCTATGGAGAAATCTTTAATTTTCTTTTCCATTTACTTTTGGGGAAGCAGTTAGGACATAGAGTGTTTCTTTTGAGCCGAGGGTATATCAGAAACAACCTCTCTACCCCACAAAACCCACAAAGGTAGAGAGATGTAAGGTCTGCGTACATCCTACCCTCCCAAGATCTCACTTGGGATTACACCGGGTATATTGTTGTTGTAGTTAGGACATTGAGCAAGGATTCTTAAGGTAATTTAGATAATTCCATTATTGATTAATTAATGTTGTGTTAATTCTTATTTGTGGAAAATACTTTATATCCATTATCCAAAAGAAAAAGGCCAAAACGATCATTAACTTATTACACAGATCAGATCCTTTAGGTATGGTCCTGGTCAATTTTCATGGCCTTCACGTTGCTAGTGAAAGATTTCTGATTTTTATATTGCTCTGAGAATAAAATACTGTGATACTTTATTCTAATACTATAGTACACTGTCAATTTGATTCAGCTTTTAGGTAGTATGGTGTTGAGGGTTATTGTAATTAACCTGGTGTTTGTCATAACCTTTATGTCATAATCTGGTGGCTGTTCGCCGTGATTCATGACTGATCTGTCTATGTGGATTTTGTACTATTTGTTTACTTAAATATTAAGATTATAATTTTATTCTCTGTTCAAATGAATGATTGCATCAAGTTGAGATATGTTTATTGTCTAATAATTGAAAATGACTGCTGCATTGATGCTTATTCAATTTTTTCGGTTTTTATTTCTGATCAAATAGAGTTATCCTACTGCATACACATTGGACACAAAGGGGTTGGAGGAGGAAATGAGAAAAGTAGTTGGAGGAGTGGAGGTTGTGAAAGAAGACGACACCGAGGAAACGAAGGAACTATGGGAAAGAATATTTGATCAGCCATATGAGAAAGCTGGTGGATTGGCCATTGGAAAGCCTGTTGATGTCAAGCCACCAATCTACTGGGAAGTCACAGATACTGATGTCAATACGAAATACTCATCCATGTTACCACGATTCTTGCTTGAGGTGAGAGTTGGATCTTTCACTTTCATGCTTTGCAATTTCCAACTTGACAATATCAAAATACAGTCACAGGGGTGTAGGGTATTGACTGTTTGATTGGTTTGTGCAAACTTTTCTCAACTAGGACTTGTAAAGGTATATTATATTATATCCAAGTTGGTGCCCTATCATCATCTTATTAGGTCACATTTAATTATTGATGTTTCTTTTTTGGATCAGTCCTACTTTTCATTTCTTTTCTCTTCTTCCCTCTTTTATTTTATGTTTTCATGTTTTTGGTTGCGTACATCAGTAGATAAGTCCAGTGTGTTGCTTTCATCTTAAGAATCTAGTTGCTTATTCTATCCATACCTACCTGCCAAGTTTAATACAATGATAGTGGTTATCCTAAATTAGTGGTAAAGATGAATTTGCAGAAGTATATTAGAGGAAGGTGCTAAATCAATTTGTTACCTGCACTTTCATAAGAGTGGGAAGCAAAAGTTGTAAGATATAAGCAAACAATGGTGGACTTTTACTGCTTTTCTTGGCTTAGTTGTTGCAGATCAAAGCAATGTTCGAAGATGCTTGTCATATGATTTGAAACTTTTCCAAAATAGAAAAAGCAGTTGGTGGTTGTCATAAAGTCGTTTCTCTCTGTAATTTCTGAAAAGAATAGATAAATTAAATCTGTTATAAGAATGTTACAGGGTCCAATGATGGCTGGACATCATGAAAACTTTGAGTGAATCTGGTGCATATTATCTTAATCAACTGGCACCTGGATCCATATCATACAAGAAATTCATAATTGAAATTTGTAGTGTAGTGTGGATGGCTTGGTTCCTGTCATTGAGACCACCAATACTTTCCCTCTCGTGGTTTTACGATAAATTGGAACTAGCAAAAAGAAAATAAGTTCAGGGTTTCATGCTATGGAATTGAAATGGACATATCTTGTTTGAATATATCACATAGATCCTGCTTATTCGTTGTCATACAATGTGTGCCATGACTAATTTAAGATTTGATCAGTGAATCCCATTTTAACTAAAATAACAAGTTTTTACTATTGTTTGGTAGTTTCTAGATTTAAAATTAATATGCTGCTCGCAAACCAGCAAAATACATGCTCCTCTATGCATGATTACAAATCTTCTTGCCTTTTCTATTGCTAAAATTTTGTGTGAATCATATAAAATCATTGTCGTGAAGAACGGAACTAATTTGCTTATGCTAGCAGGGAACGTTGTTGACAATAAGCTAGTTTTGTAAATGGTCAATCCACCAAGAACTGCAACATATAGTTGGTTTTCCTCAGGCATGATTACTCAGTGGTCTGACCACGAAGTAGACCAGTTCAATGAAGCCATTGTACTATGACGGATTTTCCCTTTTCACTGTCGCACAGGCAGAGGCTATGTTCTACGGATAGAGTTTTTCTTTGATCATAGCATTTATTGCTAGATTTCTGATTTATTGACTTCAATGAAAAACTTGAGCAAAATTTCTTAAAGGGATTAATCTTGGTTACCTTATTAAAACTGTATGACATCATAAACTATGTTACGTGTTGAATCCTGTGGTGGTTGAGGCCAAGCATAGTTGTATCAGAAGCCCAATCTAGTTTGTTACTTTGATACAGCAGACAGTCAGGTTTATCATCTATAGCTTCTTCCTCATTTCATTGTAGTAGTATCTGGAAGGAATGGCTAAAAGGTTGGCTGTGCTATGATTTTCATTACAGGTCTGTTTAACAGTGAAGCTAAAACCCAAAATTAAAACTTTGAGTTGCGATGCATCAAAGGAGTTCTTACGTCTTCAGATGGTTAGATGTCACAGGGAGCTCAAAATAGATAAACCACTCAGCAAATTTACGTCTCAAAGGTGGCAAAAAGCTTTGCATCTCTATTGTGAGTTTGGAACTAAAGGAATGGTTCTTGAGGTACGCCAACGTGGTGGTGGCTGCATTAAAGGAAGCAGCCTCAGAGAGCGTGTAACATTTCTTTGGAATGATTTGTTACGTGCGCCTTCTCTTAATTTGGTAAAAGAAATTGACCAAAAAGTCAGGGTATCCACCTCAATAACTCCTCCTGTCCAAGCCTCCTACTTGTTGAAATGTGTACCTGATCGAGTATCAGATGATTCAGGTGCTATGATATCTGATGTTATTTTGAGGATGAACCAATATCATCCCCAAGAAGGTCGATGGTTATCTCGGACTGTTCTGGATCATGCAGGCAGGGAATGCTTTGTGATTCGATTTAGGTGGTGGACACTTTTTATTTTGTCTAAGTGATCATCTGCCTCCTTGTGTTTTATCTCCTGATCTTGTGTTGTTGATAATAATGCTAGAGTTGGAGGCGGCTTTTGGAGGAGAGGAGCTGAAACTCCTTCAGCTGTAAAATGGGAGGACCGCATTATAGAAATACGTGAAGGTCGTTGGTCCTACGTTGCTGGTTCCATCGGTAGAGCACCTGGTATGTTATAATTCCTCTGTCTACTTGCCTGTATCTGCTCTTCTGGCCCAATATTCATTTCAACGGTCGATAAAAGAAAAATAAAAGATTTACATTAACTGTTAGTTATCAACTCATAGATCATGTTTGATGTCTCCTATTCTCGATTTCCTACCTAATTTGTGGTGTCATTTACTTGCGTTTCTCATCTAGTACAGAGAAAGTGGTAGGTATTGCAAAACCAAAAGATCCACCAGAAGGATGGGATGCTCTTTGGAACCTTTCAACAGGAGATGAGCTATTAGTACAGCGGGAATCATCAACATCCAGTTCAGGCTTAAGTTTCAGCCTAATAAACCAGCAATCAACTGATTCAGTGGTACAGTGTGTATGAACTTTGATTTGGAACTTGTTAGAGTATTGATCATCTGAGTGATGCTAAGAACACAATCCTTGCAGGTAAAGTTATTGGAAGGGCGGCAAATGCAGTATGGAGTCAAAAAATCTGGCTTAGGCGAGGAGACAGAACATGTGTCAAATGAAAAGACAAAGCAAGTTGAAGGCAAAGAAGAAGATGGATTTATAACAGTAGTTAGGTTCTCTGAGGATAATCCCGTTGGAAAAGCTACAGCACTTCTTAACTGGAAGTTATTGGTGGTGGATTTTTTACCTGAAGAAGATGCTGTATTCATACTTCTTCTTTGCATGTCAATTATCAGAAGCATATCAGAAATGAAGAAGCAAGATGTAGGAAGCTTGTTGGTTAGAAGAAGAATAAAAGAAGCAAAGCTTGGTGATAGAGATTGGGGCTCAGTGATTCTCCACGCTTCTTCATATTCTCCATCGATATGTTTACCTTACCTTCAGCCTTGGTATTGGAATGCGCAAGCAGTAATGGGATCACAAGGTGTAGACAATATTCCAAGACTACCAGCTCCAGCATTCACTTATGCACAGGGTGAAGGTAGCGACACCTTGTACAAGCATGGAATAATCAATTAGAATGAATTATTACCATTTCCCAATAATGTGGATCTGAAGAAGCTTTTCAAGAACAGGTTCTGAAACAGTTCTTTACATATACTCTATCTAAAGTGACTTTTTCACCTCTGATATCGGTATAAACATATTTCACCAGCTCTTCATAGCCGAATTACTAATTTATGGGTAACGCATCATCATGTCTTGGTATGCCAATGATTTTAGAAGTCTTAGTTGTGTACATGTACATTAGGCAAGTCATGAGAAGACTTGATGCTAGATGACACACCCTTGTACAGAAGACGCGGTCTTGGATATAAAGCCTTATATCTTTTATCTAAGATTAAGTTTGCTAAGAGCGGTTTGACCAGGACAGACTTTTGTTTGTTTGGAAGGTCCAGTTTTCTCTTTCTCTCTGCCATTTGAATATTTGAATAAATTTGCTTAGCTCCTCTCTTGATATTGGTAAGTTTGGTAGACAGGGCTTTTTACAGAATGGTACAATATTGTTTCATGAGGGCCTAAACGAGAAAATATGAATGATTGTGTGGATTTTAATAGAAAGGAAAAAAGAGCTTTCAATAGAAAATGTGCAGCTAAAGTCCCAAGGAACGATAGAGCTGTAATGAAATGCACTCCTTAAAGTAATAGTTGACTGTTGATGGAGAGAAAAAAGTAAGTAAAAAATATGGATATAAGTTTTCCAGTAAATTGCATCAGGTATCTATTGCTTTCTCTTGGGTTTTGGGGATGACCTACGTGGGACACCTTATGTGTGGGATGCTCCTTTAATTTCTATATTACTGTTGCTACTTATTACCTTGACTTAATGCACTTTTTAGAAGATTTTTATTGAACTTACTTGTATTTCAATCTCTGCTGATCAATATTCCAATAATCAAGTCTTCAGTTAACCGACAAAGATGTTACATCAACCTGCAAACATTAGCTGATTTGGTGAAAATTACACAATTGGGTTAAGATAAAAACCTCCCGTTAATGTCAACTATGTCATATAATATAAGATCTCCAGCTAGTGTGAGATTAAGAATTCAGTTAGTTGATACCCAAAATAACATTTCAAAGTTACTCCTGTTATCAACTGCTAAGTACGTAAGTTCCCATTAGATTACTTTGTTTTCACGTTATAATAGGACGAAAAGTGTTGACTTGAAACACAAATTTTACATCAAAGAGCTAAAATAGGTAGGAGTATGATGCAAAGTCTTTAGTCCAGATTAAAATAGATAAAGAAATGCCTCTCATTGGAATTAGATACTCTTTATGACCCACTAATCATGGAAGATTGTCTTTGAAATTGAAGTAACATGTTCCTCAATATGAAAATCTGTATCAAAGCAATAAATGTTTGCCAAATCACATGTTACTAATACTAAGTCATAAGAACTAAGAAATCTAAAAATGTTAATACCATAGGTCTTTGAGTAGTAGGCCGAAGGACTAAAAAGTGTCAAAGTTTCTATAATACATTAATCTTACGAATCAATCTCCATCTCCACTTATATACTTTATCTTACATAATTTTATCTTGTATGTTATTTAATCCTCAATTTGGAATACTATAACAGAGCATTGATTCCTTCACACTGGGAAAAGTCTATTGGGTTCCTTGGATATTATATTCAACTAGATACCTCTTTTTCTCTGTAACGTGAGTTTAGGTAACATCGACATGGTGGCCTTGGAGTTGGCAGGCTATGATTGAGTAATCCAATTATTTTTCCGTTAGAGAGCGTCGTTAGTCAATTCCACAAGATTATTCCATTTCATTCCACTAACAAAAAATTAATACTATAAACTTTGTTAATGCCATCCAGATTTTAGAAACCATACCAAAAAAAAGAAGGGTGCCACATGCCCTTCTGGTGAGTTCAACTAATTCACAACTAAATAACAAATATAGAAAAAAAGTATTTGCATTCCATATTTATACTAAGTAAATGAATATAAGGTATATATTTTGTAAATAAATTAAATTACTTATTTACTGGTATTAAATTACTTAATTCCATATATACGTCAGATGCAAATGAGAAAATTATTTATTTTTCTTTGTAACGATTTTTTTTTTTGCAGTATCCGTTTTAAAGTTCAATTAATTTAAATTGGCATTAAATCCTTTTAACAAGGGATAAAACTTAGTGATTCAATCTTTAAGATTCTAAATAGAAATTTTGCAAGGAGAATGCTTACAAGGTGCATGTACGGTAACAGATAGGTACGGTCATTGTACGTTAGTATCTTTATTGTCCTCAGTGACCACTTTGACGAATTTACGTTATTATAGGGACCCACCTCGACTGTATTAAGCGGTATTTTCATGCGACCCTAATCTGTGTGCTTGCCTTGTATGGTTAAGGTACTATTCATATTCATAGGATCAGATTCCTTTGACTTTATATCTCACCCCTCTTTTTAGATTACTTTTTGGGGGTCGGGAGAGGCCAAGAGAAAGAAATAAAGTTGGTGAAATCGAACTTTGCACTTGTAAGATATAGAGTTTGAATCCAAAAACACATAGACTAATTTATCAACAGATGAATCATAATGTGGCGTTGTATTGTACCAAATTGATTAACAAAATTAAATAATTTGGTCATTACGTATTACTGCAACAAGAAATATTATTGATGCTATGTTGACTTAGCTCTCCTATACAACAATTATAATTGACGTATATAAAAAAGTGTAGTCGTTTAACCAATTTAAGGCTGAATGAATCAGAACTCAATTCATCTGGACCCAAATGAATTTTGAGTAAATTAAGATCAGAGGAAGTTGCACGATTTTCTCTTAAAATGGTTGATCTGTAACTTTTATCTGTCGCATCAGAATTTATGTATAAAGGGATATAAATTTTTTTTAAAACTGAGGTCACGTGAGATATAATTTTGAGATATTATGATATAAAAATATAAATTTAAGCTCCATAAAAAATTATTTGTCACGAGCAATAAAAATTAAATTAAGTACATAATAGGAACAAAAGTGCAAATGACCCTTAAGATTAATCATATTTTATCCCAACTAAACTTGGCCCAACTCCTTTTTTATAATGCAAATTGTTACTATCTTAAGAAAGTCTAAATTTCATGGAGTGGCATTCTTTTTAACACCCATGTTGCAAATACTTATTTATTTTTGTGAGCATAGACAAAATTTCAAACAATGCTCTCACGTGACATGCCTAAATTTTGTCCAGTAGCCATTTGCCTCTAGACAGTTTACAACTTTACAGATCACTTATCAATCAATGCATCTCCTGCACCACTCCACTTATCTCCACAAATTCAAGAATCCTTCGTTTCTCTCTCCCACACAAAGTTGACAATGGCACTGTTGGCACAATTTTCATAATGCCTGGGAATATCCGATATAATACAATTACAACCCTTTTTCTTTTCATATAAGAAGCAAAAGAAAGTATTGACTAGTTGAGATTAGGTTCAGTGGTTTGCTAAGTTTCTTTTTTACATAGTATTCAAGATTTGTATACCATCATATTGACTAGCTGTTCTTGTTGTTGTAGTTGCTTATAGTATTCATGGGTTCTGCTCATTTACTTTCTCTCCTTAACGATGATCTTCTTATCAGAATTCTGTCCTTAATTACCCATGATTCAGACCGTAAAGCTTTCCGTTTAGTTTGCAAAACATTCCTTCGAGTTGACTCTTTCCACCGTACCCGTATCCGGATCCTTCGACCCGAATTCATCACGACCCTTTTCTCCAAATTCCCACGTATTAACTCTCTTGACCTTTCCATATGCCCGCAAATCGATGACGGAGCTGTTGCCACGCTGGTGGGTTACGGGTCGCCCGGTTGGAGTATCAGGTTAAGGAAGCTAGTGCTGAGTCGGAGCACCGGGTTGAAAGCAACCGGGTTAGAAATGCTTATGAAGGCATGTCCTGCTTTGGAGTGTGTTGACGTGTCTTATTGCTGGGATTTTGGTGATAGGGAGGCTGCTGCTTTATCATTTGGTGGGTCTTTAAGGGATGTGAAGATGGATAGGTGTTTGGGTGTTACTGATGTAGGTTTGGCCAAAATAGCAATTGGGTGTCAGTGTCTAGAGAAACTTAGCTTGACATGGTGTATTGAAATTACTGATCTTGGGATTGATCTTTTGTCCAAGAAATGTACACAACTTAAGCACCTTGACATTTCATACTTAAAGGTAAATGTTACTCCCTTAGTTCCAATTTATGTGACACCATTTGACTAGGCACAAGAGTCTAAGAAGGAAAGAAAGACTTTCAAAATTGTGGTTCAAAATAAGCCTTAGAGATTTGTGTGGCAGTAAATCGGAGGTTTGTGATGATTTTTCAATCTTTTCTACTAGGTAATCTAGTATCCTTATGCATGAAGATAATCAATTCGGTTGTTGTGATCGGACTCTATTATGGATTTCTGACCACATTCTCCATAGGGCCCTCTTATCTCTTCCTTCTCCCAGGTCTGGTTATGGAAGAAGGAACCGAGAAGAAGGTATCAGCAACAACTGGTTTTATTACGGGACAACTCATGATGTTCATATCGATCTATTATGCGCCTCATCACATAAAGTTAAATTGTTGCCAAATAAGGAAATGTGTCATTCTTTTTTGGATTGACTTAAAAGGAAAGTGTGTCATACAAATTGGGACAGAGGGAATACTATCTTGTTATCCTTTTCTTTGGTCGTACTTCCTCTGTTTTAATTTGTTTGTCTTAGTTTGACTCAGCACATATTTTATGAAAAGAAATAACACTTTTGAATCTTGTGGATGTGTGTAATGTACCAAAATGCCCGTTGAATCTTTAGTCTTAAATATGCCAAGTAGAATGTCGAGTGTAGAGTTGCTACTAAATATAGAACGTGGCTTTTTTTTTTTTAAACAGAATAAAAAGAAAAGCATGACAAATAAATTGATACGGATGGAGTGTCCAAAGAGGTAAATGTCTTTACTCTGTGTGTAAAAATGTGGGTTTGGTTTGGTTTCAGGTTACTAGTGGGTCACTGCGTTCTATAAGCAGTATGGAGAAGTTGGAGTTTTTGGCTATGGTTGGTTGCGGCATTGTGGATGACGAAGGACTGCATTATCTTGGAAAAGGGTGTCCTTCACTTCAGGTGATTGACAAACTATTGTGATGAGTTGTAGAAAAGTATGAGATGATAACTGCATTTTTGGATTTTTGTTATCCTCTCTTAAGCTGACCTTTACATGTTGCTGGTGGGGCTTTTTGCCAATTTTAAGCTTGAAAATAAACCTTGTATGCATAAACAGTTGCTCCATGAATAAGCACATGTAATCTCATTTGTTTATAGGTTCTTTCATGATAAATATACTCCCTCCGTTCCAATATATATATGGCATAGTTTGATAGTCTGATAGTTTGACTCACGACGAAGTTTAAGAAAGAAAGGAAGATTTGTGAAACTTGATAGTATGATAGTTTGACTCACGACGAAGTTTAAGAAAGGAAGACAGACTTGTGGTGTTAATCATACCATACCATTTGTGTGGCTATAATACTTTTGAAACTTGTGATCTTAAATGTGCTATAACATATGTGTGGCTATAAAAGCTTCTCGCCGAGTATAAAATGAGAAGTACAAAGTTAAATTATATCGGAATATCTAAAAGACTAATAAGGGAAATAGTGTCACAGAAAATGAAACATAGGGAGTAGCTCGTTTAGTGTCATGGATGGGACTTGATGCAGTTCTCGTGCATATGACATTTTCCTGATGGACAGATTATGCAGTGAGCACATGAATCTGAAACACAGGAAATGCTTATTGGAAAATATGGCAGATGATCTTTCCTGGTATTCTGAGTGTATGCGAACAAAGGCATCACTGGATGCTGCATGATCTAGTTCTGCATGATCTATTTGTACTCTTTATGAAGCACACTTTCAGTTTTCTGGTGATGTCTAAGCATTCCAGCTGCATTCATATTTCTTCGTTCTTCAAGTTATATATATATAGTGAAAACCATTTTTCTATCCATGAATATCTGAAATTAGTATTCTAAAGCTCAAAGCTTAGCCTATGTTGTTGCTAATTTACCTCTAAGAAAAAGTGGTCGTGAAATTGTCTTCAGGTTAGTGAACGTATGTAAGTTTACTTAGTGCCATAACTATTCATAAACTTGTCTGATCACAGGCACTGGACGTATCAAGATGTGACAGACTAAGTTCATCTGCCTTAGCTTTCTTGATTAATGGACATCCCTCGATGCTACATATCCATGCTAGTTACTGTTTCCATGTGAGTAACTTCGTTGTTAGAACCTACATTTTGAATTTTTTTCTTGTGGAGTTTTTGATGTTGGTTCTGCAATTTAGATTGAGAATCTTGATGCACCAGGAGTATCCTAATAAAGTCATCCAAGGACTGAAGGACCTAAAGAATCTGAAAACCCTCATACTTGATGGAGCTCCAGTTTCTGAATCATTCTTCAAGAACATTAATTTCAATTGCAAGTATTTGGTTGAAATAGGGCTAGGCAAATGCAAAGGAGTGACTGACATGGGCATTTTCCAGTTGGTATCAGGGGGTCGTAGTTTAAATGTCTTGAATCTCACATGCTGCAGCGATCTTACAGATAATGCAATATCAGCTATAACAGATTCTTGCCAGAGTCTTTTGTGCCTCAAGTTGGAGTGCTGCAACTCACTCACAGAGAAGAGCCTATATCGCCTCGGATTACACTGTTCCTTACTTGAGGAGCTTGATCTTACTGATTGTTTTGGAGTCAATGACACTGGTGAGACTCAAACCATTCTTCATTTGTTTCTATTAACATATTTATTCTGCAACCATTCCAATCATGCATGTGTATCCTCATAAAAACTCACGTTCTATTTTTCCTTGTCTCTTCTGGGTTCTATTTCCATTTTATATTTTTGTTGTTATGAGCTTCTGGTTGTTGTTATGAGCTTCTGGTTGGCTTCCCATTCTTTAAGGGCGAGACATCTGATTTTCGTCTTTTTTTTGTTCCTTTTTGTTCTTTTAATGACATCTTAAAGCTTCGTGCATTCATATCTCAAAGTTCCTCTTGTTAGTCTTCGATGATATGGTTTCTCCAAAATTTTGCACTTGATGACTTACCTTTAAATTAAGCATTTCTAGCTAAGAATTCAGTTATGCTTTAGAGATGCGCTAATATGTGTTGCACCTCATCTCTTTTGCAGGACTTTATTACCTGTCTAAATGTACAAAGCTTGTATGTCTAAAGTTGGGATTATGTACTAACATTACCGACAAAGGCCTGTACTCTATTGCTAGAAATTGCAGCGAGATTCTTGAACTTGATCTATACCGGTAAAATGATTGCCCCATCTAACTTGTCCCGTGAATTTGAGAATGTCTTCTCATATTATATC
Source organism: Anisodus acutangulus (assembly GCA_029783415.1). Classification (NCBI taxonomy): domain Eukaryota; kingdom Viridiplantae; phylum Streptophyta; class Magnoliopsida; order Solanales; family Solanaceae; genus Anisodus; species Anisodus acutangulus. The sequence goes on along the minus strand of CM056510.1, from coordinate 31,675,870 downwards.
TTGAAAACCATTTGCAGGTGCAAGGGAATTGGTGATGATGGACTCTGTGCTTTATCAAGTGGTTGCAAAAGAATGCAGAAGTTAAACTTGTCTTATTGCAGTGAGGTCACTGATAAAGGGATCGAGTGTCTCGGCCATCTACCAGAGCTCTCTAATCTCGAGATGCGGAGTCTTTTGAATGTCACAGGCACTGGTTTAACAGCACTTGCTACTAGATACCATAGACTTGCTGAGTTGGATGTGAAAGACTGTGCTAATATTGATGATTCGGGTTTCATGGCACTTGCTTATTACTCTAGGAATTTGCAACAGGTATGATTGTTCAATCCTGAACTACTCTCTCTACTTCTTGTAATTGGTGATGCCATTGAATCTGTTTGTCATGTGCTTTCTGCATTGCCAGTTGATTAGTAATGGTTACATTATAAGAACAATACACCTTTTGTCAGTCTTTATCATTTTCTCTAAATCTTGAGAACAGTAATAGAATTGTAATCCTGTTTATAATCTGTTCGATACAACATAGCTCTCTTGGTCCACAATTGTTCCTTGTTTGTAATACTCCCTTTTGAGAGTCTAACAAAATTATCTGTGGCAAATCAGGTTTCAAATACTTCAACAGATTTTAGACTCAAGTCTTTCTGAAATAATATGTTACTTTTATTTTGACAGGAGAAATTGTTGATTGCCACTCTGAGAATTGGTCGAAGTTACCTCGTAAAATACCATCAGTTTTCATATAAAGACTGATTGTTAGGATCAAGTCGTCCTGGTTTTGTTTTTGTTCGGAGTTTACTAGAGTAGTGATTTCTTGGAGGTGCATAATGGTTGAAATTTCACAAGTAGATTTGCTAGGTAACTTTTTGTTGTATAATTTTCTGGACCCATGATAAGATAAATATGTTAGAATTATGTGGTGATTCTAGCTTCGGCAGGCATCTGTGTTTCATCCTAAACTTTATTATATCCACTTTGTAGCCTTTGGACCTAGTCGATCATTCTTCATGATTGAGAATTATTATTTCTCTATGTGCACAATGCTGAAAGGACTTGGACTGTCACATCGACCCTAATCAACTAGTCAATTTCTTGGTTGGAATGCTTAAAAAGTTCCGAATGCGCATACTTTTTGGATATCAATCAAAGTTTTCGCAAAATTATTAGCAACCTTTTGAAAACTTGATATTGAGATTACCAAACTCAATTAATCAGCATACACACTGACTGAAAAATTTCCTTTACCCCTTTTGAGGTTTATTAACTTAAGATATGTCGTATTACAAAAAGTATTCAGATGTCATGTCACTTAATATTCTTACCAACAACAGTGTCAGTGATGTATGAAGAGGTACTGATCATGCTTGAATTTTTGAGTTGATTTTTTCTGAATCTCATGAGCTGTCAAATCGAGACCATCTGAGGATCAGCTGAGCCTGATTTTTTTCCAATTTCAAATAAAATAAAAAAAGGAATCACATGGAAGAAAGTTTTTTGGAACCAATGCAGGCTTAGCTAAAGATAGGGCAAAATGGAACAAAAAGATCCATAATGGTATTTACGAGGTGGAAATAGGTTTACCATTTTAGTCTTATTAGTATGTTGGTTTTGAACGTATTGTTTTTCTAGGAGTATTTTGACCTTATCACAAAAATATATGTCAGTAAAGCTATAGAGAATTTTTAATCTTATTATTGTTACTATTATTCATATATTTAACGCATTTTGCATTTTTGTTTGGTATGATGATGACATGAGATTGAGCTTAAATGGAGAAACATGATCAGTGAAGATTCATATAACCTACCCCAACTTGTTTGGGGGTTGAGGCATAGTTGTTATTGTTGTAACTAAAGGACAAGTCATTCTCGTATGCATATGATGGTTACTGTGCTTTTCAACCAGGTTATCTGTTAGAATCAAGTCATTATTTCTTGCACAAAGGCTGTGGCACAATTATTTATTTTAAAAACTGATGCCATAACTCGAGTTGAAAGTTAGAAGATACTATGCTGAATTTTATCTTCATTGTTTGTTCATGAATCAGATGTACTTGACAGTGCATTTGGTTAGTAACACTCTTAAACTCTGATGATCATTCATAAGGTTTGATGATAGCCTTTGCTATTGTGCTGCGTTTATATGGTTTAATGAACAATCTCTTATGGATTTAACTGGGTTAATACTCGTTTAACTTGGAAAGTTGATGGAGTTCGAAATGAAGATCATAATGATTAAGTTCTTCAGTAATACAGGCCTTTTCATGCTGCACTAAGTTCTACTAGACCTTAGATGCATGTAGCTGTCTTGATGCTTGTCTGTGCATTGAGACTTGGTTATATGAATGCTAAGTATAAGCAAACACATTTTCTCCTATATTTTCGGTGTTAGTTCACATGTATTCCAATATGAAGTACATTTTTGTGCGATACACACCATTCTTTTGTGTTCTTGAAATACCCATATGGGAATAAGAACTTCAAATTCATCAATTCCTCCTTTCCTGGAGATAAGTTTTGATTGGACATGGTATCTGTTCCAAAGCTCTATGACACAGTTTATTGGTGTTTTTTGCTCTTTTTGGTTGAAATTTTATGAAGTTGCATGTACGGAAAAATATTGTTCCTGCAAGTAATTATGGAGCACCTCATTCTTCAAGAGAAAATTTGTGCGCACTAATTCTTCTGCTTAAGAAGAGAGGAAGAGAGGAAGAGAGAGAGAGAAATCGATGCAGTTGAAATGCATCTTCAAGTTGTTAGTTATTCACGTTAGTAGGAGATCCTTGTTTCCATTATAGCAAATTTTGTCAGTTGAATTTGTCTACATCTGAAATAATCTTTGATGGCAGCTTAATCTGAGTCATTGTGCAATCTCGGATGTTGGCCTGTGCATGGTGATGGGGAACTTGACACGCTTGCAGGATGCCAAGCTTGTAAACCTTTACAACGTGTCAACCAATGGCTTTGAGGTTGCTCTTCGGGCTTGCTGTGGTAGGCTGAAAAAAGTTAAGTTGGTTGCCTCCCTGAGACAACATCTTACATTGGACATAGTTGAGACATTGAGGGCAAGAGGTTGCAGGATTAGGTGGGATTAAGGTCCAACATCCCAGCAGTATATGACAATGTGTGTTACCATGCATTTGAGCTGTTGAACCTAAAACTTCTCCCCTTACATCAGTAAGCAGAAATTTTACATCATGTTGTTTAAATTCCACCTGAGAGATTTTGCTCGGTCTTCGACTCTTCACTTGTGTGGACCATTGTATAAACTTCATATGTACCTTGCAGTCTGGAGATTAAATATGCATATTAAAATATCATATCGGTGGATTTCTAAAGTTAGTGGCGGAGAATATGCTCTTATTAACCATTTTGCCATTTTGCGCTTGCTTGTTGTCTGGTTCATGTGCCCAGGTTAAATGTGAACAAGAACACTATTTAGAAGAAAAGGAAGGAGGAGACAAACATTTTCCTAACATTGTGAAACCAAAAATATACAAGAATGGAGCCACACACTGGAGAATCTGACTCAAGGTTTTCCAGAAGCAGTACCCTACTTAGCCACCATAACAAATTGACAATACATAGTAAAAAAGAATTTTGTAACCATGCCATACAAGGCAAGATAACTTGAAAGTTGGAAAGAGAGTAAAGCATATATTTTCTATGTACAGAAATTTCCCTTTTCTTTCATGACAAACAATTCTAAATTTGAATTCCCTTCCTACCACTCTTTTCTTTTAAATTGGCCATTGCAACCATTCCCTTTTCCACTCTTCATCCAAAAAATTCCATAAAATATGGAGTTTACCAAATTTCTATGTATTCTCATTCTTTTACCTTTCTACCAAGTTCTCTCTCAATATCAACATGAAACTTCCCATCCATACCAAACATCTTATACTCTTGATCCTCATGCCATAATCATTCAAGCTTGCAACAACATCCAAAACCAAGCCTTATGCCTAGCACACATACAATCCAACCTTGATAATCATGACGGCCATAGGGACCCCCATTCAATCCTCAGAGCAGCCATTCAAAACTCCCTCAATCAGGCAAAGCTAGCCATTCAATCAATCACAAAATTCAGCACCTTATCAGCTTCATCCCGGGATCAAATGGCCATCGAGGATTGTCAAGAACTTCTCGATTTCTCGGTCACTGAACTAGCATGGTCCTTGGGGGAAATGAGAAAAATCCGAGCCGATTCAAAAAACGTTCATTATGAGGGAAATCTCAAGGCATGGCTGAGTGGTGCATTGAGCAATCAAGATACATGCTTAGAAGGATTTGAAGGCACAGACCGACACCTCGAAAATTTCATCAAGGGAAGTTTAACACAAGTTACGCAACTCATTAGCAATGTTTTAACTTTGTATGTTCAATTGCACAGCTTACCATTTGCACTACCAAGAAATGAGTCCACAAGACATCAAAATCCAAAATATCCGGAGTGGATGACTAATGGTGACAAGGATTTGCTAGTTTATAATCCAAATAGAATGCATGTAGATGCTGTTGTGGCCTTAGATGGAAGTGGCCGTTATCGGTCGATTGCACAGGCTGTAAATGAGGCACCAAGCTATAGTAACAGGAGATATGTAATCTACGTGAAGAGGGGAATTTACCATGAAAATATTGATTTGAAGAAGAAAAAAACCAATATCATGCTTGTGGGAGATGGGATTGGAGCCACAGTAATCACTGGAAACAGAAATTTCATGCAAGGATGGACTACATTTAGAACTGCAACTGTTGGTATGTAACCTTTCTTCTGTGTAATTTCTTTTGATTAGGTCGTTCTAATGCACAATGGATTTAAGTTATAAACACTAACAATATCATCAGTGAATAAATTTTAACACGTGCCGATGTATTTATTTACTGTAATAACATCAAGATATATCTGAAAAAGAGAATAATTCCTTGCTAATTTCATTCATGTAAATGGTTTATATACATGATATACAATAGTCATCCTAAGCTATAGTTACGAAAATCAAATATACACTTACCTAATACAAAATATTACTACCATAATTACAGATGTACAAGATCATTAATAATATCAAAAGAATATACTGTGTATATTCTATCACACCCCTGCAATCATAGCGGGTGGTTGTCGTACGCTGAGATTGTCTCTAAAATTTCAAACAAAACTAAGGGAAGACCCTTAGTAAATATGTCAACAATTTGATAATGTGAGGGGACATGCAAGACACGTACTTGTCCACGAGCTATATTTTCGCGAATAAAGTGAATATCCATCTCGATATGTTTAGTGTGTTGATGTTGGACAGGATTCCCCGAGAGAAATATCGCACTAACATTATCGCAGTAGACCAAGGTAGCTTTCCGAATAGGAAAATGAAGCTCTAAGAGGAGGTTATGCAACCAACATGATTTAGACACCACATTGGCAACCCCGATATTCGGCCTCCGCGTTGGAGCGCGACAAAGTAGCCTGGCGTTTAGCCGACCAAGAGACCAAGTTATCACCAAGAAACATACAATAACCGGATGTCGAAAGCCTAGTATCTGGACATCCACCCCAATCAGCATCTGTACAAGACATGAGAGTAGATATCGATGATGGGTATAAGTGTAAACCATAATCAAGAGTGCCCTGAATGTAACACACAATACGTTTGAGAGCGTGCATGTGTTCTTCCCTTGTATCATGCATGAATAAACACATATGTTGCACTGCATAAGTAGTATTTGGCCTCGTAAACGTGAGATATTGAACAGCCCCCGCAAGATTACGATAGTGGGAGGAATCCTCGTATGGTGTGCTAGAAGTAGCACTCAGCTTCGGTTTAGTGTCAATTGGAGTAGAAGATGACTTACATGTTGACATGCCAACCGGTTCGGTAATCTTTGTTGCATACTTCCTCTGAGATAGAAATAGACCATCTGCACGACGAGTGACAACTATACCAAAAAATAGCTTAATGGCCCCAAGTCTTTCATAGCAAATTCTGAGCTGAGAAGAGATATGATAGACTTGCGCAGTTTGTCAGAGAAAGCAGTCAATATAATATCATCCACATATAATAGAATGTATACCATAGAAGTACCATGATGATAGATGAACAGAGAATGGTCAAACCTGCTGTGAGAAAACCTAAGAGTAGACACATAATCAACAAATCTTTTGTACCAGGCCCGAGGAGCCTGTTTTAGCCCATACAAGTACTTCTTCAACAAGCACACATGATTAGGATGAGTGGGGTCCCTGAAACCCAAGGGATGATGCATGTATACATTTTTCTTGAGTTCGTCTTGTAAGAACGTATTTTTCACGTCCAATTGATGAATGGGCCATGATTGTTTTGAGAGAGCTGGGCTGAGAACAGTGTGAATAGTTGCCGGTTTGACCACCGGACTAAATGTATCTTCACAATCCACGCCAACCTGTTGAGTTTTGTCATCACCTACAAGACATGCCTTATGCCTCTCAAAAGAACCATCATATTTTCCTTATGAGCAAAAATCCATATAGAATGAATCACATTAACACCGAGTGGACGGGGCACCAACTCCCACATATTATTTTCAATAAGAGTATTATATTCATCATTCATGACCATTTTCCAATTCTGGTCATAAAGGGCAGACACGGGGTTTCATGGTAGGGGGATTTAGTGACATTAGAATTGATATTAAAATGTCGCTTTGGTATAAAAATATCTCGTTGGCTATGAGTAACGGGCCCTTGTCCAGAATAGAAGTGGGCTGGATAGGAGTGGAAGTCGTGGGCTGGCCTAATACAGAAGGTGCGGTGTTGGACTGGATTATGGTTGGGAGAATAGTGGTTGGGTGATGTTTGGGTAGGGTTGGGCGGCGGTGGCGTCTCTTGGTAGAAGGCTGCATCTTGGAGGTATTTGGGGCGGCGAGGAAATGGGCTCTTGTGAAGCTCAAGAACGAATAAATTTGGGTCAGCAGAGCGGTGGAGTCTGCGGCGGATTTGTAAACGCAGCGTTGTCCAACAGAGCGGCCGCCTGGTGATTTGAGAATAAGAGTGTTTAGTCCAGCAGGCAGTGGGCCTGTCGGTGTCTGTTGGTCCAGATGCCGAGGTATGGGCTGGACCAAATGGTGGACCACATATGGTGAGAGCCCATTATCCAAAAAATTATAGGAATTGGACACGAAATTATGCAACTTAGCAAACGGAAATTGGGTTTCATAAAAAATGACATGACGACTAATTATGATTTTATTAGAGGATAAATAATAACATTTGTAACCACGATGATTAAACGGATAACCCAAAAACACACAAGTGGTAGAGCGAGCTTGAAGTTTGTGTATTGTAGTGAAAGGGAATAGATGATAGCATAAACACCCAAACACCTGAAGATGAGAATACAAAGGGTATTTGTGATAAAGTATTTTGAGTGGAGATTGTCATGCTAATCATTTGCTAGGGAGTATGTTAAGAAGGTAAGTCGTCATTTGTAATGCATGATGCCAAAATAAAGCATGGGCTAGTAATGTACGAACAATATTATAAATGATGTGGATTTTTCTCTCGGCTTTCCCATTTTGTGATGACGTATGTGGACTTGAAAATCGAAAAGATATACCATTAACCTTACAAAATTCTCTAAATGACCCATTACCAAATTCCCTTCCATTATCACATTGAATGTTCTTAATTTCCCGTTCAAATTGAGTACAGATGAATGCTCTAAATGCTAGGAATGTGGAATAAACTTGAGATTTTTTAGATAATGGAAATGTCCACAAAAAATTAGAATAATCATCCAAAAATAACACATAATAACGGTGTTCCGAAGAGCTCAAAACGGGAGATGTCTAAAGATCACTATGAATAATATCAAATGGCAATAAAGTATTAGAATTTGAGGCAACAAACGACAATTTAACATGTTTCCCAAGAGGACAAGAAGGACAAATATTAGTACTACGAGCACTATTACACTCAATAAATTAGTACTACGAGCACTATTACACTCAACATTAGACAAATTTGTGTGACCATAACCACAAATTAGAATTAAATTACCATTACCAACAATTATGCCACGATTTTTGCTCAAATTGAAATAAGACGAGAGATTACCTGACGCGGATGTCATATGAGAAGTAGAACCGGTGTCCATGTACCAATTTACATTCGGAGGATTTAACCCAAGTGTATGCATTGTCACCTCGATATTCGTATGGGTCAGAGATACGAGTGGGCCCGCAGCAGCGAAAACCTGTTGTGGTCCAGGCCCAAGTAGGCAGGCTGAGTGATTGCGCGGCCCAGGCCCATTCTAGGCTTGTTGTTGATGTTGTCGTCCACTTGGCCTGGCCCAGTTTTGAGATGGGTAAGGGCAAGGCAGCATGAGCCACTGCCCACTGGCCCAAGGCAGGCCCCATAGTCACTGCCCACTGGCTCAGTCCTGCTGTGGCTCGGCCCCCTGCTGACAGTCACTGCCGCCTCCACGTCCGCCACCATTTCCGCCGCGGCCACCATTATTGCCATCGCCACATCTGCCACTACGGGTTTTTCCACAGTTTTGACCCTTTTTGCGGCCCCCGTTATTACGGTTTTGCCCATAATTTTCGGAGAATGATTGAGAGTCATCGATTTCGCTGGATGTGGCCACCATCATGGCGGAATTGGCTTCGGTTGCAGTCTTTTTAACCAACCCTGCTTCTTTCAAGGTGAGCATGAACGTGTTTGGTAGAACGGTGGGAGAGAATTTCTTTGGCGAAGAAGAGTTTGAACCCCATTATACTCCTCGGAGAGGCCTGCAACCATCTGAAGAACGAGATGATCATTCGTGATGGGCGCGCCGACGTTCTTGAGTTGATCCGACAATTTCTTGAGCCTTTGACAATAGTCTGAGGCATTTGGAAAATTCTCCATATTTATGTGAGAGAATTCTTGCTCAAGGGTTACGGCACGAGAAATTTTGTTATCTTGGAATATATCACGCAACCTATTCCAAGCTTCCATTGTCGTGGCGTCTTGTTCGATAATTGTGTGTAAGAGGACTGAATAGATGGTGGAATAAATCCATTAGAGGACCGTAGCATAAAGAGTTGCCCACAAATCTATTTCATCATCGGTGGAAGGCACATTCTCCTTGCCTTTTTCCGGTTTGACGATGTGATGGAGGACTCTATGAGACCTTGCGTGAATTTTAAAAAGTTCCGCCCACGTCGCGTATTGGACGTTCTCCATTTCAAGGACGATAGGGATGTTGTTCTTGATGTTGGAGACTGCAAGTGCAGGATGAAAGGTATTCTTTGTGTTAGACATGATGGAGGAATAAGAGAAGAATTAGGGTTTCGGAAAAAAAACTGAAGGGATGTTCGGCAGGTGAGGGCGGCGGAAGTGAGTGGAGAAGGAAAAAAGATTTGCCCTAGACTGCTGATACCATGAAAAGAGAATAATCCATTGCTGATTTCATTCATGTAAATGATTTATATACATGATATACAATAGTCATCTTATGCTATAATTATGAAAATCAAATATATACTTACATAATACAAAAATTACTACCATAACTACAGATGTACATGATCATTAATAATATCAAAAGAATATACTATTTATATTCTATCAATACCTTTAAAAATAAATTCTAGCGTGGGAATCATAACTTTGAGAAAAAAATACATTGAGTTAAATGTTGAAAATAAAGTTTGCCAAAAGACACACAACGTGTACAGCTTTAGCCAAATCAGGAAAAGTTACATTTGAGCATCTCCAATTGACATGCATGGTTAGGACCTTAGGAATAATCATATATGAGCTCCGTATTTGAATCTTCCAATATATCTCTTTAAAAATAGGATCCAAGAATGATAATATTAGTGAAATTAGGTTTACACAAAGTGTAAAAACATGTATAATTAATAGAGCAATGGCCCACTAATTGAACTTTTATCTTTATAATTTTGAAAATGCAAGGTTGTACGATTCTCATAAGTAATGACTTTAGCTTACATACAGTGATAATGTAATGAACTTTTACACGGTCAACATATTTTAACTTGTTATAACGAGTAACATGCCTTATTTCTCGAGTTTCTAACCCCACCTTAATAAACAAATATATGTTATCTTTTAGGTAACTTGAATATTGTTAGAGTATGAAAGTTAAATTAGTTACCTTTCTCTTGATTAATTATATGACTCTTTTAACAGCTGTTTCGGGCAAGGGATTTATTGCAAGAGACATAGCGTTTCGCAACACTGCTGGGCCCAAAACTTTCCAAGGTGTGGCCCTTCGTGTGGACTCGGACCAGTCTGCCTTTTTCAGGTGCAGCATGGAAGGATATCAAGACACGCTTTACGCCCATTCTCTCCGTCAATTTTACCGTGAATGCAGCATTTATGGCACCATAGATTTCATTTTTGGCAATGGTGCTGCAGTTCTCCAAAACTGCAAGATTTTTACTAGAGAGCCACTTCCTATGCAGAAGGTCACAATCACGGCCCAAGGTCGAAAAAGCCCAGACCAAAGCACTGGATTTTCGATCCAAGATAGTTACATTTATGCCACTAGGCCTACTTATTTGGGCCGGCCCTGGAAAATGTATTCAAGAACTGTGTACATGAATACTTGGATGAGTGGAATGGTCCAGCCCAGAGGATGGTTAGAGTGGTATGGGAACTTTGCTTTGAATAGTTTGTGGTATGGTGAGTATAAGAATTATGGGCCTGGATCATCACTTTCTGGGCGGGTTAAGTGGCCGGGTTACCATATTATCAAAGATCCTTCTTCAGCTAGTTTCTTCACCGTTCAACATTTCATTGACGGCATGTCGTGGTTACCGGCCACCGGTGTCCAGTTCTCAGCTGGTCTTACAAATTAGTTTGCAGTAATGTAATTATAGATCATCAATTGTTTACTAGAGTTAATTGATGTTTATATCATTGTCTTTTATATTGTGTATATAATTCAAAATGACATTTATTGAAAGATAAGGTATTTTTGTTGGTACTCTGTTGTACTTTATAAAGCAGTACGGGAAGTAAATAACTATTACAAGTATTCGAAAGGATTAACAAATATTCAATATTCAGAAATTGAATCTTGTTGAACAAATAGGTCAATCTTCAAAACTGCCGCAAGTTTGTTGTGTTTTGAATCTTGATAACCTGAAATCAAGAAACAACTAAATCTGGATGGTTACAACGTTGTGTGTTGAGTCGAGTGATTGCCCTCTGTCCTTAAGACAAGATTGCCCCGTATATATGCTTTTACGTTAGCGGGCAATAGTCTCCCAAGATAAAAACAACACTTTAATCTCAACGCTACAAAGCCAATAGGTTGAGCCTGGCGAATAAAACAAATATGAATTGACTTGCTGAAGAAATGGAAAAGGAAGGAAGAGTTTCTATCTTCTCTTCTGTTTTGTCTCTGTGTATATAGTGTGTCTCTGTTGTGTATATCTTGTGTATATGTGAGGGTTTGGTCACTGTTTTTCAGTCACGAATTGCACTGATTTTCGCCACTGGTTTGAGCAGTTTTTCGCCACTGTTTTGATCACTGTTTAGTGTTGTGTTTTTCTGTTTTTCTGTGCTATATTGCTATCACACATTGAGCCAAATGAGGCATCAATATATAGCATGAGGAGGGGCTGATCAACTGCCCAAACAAGGCTGTTAATGGCCATTAGAAAGGCTGTAAATGACATGTTTAATGCCATTAGTGAGGCTGATTTAAGGTCTTGAAGGAGGTTGATGATGGTCATTGAAGTTGGGATGTTAATGGAGTAGTTAACAGTCAAGTAATGGCTGGTTAATGCCATTCCGTCACTCCCAAAATCAACTTTCCAGAAACTCTAGAGACCAAACTGTAAATATTAAGCAATTCGGGGTCCAAAAAGATAATATCATAAAGTCCCCACAGCCCACAGCCCACGACTCGTGACCCGAGACCGAGACCGGACGGGCGGGCGGCGGCGGCGCGCGTGGGCTTAGCCTTGAACGTAAGCACATCTAGGTCCTCCCTCCTTTAAACACATGGGATATCCCTTGGGGTCCCAAACCCTTTACCACATTAGAGACTTATATAGAGAGTTAATTCTTCCTATTCCCACCGATGTGGTAGATTTGTCCCACACCATATTTCCATGCCTCAAATACCTTACTTCGTGGACCAATATCTCTTTCATTTCTCCACGAAATTTGACGATCCTTGGCCCTACGGTCATCTACTCACTTCATAGATCATGCATGTGCGAAGAGACAAAGCCTCCAACATGCAGAACACTAGTGTTTAATTCATCAAAGATGGGTGGACGCATCTCCCCGCTAAAGGCAAATTTCCAACAATCCCCTCTATGAAAGAGAGATTGTGGCGCACGCACAAGGTGCCTACTTTCAGTAATCTTTCAGCGAAAAGATATTGCATCAGGAGAGGTAGCTTCCGCTTTGAACCTTCCCTAGTTGAAACCATCGGACTTACTTACTGCGCGGTGAACGTGATGTCTTGAACCGTCAGTGTTTAGTGTAAGCCAAGACAATGATAACAACACAATAACTCTCCTTATTCGTTTTCATTCTTACGTTTTTGTCCGTTGTGGCCGTGGACACACTTGGATTCTTAAGTGCGTTCATTTGAGGATTGTTTAAAGGTTTGAAAGCTTAACCTTTACCCACCATGCTGGTAGCACTTTAATGTCTATCGTGGGAACAGCTTTGGATTTATGTTTCCGTACATAAATCATCATCCGAAGTGCTTCTTGCTTCCACCGAAGCGCTCAACTGAACCTTTTGCCGCTTAGTTTTTCCATTGAACCAAATTCTTGGGATCTCCAATCAGTATGGTTGGGTTTCCACCACAAAGGTTCGTATTGTTTGGGTTTTAAGCACATTCCCCTAGATAGACAGAACACTTGATCTCCGGGTAGTCCCTTAGTTAGTAAACAAGGAAGTGACACCCGTGATGATCAACTGCCATACGGTCTTATGTCTCTGACAGATATGTCCAGACGCCGTCATCCGTGTCCTTCCTGAAGCCGACCGGCTAGCCACAGTGTATAACTGCTGAAAGCACGGGTTTCTCCCAATAAGGGACGTCCTCTAATGAGTCGTGAAGTTACTCAACTTCTTTCATACTTTGTATAAAGCGATAAACTCCGATACCATCATGAATCGGTCGATGCAAGTTTGCTTAGAGGATTTTCCAAGATCCACCATACACATTTACTTGTGGCTTTGGTGTTCTTCAGATCTGATGTCCATTTTGCATCACTGTGTTCTCCCAGAACCGCTGGACATCCAGAATACTATAATCCGTAGATAAGCGAATAATTCAGATATCGTTATATCCGACTTAACGCCCTCTATTGATCATGTATTAAGATCATCAGTGAACCTTAGTTCAACTGATCTGTTTGTAGGACGATACCAGGTCGGTTGTAGTGTGTACAGTACATTGAACTACACATGACCTGTGCATATTGCTCCTTGTCTATGGGTGCACCGTGATTCCAATCAGTTATATGATTCATATCCATTGGTGGCTTCAACGAGACTGTCAACTATCGACCAGTCCGTTAGATGTCTTAGAAATCCAATTCCTAAGATGTCATCTGTGATACCCATATCTTTCATATCGAGACTTTGTTTCAATATGAATTTTACTTTCAGACTGTTGATTCTCCAACTGTTGGCTTTCTAACTTCAGAGTCAATGTTTCTGTGGTCAGATTTATTGTTTCTGTTTTATTTGAAACTTCCAGGACCAAAATGTAAACATTTCAGGGACCAAAATGAAAGTTCAGGAAGAAGCCCAACAGTCCAGCAAACCAACTCTGATCCTCTTCTTCCAACTCTCCGGTTGGGAAGGCTGTTTCAACATCCATGCCACGTAAGACTACAATGACCCATGATGTTAAGCTACTCCCAGGGGAGCACATGTACAAGTAGCCGAGACTTTGAACTCGTCAGTAGATCCATCTACTTTATACTCACTTTTAAGTATCCTTTTTCACAACCCAAAGGTTCTTTTCCCGGAGGAAGATCAACCATTACGCAAGTATGGTTCTATATGAGGGAATTTTTTTCTCTCTTTGTAGCTTCTTTCCAAAGCAGCGCTTTTGGAGATGACAATTATTTGTTAATTGTCCATGGTTCATTCTCAACCATACAAGCTAGAAGGATTGGAACAAGTCTTTGTCCCCTTCTTTGCTCCATCTCGGTTCAACATCTAGAATCCATGAGTTCTGCAGATCTGGAATATTAAGTTTCGGATATCCAGCAACTTTCGAGTCATGTAGATACGGAAAACCTAGTTCCGGACAGTTAGGCCCTCGTGGGTTCTTGTTAACCTTGAGCAATTACTCTTTTTTCCTTTTTCAAGAAAAGTTATCTTCTAAGAATTCAGCATTCTTTGACGCCAAGAGGCAATAAGCACTACTGTTATTTGCAGATCCAGTGGATATGCAATCTACAGTCTTAGGTACAACTTGACCTGTTTCGGTATTCCAACTTTTACCAAGCCATCCCACATAATTTGGGCGTATGACTTTGCGCTTGGCTAACACCGTTGGACTGAGGTGAGTTATGAGCAGTCGTTTAATAAACGATGCTTCACATTCTCCCCCTCTATCACTATGAATTTCTCAATCCGTATGCTTAGTTGATTTTCAACTTCTGCTTTGTAGCGCTTATCCGCTTCAACAACTTCATCTTTGCTTTTCAACAAACAAAGGATTTCATACGTTGTACCATCATCAATGAAAATCACAACGTACTTGTCTCCCCCCTCTATTTTGTATAAACTTCAAATCACCCAAGTAGGTGTGACTTAGTTCTAGAGGAGCGGTGCTTCTTTCGCTATTCCCTTGACGGAATTTGGAAAGGTGATTTTGCCTCTTCGTCTACCTCACATTCATTTTGAGGGTTTATATCGACAGTAGGCAACAATCTCAACATCGTTAGCTTTTGAATGACTTTATATTTAACGTGTCTTAATTCTATGATGGCATAGATGCACGGATTACAAATATATCATTCATTTGGCTACAGACATACTATACCATTCTTAGTAATTATAGACCTGTTGGAGTAGTCTCAAACCAGCTTGACCAATAACGTCCCTTAAACCAAGTTTGGAACATGTATCACCTCATTTTAGAGTGATCTCATTCCCTGAAGTCCTATTGAGGACAACCTCTCCAACCCCTTCTACTTTTAGAGGTGGCGTTGCTTCACATGAACAACCTCTTGCCCGTGGTTAGGGCGTAATCGGATCATATTTGATCTGGATACTCTGGCCCACTCCAGTTGCTTTGGCAGACTGAGTGTCCAATTTCTTTTCTGCCTTTCTTTAGGCCTTCAGATCATTTAAGACCTGGAAACTCTGGCCCACCTTACTAGGTGTCCATTACTTTTCCTATGAAATGTATTATGGCCCCACTCCAGTCGCCCGGAGGCTTTGTATGACTGAGTGTCCAATATCATCATATCAAAGGAATTTTGGCCCACTCCAGTCGCCCGGAGGCTTTTTATGACTGAGTGTCCAATATCATCCTATGAAGGATCTTCTGCCAAATAGTATGACAGGCTCAACGTCTTTAGCTTTTAGTCTTCTTCCATTATGATTGGTGCCCAGACAATTGTTGGCGCTTACTTAAGTGTGGTAACAGTTTTCGCACAGTCAGTGGATCTTTCTCCCTCGTATGTGCGAACATACTTTACACACTTTAATAATTACACTTAAAAGAACGGATCTTTTTAAGTCGTTTACAAAATCCAATCTTTAAACGGGAAAGAAGATGAGATTAAACTTCTGATTTTTAAAGCGTAAGGAATATAAATTATTTTCATATTCCTCCTTACTTTAATCCATTTTTAATCAGACATCATTTAATCTTTATTCTTGACAAGTAAGAAAAACTACTTATCCCAATTTCGGATTCTGGCCCACTTCAGTCACTTCATCAGACTGAGTGACCATTTCCTCCTTACCATTATTCGGATCCTTTGTCTGGGACAGATATAGGCCTTCTGCTGCAAGATAGAATAACATCTTCAGTCTTCCCCTCTTGTCCCAGTTGACATCCTCAGGCTCCCGTGAGCGCTTGTTCCCACCAGTCTTGGTAGCGGTGACACCATGAACACGTTCATCATCATCACTCTCTTCTACCAGAAAACCATTGCCATATCCAGATTTGGTCACACAACTTATGACCGACATCTTTCGAACACTAATAGTAATACAATACAATCTTGTCTTAAATTGTTGGTACTCTGTTGTACTTTATAAAGCAGTACGGGAAGTAAATAACTATTACAAGTATTCGAAAGGATTAACAAATATTCAATATTCAGAAATAGAATCTTGTTGAACAAATAGGTCAATCTTCAAAACTGCCGCAAGCTTGTTGTATCTTGAATCTTGATAACCTGAAATCAAGAAACAACTAAATCTGGATGGTTACAACGTTGTGTGTTGAGTCGAGTGATTGCCCTATGTATGTCCTTAAGACAAGATTGTCCCGTATATATGATTTTACGTTAGCGGGCAATAGTCTCCCAAGATAAAACAACACTTTAATCTCAACGCTACAAAGCCAATAGGTTGAGCCTGGCGAATAAAACAAATATGAATTGACTTGCTGAAGAAATGGAAAAGGAAGGAAGAGTTTCTATCTTCTCTTCTGTTTTGTCTCTGTGTATATAGTATGTCTCTGTTGTGTATATCTTGTGTATATGTGAGGGTTTGGTCACTGTTTTTCAGTCACGAATTGCACTGATTTTCGCCACTGGTTTGAGCAGTTTTTCGCGACTGTTTTGATCACTGTTTAGTCTTGTGTTTTTCTATTTTTCTGTGCTATATTGCTATCACACATTGAGCCAAATGAGGCATCAATATATAGCATGAGGAGGGGCTGATCAACTGCCCAAACATGGTTGTTAATGGCCATTAGGAGGGCTGTAAATGACATGTTTAATGCCATTAGTGAGGCTGATTTAAGGTCTTGAAGGAGGTTGATGATGGTCATTGAAGGAGGGCTGTTAATGGAGTAGTTAACAGTCAAGTAATGGCTGGTTAATGCTCCAAAAACAGTCCAAACGGTAGGCATAAAGTTTCTGCCTTCCGTCACTCCCAAAATCAACTTTCCAGAAATTCTAGGGACCAAACTGTAAATATTAAGCAATTCGGAGTCTAAAAAGATAATATCAGAAAGTCCCCACAGCCCACAGTCCGTGACCGGACGGGCAGCGGCGGCGCGCGCGAGCTTAGCCTTGAACTTAAGCACATCTAGGTCCTCCCTCCTTTAAACACATGGGATACCCTTGGGGTCCCAAATCCTTTACCACATTAGAGACTTATATAGAGAGCAATTCTTCCTATTCCTACCGATGTGGTAGATTTGTCCCACACCATATTTCCATGCCTCAAACACCTTACTTCGTGGACCAATATCTCTTTCATTTCTCAACGAAATTTGACGATCCTTGGCCCTACGGTCATCTACTCACTTCGTAGATCATGCATGTGCGAAGAGACAAAGACTCCAACATGCGGAACACTAGTATTTAATTCATCAAAGATGGGTGGACGCATCTCCCCGCCAAAGGCAAATTTCCAACAATTTTTTCTTATATAACGAGTGGAAGTGGAGCGTCTCAAACTCAATATGCATCAAATAAATGTGAGTGCTGGAGTAAACTATGTAACATAAATATGTTACAGTTCGTAGCGGTTCAAATATAACTAGCTCCTAATTTATTCTCCCTAAACATCCAAGACAGACAAAGGAAAAACTACAAAATATACTAATCTTATTATATTTATGCATCCTACAGTACTTTTTTGCTTTTGGAAAAAGATCCTCGACCTTGTTATGTTCCCTGAAGTTGAGCTAAATCTATTTAGGGTCTCCTAATTTGCTGACTACTAACTACGTACGTACTTCTTTTCTTAATTAACACTACTTTTTTAAATATCACCAAGATCGAAGAACAGATTCAAAATTTTCTTGAAGGGGAATTTTTTTTCCAACCATATTGTCCATCAAAAGAGCAATAGTTATTATCTTATACTAACTACACTCAATTTATGCAGCTCCCTGTAATTGACTTTTAGGTGGTATGACAGTATGAAATATCTGATGTATATTCCCAGTGTAAAAGTAAATAAATTCAAAGGCTAAAATAAGCTGTACGGAGGAAGAAGTACCTCGATTTAAAGCAAGGCTATATTTTCCGAATGTGATAAACTACATTCAATAATTAGGAAAACTGAAAACTGTGTGCTTTTTTGTAGAAACATGCCCTACATTTTGTTAATATCATACGGCGGTTTATGATTTAGCATTTTAGTGTGCTTGAATTGCTCATGTGTATGAGTTGATCCACAATATATAGAAGATTTGTTTTAAGTTGACTTTGTTTGAATTTGTATGTGGTTTTAAGGATATGTGAATTGATTCGTAAGCAAACGTAATAAATAATTAGAGAGAAATAAGCAAGGGTAAATAATAAGCAATAAAAATAGCTCAATTGATAGAATCTTGATTGGAACTTGGACCTGAGATTGGTCCGGTCCTTAACTGAACTGCTTTGATGTGACTTTCCTAATTTCGAAACATAAAGAATGCAGGTTTATGCTACACAGTGAAGGGTTAAATACAAGTGGAGATTAGACTATCATTATATATTGAATTTTATACATACATAATTTTATCTTGTATTGGCAGTTGTATTCGATGCATGGTAAAGAAAACAGGACGTGGTTGTTTAAAATAAAATTTTAATTTATTTGAGAGAATTACGAATCTTACAGGACTTATTTGTTGGTGGTACTGATACAACGACAACCATATTAGAATGGGCAATGACGGAATTACTTAGAGAAACAGAGATTTTGAAGAAAGCGTAAAACGAGCTTGCAAAAGTCATTGGAAAAGGAAAACAAATAGAAGAAGTTGATGTTTCCCGGCTCCCGTACTTGCAATGCGTTATCAAAAAAAACCGAAAGAGAATAATCCCTTGATTATTTAAAATTAATGTAAGAGTTTATATACATAATATATAATAGTAAACCTAGTCTATAATTATAAAAATTAAATATACATTTTTTTAATACAAGACTATTATCATAGTTACACAGGTACATGATCTCTAATAATATCAAGAAATATACTACGTATATTCTATCACACCCTCCAGTCATAGCGGGCGGTTGTCGTACGCTGAAACTGTCCCTAAAATCTTCCAACAGAACTAAGTGAAGGCCATTAGTAAAAATGGCAGCAATTGGTACCGTGAAGGACATGCAAGACACGTACTTGTCCGTGAGCTACCTTTTCGCGAACAAAGTCAATATCCATCTCGATATGTTTAGTGCGCTGATGTTGGACAGGATTCCCAAAGAGATATATCGCACTAACATTATCGCAGTAGACCAAGGTAGCTTTCTGAATAGGAAAGTGAAGTTCTAAGAGGAGGTTACGCATCCAACAGGACTCAGACACCACATTGGCTACCCCTCGATACTCGGCCTCCGCACTGGAACACAATAAAGTAGCCTTGCATTTAGCCGACTAAGAGACCAAGTTATCACCAAGAAACATACAATAACTAGATGACGAGCGTCTGGTAACTGGACATCCACCTCAATCAGCATATGTATAAGACATGAGAGTAGATACGGAGGATGTATATAGGTGTAAACCATAATCAAGAGTGCCCTGAATGTAACACACAATACGTTTGAGAGTGTGCTTGTGTTCTTCCCTCGGATCATGCATAAATAAACACACATGCTACACTGCATAAGTAATATCGGGTCTCGTGAACGTAAGATACTGAAGAGTCCTCGCAAGACTGCGATAGTGGGAGGGATCGTAGGGTGTGATAGAATTAGCACTCAGTTTCGGTTTGGTGTCAACCGGAGTAGGAGATGACTTATAGGATGACATGTCAGCCCGTTCAATAATCTCAGCAGCATACTTCCTCTGGGATAGAAATAGACCACATACATGACGAGTTACAACTATACCCAAAAAATAACTCAAAGGCCCCAAGTCTTTCATAGCAAATTCGGAGCCGAGAAGAGATATGATAGACTTGCGCAGTTTATCAGAGGAGGCTGTCAATATAATATCATCCACATATAACAGAATGTATGCCAGAGAAGTACCGCGACGGTAGATGAACAGAGAATGATCAAACCTGTTGTGAGAAAACTCAATAGTAGACACATAATCTGCAAACCTTTTGTACCAGGCCCGAGGGGCTTGTTTTAGCCCATACAACGACTTCTTCAGCAAGCACACATAATTAGGATGATCGGGGTCCCTGAAACCCAAGGGCTGATGCATGTATACAGTCTACTTGAGATCACCGTGTAAAAATGCATTTTTTACGCACAACTGATGAATGAGCCCATTGCCCCAGTTACGGACCCCACTGCCACGACACCCATCTGTCGGCCCCACCCACTGCACCCAATATGACCTGAACCGCCACGCAACCCATCAATGCCACTGCCCTGCCCCATACACCCACTGGCCAGCCCAATATCTCACGGCCCAGTCCCGCCACTAACCAACCCAACCCGATCCCGCCCCCAACCCACCGTATGGAAACCCGTGCACATTGTGATTTTCAAACCAAAAGTTCACTTTAATTTGTCCATTCAAACCATCTCCCCGCTACCTAAAAACCCAACCTTAGCCAAGTTTGACCCGAATTGGAATGCGGCCATGCATGGGGAGTTTAATGCGCTTACTTCACAACGCACTTGGGATCTTGTTCTGCGGCCTGAGGGGTGAATGTAATCCGTTGTATGTGGCTATTTCGTCATAAGTTCAAAGATAATGGTGTCCTTGAACGTCACAATGCCATATTTGTGGCAAATGGCACATGACAACAGGACGGTGTCGATTGTGGTGAGTCTTTCAGTCCAGTGGTTAAGCTCCCTTCGTCTGATTTTCACTGCCACTTTAGTTTAAGCAAATTGTCTTAAAATAATTGTCACTTTATGAATTCAAGACTAAAATTAGCAATTGTTTCCAATTATATCCGTAGCATTAAAGAAGCTTTTAAATAATGCTCAATTGTAAAAAAAAACATCTAATAAATAGAAATATTTTAGTAAACTATAACTTGTATTTATGATTTTTTTAATTGGCGTGAAAAAAATTAAACGACAGTCAAAATGGGATGGAAGGAGTATAAAATTCCTAAATAACTACTTCCTCGTCTTCGAAATCTCACATGACTCTTTCTGTAGAGCCAGTTGTAAATATAGTATTATATCATCTCCGATGAAAATTTTGGGGTTATGGATTTGAGGTTGGTTGGGGGAAAGGGAGATGGTAATAAGTCACATTAGTGTAATTAATCTATTATAGCAGCTTATTTACTTATACACAAGGATTCTTATCAAACAGATGCTATATGTTAAATATACAATATACACACAATATACATGTGTGTGTATTGTATATTGATGCTCGTCTGCCCAGCTGGAAGCTCTCGGTTTTGGCTAACTTATTTTAGTAAATATAGTTAGGGTAAATAAACAATGTAGTAAGAATATTGTATATTAGGAAAATATATGTGTAGTATATTGTAATGTATTTGTTACCTAAATTAGGATTATACACTACCATAATTGTAGAGTTAGAATTATGGTAGAATAAGATTTTAGGAATAGAATAGGAATAGGATTCTCCTATTTTGTAACTTGTATATATACCTATTCAATTAATGAAAATAATCAAGGGGATTATTTCTTTCATGGTATCAAGAGACTAGGTCTAAACAAAAGTTTTCTCTCCCAACTTTTGCCTCTTTTCGGCCGAGACCCCCCCCTCGGGTTTCTCTTCCAAATTTCGCCTTCCGCTCTCAAAAACTTCTCTTAAATTTCCCCTCATTCTTTGTTCTTTCAATATGTCTAAGAACAATTATCATCCTGCCCTCATGGTTTCCAACGTCAAGAACAGTATCTCTATTGTGCTTGAAATGGAAAATGTCCAATATGCGACGTGGGCAGAGTTGTTTAAAATACACGATATCTCCCATCAAGTTATCCATCATATCATTCCTCCCGCTACACCCATTCCCGAGGAGGATCCTCAATTATGGATTACGTTTGATGCTACCGTTCTCCAGTGGATCTATTCCACTATTTCAGTTGACCTTCTACAAATGATTATTGAGCTGGATACCACGGCTATGGCTACTTGGAAT
Organism: Anisodus acutangulus; assembly: GCA_029783415.1. NCBI lineage: Eukaryota > Viridiplantae > Streptophyta > Magnoliopsida > Solanales > Solanaceae > Anisodus > Anisodus acutangulus. The sequence continues at coordinate 31,653,677 of CM056510.1, read as the reverse complement.
ATATTGCGTGACATATTCCAAGATAACCAACATTCACGTGTCGTCACACTTGAGCAGGAATTCTCCCTCGTTCGCATGGAAGAATTTCCTAACGTATCTGCCTATTTCAAGAAACCTAAAGAGTTGGCAGATCAACTCCGTAATGTGAGCGCACCTGTCACCAATAATCGCCTGGTTCTACAATTGGTTGCCGGCCTTTCGGAGGCATATAATGGCGTTGGAACTCTCCTTCGTCAAAGCAACCCTCTTCCCGCCTTTTATCAATCCCGCTCCATGCTTACTTTGGAAGAAGCCGATTTGGCTAAAAAGGCAGCTACCGGAGCAAGCCCCATCGTCATGATGACGTCCTCCCCAAGTTCTTCGGGTTTTGTTAATAATTCGGGCCAAAACCATAATCATGGTGGCGGCAAGAATAATAGCAAAAATAATAACAAAAACCGCGGGGGGAAACGCGGTGGTTCCGGTGGTCAACAAATATGCAGTGGGCCCCGTCCAGTGAACAATGGCCCACCGCCCCTCTGGTCCCAGCAGTGGGGCCTATGGCGATGGGGATAGGGCGGTCGTGGGCGGCCGCCCCTGCCCGCCAAATTCCAAAGAAAGTGGTGGCCACCTTTCAGCCCAACACCCGGCGATGGCGGCCCATCGGCGATGGCCCAAAGAAGAGCAGTTCCAGCGGCTATGATCTAACTCAGTCTCGTTCGGGAATACTTGGGCCCCGACCTCCGCAAGCCCACCATGCAGCAGGCCCCACTCAGACCGATATTGAGGCCGCAATGCACACGTTGGGGTTGACTCAACCGGACCCAAATTGGTATATGGACACCGGTGCCACTACTCACATGACTTCTGAATCAGGTACTCTCTCATCTTATTCCAATTTGAGCACCCCTCGGGGTATAATTATTGGTAATGGCAACTCTATTCCAATTCAAGGTTATGGTCAGAAAACGTTGTCTCCCCTCAATCCACCCCTTATCTTAAAAAATACTTTACATGCCCCCAAATTGATTAAAAATTTAGTGTCTGTCCGAAAGTTCACCACTGACAATTTAATTTCTATTGAATTTGATCCTTTTGGTTTCTCTGTGAAGGATTTCAAGACGGGTAGTCATCTCATGAGGTGTGATAGTAGGGGGGGATCTTTATCCTATCATGTCTGGTTTCAGTCCATCGAGTCAAGCCTGGCCGTCAGCTTTTGCAGCCATTTCTCCTTCCATGTGGCATGCTCGCCTTGGTCATCCGGCCTCTTCTATTTTATCAGTTTTAGATAAAAATAGCTTCATTTCTTGTAAGAGTACGAGTCGTACTCAAATTTGTCAATCTTGTTCGTTAGGAAAAGATGTTAAATTGCCATTTGTGGATTCAAATTCTCATACTTCACAGCCATTTGATATTATTCATAGCGACATATGGACGTCTCATGTTCTAAGTTCGTTAGGTCATCGATATTATGTTCTATTTCTGGATGATTATTCTAAATTTTTGTGGACGTTTCCAATTGCCAATAAATCTCAAGTGTTTTCCGTCTTCATAAAATTTAGAGCATTCATTATAACACATTTTGAAAGAGAAATAAAGAATGTTCAATGTGATAATGGGAAAGAGTATGACAATAGGGTATTTCGGGAGTTCTGTGATAATAATGGGATAAATTTTAATTTTTCTTTCCCTCATACATTTTTTCAAAATGGGAAAGCCGAACGCAAAATTCGTTACATAAATAACATTGTCCGCACTATCTTACTTCATGCTTCCGTACCCCCGTATTTTTGGCATCATGCTCTGCAAATGGCAACATATCTACTTAACATAATTCCGTCCAAAGGTCTGACATATTCTTCCCCCCTCCAAATCTTATATAATAAGAACCCTTCTTATTCTCATCTTCGGGTTTTTGGGTGCTTGTGTTATCCGTTATTCCCATCCACCACAATTAACAAACTTCAGGCCCGGTCTACTCCGTGTGTGTTTTTGGGTTATCCGTCTAATCATCGTGGTTATAAATGTTTTGATTTATCCTCCAAGAAAATCATCATTAATCGCCATGTAATTTTTGATGAAACTCAATTTCCATTTACTAAAGTCCATACTCCCGAGCCTAGTTCGTATAATTTTTTGGATGATGGTATATCTCCGTATATTACTCATCATTTTTCGGATATATCCCGCACCCAAAATCCTCCAGACGCGCCGCTTGGACCTACTAAAATCCTTTGTTTCCGGCAAGCCGAAAGCAGTTCGGCGATGGGCGGTCGGCCCAGATGCAGGCTGTTCGGTCTGCCCGATTTCACGGTTTGGGCCAGTGAGCCTTTGTCTCTGGCGATCCGTCCCGACCCCGGAAAATTCCCAAAATTCACTAAATTCTTCATCGAGTCATAGACTGGTCACTCGTAGTCAACGGGGTATTTTTACACCTAAAAGACATTTTAATTTACATTCTAATGTCTCTAAATTTTCCTTGCCCCGTAATCATATGTCCGCCTTAAATGACCCTAATTGAAAGATTGCTATGACTGATGAATATAATGCTCTTATTGATAATAAGACGTGGGAGTTGGTGCCCCGTCCTTCTGGTATTAATGTTATCAGGTCTATGTGGATTTTTGCTCATAAGGAGAATTCGGATGGGTCATTTGCTCGACATAAGGCGCGGCTGGTAGGTGATGGTAAGACTCAGCAGGTTGGGATAGATTGTGGGGAGACGTTTAGCCCGGTCGTCAAGCCGGCTACTATTCTCACTGTGCTTAGCTTGGCTCTTTCAAAGACTTGGCCTATTCATCAGTTGGATGTCAAGAATGTTTTCCTACATGGTGACCTCAAAGAAACAGTCTATATGCATCAGCCGTTAGGTTTCAGGGATCCCAACCATCCTCATCATGTATGTTTGTTGAAGAAGTCCTTATATGGGCTTAAGCAGTCTCCATAGGCCTGGTATACGAGGTTTGCTGCCTTTGTTTCGACTATTGGGTTCACTCACAGCGGGTCAGATAATTCCTTGTTCATCTACCGCCGTGGTTCGTCATTGGCCTACATTCTGTTATATGTGGATGATATCATCTTGACTGCCTCTTCCGATGCCTTGCGCCAGTCTATCATGTCCATGCTCAGTTCTGAGTTTGCTATGAAAGACTTAGGGCCCTTGAGTTACTTTTTGGGGATTGCTGTCAAACGTCATTCAGGTGGTTTGTTTTTGTCTCAACGAAAGTATGTTGCTGAGATCATAGAAAGGGATGAGATGTCATCTTGTAAGTCCACTTCTACTCCAATTGATGAAAAACCCAAGCTTAGTGTCACGACAGGTGCACCATACGAGGACCTGACCCGCTATCGCAGTCTTGCAGGGGCCCTCTAGTATCTTACCTTTACCAGACCGGATATTACGTATGATGTTCAGCAGGTGTGTTTATTCATGCATGATCCCAGAGTTGAGCACATGAATGCAATCAAACGCATCATTCGGTATATTCATGGGACACTGGACTATGGGTTGCACTTGTATCCTTCATCTACATCCACACTTGTCTCATACACAGATGCTGATTGGGGTGGTTGTCCCGACACCAAATGGTCGACGTCTGGCTACTGTACGTTCCTTGGCAACAACTTGGTCTCCTGGTCAGTGAAGCGTTAGGCAACTCTATCACGCTCAAGTGTAGAGGCCGAATATCGAGGCGTAGAAAATGTGGTCTCCGAATCATGTTGGCTACGTAATTTGCTTTTGGTGCTTCATTGTCCAATTCAGAAGGCAACCTTGGTATATTGCGATAACATTAGTGTCATCTACCTTTCTGGTAACCCGGTTCAGCACCAACGCACTAAGCATATCGAAATGGACATTCACTTTGCCCGTGAAAAGGTTGCTAGGGGTCACGTTCGAGTATGCCATGTCCCATCTCGTTATCAAGTTGCAGACATCTTTACAAAGGGTCTACCCGCTGTCCTTTTTGAAGATTTTAGGGACAGTCTCAGCGTTCGAAGACCGCCCACTATGACTGCGGGGGTGTGTTAAATATACAATATACACACAATATACATGTGTGTGTATTGTATATTGATGCTCGTCTGCCCAACTGGAAGCTCTCGGTTTTGGCTAACTTATTTTAGGAAATATAGTTCGGGTAAATAAACAATGTAGTAAGAATATTGTATATTAGGAAAATATATGTGTAGTATATTGTAATGTATTTGTTACCTAAATTAGGATTATACACTACCATAATTGTAGAGTTAGAATTATGGTAGAATAAGATTTTAGGAATAGAATAGGAATAGGATTCTCCTATTTTGTAACTTGTATATATAACTATTCAATTAATGAAAATAATCAAGGGGATTATTTCTTTCACTATATATCTAATACCTTCTAACTAAGCACCATATAGAATTTTGTACTCCATATTTTAACACTGCCAGTATACATAACATAAATTTGTCTTTTCATGGATCTACCTAAATATATGTAATCAACATGCAGCTGTAGATGGGCAAGGATTTGTGGCAATGAACATTACTTTTAAGAACACAGCAGGAGCAGCAAAGTTCCAAGCGGTAGCCGTTCGAATAGTGCTGATCTATCCGCATTTTATTCTGCTTTGAAGGGTATCAAGACACGCTTTACCCGCATTCACTGAGACAATTCTACAAGGAATGTAACATCTATGGAACAATAGATTTCATTTTCGGAAATGCAGCTGTTGTTTTCCAAAACTGTAACATATATCCGCGCCTTCCATTGCCCGGCCAGTTTAATCCAATTACAGCACAGGGCAGAATAGACATTAATCAAAACACAGGCATATCCTTTCACAAATGTACCATTACTCCTGCTTCTGACTTGGCCTCATACAGTGGCAGTACTCCAGTACGGACATATTTAGGCAGGCCATGGAAGGAATATTCACGAACTGTTTATATGCAATCATTTATGGACAGTTTATTCATCCTGATGGTTGGTCGATTTGGACAGGGGATTTCGCACTGAGTACGTTATATTATGCTGAATATAAGAACAAAGGTCCAGGATCGAATACCAGTAACAGGGTCACATGGCCTGGTTATCGTGGTGAAATTAATTTCATGGATGCATCTTGTTTCACTGTCTCCAATTTCATATTGGGGCATTTTTGGCTGCCTTGGACTGGAGTTCCTTACACTGGTGGTTTATATTTATAAGCTAGAATGTTTTTCTTGATTCTTTATTTGGTTGTGTTCTTCAGTAAATTCCAAGTGATACTTCTATCTAATTCTTTATTTGTTTGTATGTCAGTTTGTCACTTTTAATTTTTTTAACAAGTTCAATTCAAGAAAATATGTCACGTCAATAAAATATTGGATGATAACCTGTCGTTGATGAGGAAATGACTGTAACAAATCCAATCACAAATCGGGTCTGTGGTGCATTCATTTCTAGGTTATTTACCCTATAAACGTGTAAATAGACGTGTTCATATCATTTTTATGTTTACGGTTAGGTATTATATTGTGTTTAAGCCGTGCACAAAGTATGGTTAAAAAGTATCCAATGGACCATGGTGAAACATCACTTTTTTATCCCCTTAACTTTAGGGTTAAATAATTATCAGTCAAAATAATAGGAGTTGATGGATGGCGGTAAAAATTTCCTAGCTTTTTGGAACCTATAATAAGACACAAATGATCAACTTTCACTTTTATCCTCTGTCAATATGCTTGTTTCTCTCTAAGCTTCTCATCCAGAACAGAACAATGTTTGGGAAAAACCTATAACTTCTCTTTTCTCTCGTTCGTTCTTTTTTCAGCCATCTTGAGGAGAGGGTCAAGAGCAATCCTCCAGGCCCTTCTCCGTCACAATTTGGTAAATTGAACGCTACGCAACAATATTTCCAATTATTTGTTTTACAATATCTAATTCAACCAGAATATAAATTTCCTAATAGAGATCAAGCATGGTGGAAGATAATCGTAAGAGGAATTTCGTGATTATTGGTGTATGTTCATTAGTCTTGGTGGCTATGGTAGTTTCCGTAGTCGTAACCGTGAATTGGAATGACAAGAAGGCTAGTGATCAAGATGTCATGACTACGAAAAAAGCTATTGAATCCATATGCCAGACAACACATTATCAACATACATGTGTTGAGAGCCTCGAGTCCTCGGCTGATGGCTCCTCAGATCCCAAAGACCTTATCCAAAAGTCATTTCAGGTGACAATTAAGAGAATTAAGGAAGCAATTGAGAATTCAACAGTCTTGCAAAAGCTTGAGAAGGATCCAAGAGCAAAAATGGCCCTGGAGAACTGCGAGAAGCTAGTGTGGCAAGCCGTTAATGATCTCAACAGGACACACATCAAATTCGAAAGTTTTGAGTTCAATGATCTGAGTCATTGGATTGCTGATTTGAAGATTTGGTTAAGTGGTGCCATTACATATCAAGAAACTTGCTTGGATGGTTTCGAGGAAACCACCGGAGAGACAGGGGAGAAAATGAAAAGGGCATTGAATACTTCAATGGAGCTAACTAGCAATGCCCTTTCAATGATCACCGAGATTTCAGCTGTTTTCACAAGCCTTAACGTTGGCTCTAATCGACGTCGTCTCCTTTTTGATGAGACACCCGTTTTGGGTCATGGAATCGAGTTGTTACCTGATTGGATGGATATGGGAAGGCGTAGACTTCTTGCTGTTAATATCTCTAAGGAAATCAAACCTGATATGGTTGTTGCCAAGGATGGATCAGGCGAATACAAGACAATCAATGAGGCTCTCAAAAACATCCCATCGAATAGAAACCAGACCTTTGTTCTGTATATCAAAGAGGGTGTTTATAATGAGAAAGTGGAGATTACTAGCGCCATGACGAATTTGATGGTCCTTGGGGATGGTCCAACAAAGACAAGAATCACCGGAAACCAAAACTTCATAGATGGCTTTCCCACCTATCAAACCTCAACTGTTGGTAAGTTTTGGTACACACCATACGCATTACCATTGTTAAATACAAGTTATATTTCATGAGACGTACTCCATCTATTTCCCTTTTTAGTCTGTTATAAAAAGAAATACGACCTTATTATATTTTGTGAATGTTTAACTTGAAACTTCTCATTTTATCCTTAATAACAGGCTCTTATAACTATAGAAATGTCGCAACATGTTTAAGACCACAAGCTATAAGGAACTTTTAGTATATGCCAAAAGTTTGCCTTTCTTTCTTAAGTTTTGTTACCAGTCAAACATGTCATATAAAACAAAACAGGATGGAGTAAAGACATATTAACCAGATAACATTATACGATTTGTTCAATCCTATTGCAAGTGTTTTATGCTCTTTCTTGTTTGTGATTTTAATAAAAGAATATATGTGACTATTGTAGCTATAATGGGAGATTATTTCATTGCTAAGGATATTGGTTTCGAGAACTCTGCTGGTCCAGAAAAACACCAGGCAATAGCTCTGAGAGTGGCAGCAGATAAATCAATCTTTTACAATTGCCATGTCGATGGCTACCAAGACACGCTTTGCGTCCACACCTATAGACAATTTTATCGGGATTGTACAATCAGAGGTACCATCGACTTTGTTTTCGGCGATGGTGCTGCTGTGTTCCAGAACTGCACTCTTGCGGTACGAAAGCCTTTAAAAGAGCAACACTGCATTGTGACAGCACAAGGAAGGACAGACGTGCGCCAGCCAACTGGAATTGTCCTTCAAAACTGCAGCATTGTCGCTGATGAATCTTATGATGAGGTCAAAGGAGAAATCAAGACATATCTTGGTCGTCCATGGAAACAGTATTCGAGAACTATTATAATGGAATCTAATATTGATGATCTGATTCAGCCAGAAGGATGGTTGGAATGGAACAAAACATACGCTTGTGAGACAACACTATTCTATACTGAATTCAACAATAAAGGGTCTGGATCATCCAAAAAAGAGCGTGTGAATTGGCAAGGTGTTAAGGAACTTCCTATTAATCGTGTTCAAAGGTTCACAACATCACAATTCCTCGATGGAGATGCGTGGATACCATCTACTGGTACCCCTTATACTGCTGGATTTTTCTTACCGCCACCTCAATATGATTCTTCTGTCCAATTCTCCCCTGTGGATGACGAAGAATACCAAGACTTGGGAAGTGGTAATGACAAATCTTCTTATGAATCTCGGGTTTAGACAGTTTTCGAAATAATTTCGAAAAACTTAAAAGATTTCTAAACAATTTCTTAAAAGAAATTATCTTTATATAAAAACAAATGTGTGTATATATCTATATGCTATATGCAAACATACATACATACATACATACATGTACACAAAACTGAAACTATTGAATTTGTAAAATCATCAATCAATAATATAATTGTTGACTCCAACTTGATTGAGATTGAGGCGAAATTGTTGCTCTTGTTATTGTTTTTATTGTTAGTATATTAGTCGAAAAATTTGCTTAGCAACTTACATTAAACTATTAGTAATAAGTTTGTTAATAGGAGTAATATTATAAGAATAGTAAAAGATGTAAATACTAATGTTTACATTTTGAATAAGAAAAACATAACTTTGTGAACATTACTCCAACAGCAATTGCAGGTCCAGTGTCAGCACCCGCAGAATCTCCCACAGAATCTCCACCAGAATCTCCCACAGAATCTCTACTAGACTCTTCCGCGGAATCTCCACCAGACTCTTCCGCAGAATCTCCACCAGAATCTCCACCAGACTCTTCCGCGGAATCTCCACCAGACTCTTCCGCAGAATCTCCACCAGAATCTTCCGCAGAATCTGCACCAGACTCTTCCGCAGAATCTCCACCAGAATCTTCCGCAGAATCTCCACCAAAATCTTCCGCAGAATCTTCTGTAGAATCTCCTACGGAATCTCCACCAGAATCTTCAGCAAAATCTCCATCGACAGATCCTTCAGCAGAATCTCCATCAACAGAATCTTTCACAGAATCTCCGCCGTCAGAATCCCCAACGGAATCTCCGGCAGTAGATACAGATGAATTTAAGGCAGCATCACAAGCACCAAGCTCAGCGGAATCTCCGAACGGAGAAATTTGGCTCCACGGTAGTGGGACTGAAGGCAGCTCCTAAACAAGAAAGCTGTTGGAGCCTAATTGGTTTTATAATCTTTTGATTCTCAAGAGCTTTGAGAATAATCATGTGGTTCTCATCATCTTCTTGATTGGGAATTTCCTTCATTATATGTGCATCATTCAATGCTTGCTTCACCACCAAATCAACAATTTTCGCTACTACTATTTGGAGATACAAGCCAATTGTTGCTAACCGGTCGAACAAATAAAAACTGTATATAGGAAAAAAGAAAAAAGAAAAAAAAGGTTCTTTTGTTGGAAAAAAATAATTTTGCTATTTTGCTCATGTCATAATCTGACCTGTAATTATACACCTTTCTTTTTATTCTGTCTCTTAAATTTTTTAAAAAAATCTTTGAAAAGTTTTGTTTTACTACTCCTTTTGAGTATATCTAGGAATTTCTATGATTAATGCCTGAATATTGCAAATTAGGTGAAATTAGTCAATAATTTTTGGGTTTTCTTTTTCCTGTGTCTTGTTGATAATTCTATTACATTAAATTATCTGGCATTTCACAAATTGGCTAGTTGATTAATATAAATGTCAAAATTTAAAAAGCCTCCCCTGTTTATATGTTTGTTTTGGTAAAAATGAGAGAACCATATTCGTTTTTAGATTCGACCATGTTGAGCAAACTCGGTAGAAATAATTTCACACTCTCTTCCACAACTTGTTGAAAAAAAATTGAGGTAATGTGTTAGCCTCTGTAGAGCATACTATTTATCAATCTTGGACAATGTTGTAATTCAAAGATAATAGTGTATACCGTATGTATACGATCATATTAATTTTGGGCCTCCTATACATGGAATGGAATGTTTCGGTGTCTCTTTATTTCTATTTTTTCCTGTTTAATGAAAACCAAGGATGTGTGGGCATACAAGGAGGGATAGGATTAGAAATAATAATATTCGGGTCTGAGTGAGAGTGGCATCGGTGGAGGATAAGATGCGGGAAGTGAGGTTGAGATGGTTCGGACATGTGCAGAGGAGAGGCACAAATGCCCCAGTGCGGAGGTGCGAGAGGTTGGCTATGGACGGATTCAGGAGGGGTAGAGACAGGCCGAAGAAGTATTGGGGGGAGGTGATTAGACGGAATATGGCGCATGTGCAACTTATGGAGGATATGACCTTAGCTAGGGAGTTGTGGAGGACACGGATTAGGGTAGAATGATAGTAGGTAGTTGAGCGTAGTCCTACTTACGCTTACATATTGGTAGTTGTAGTATTATTATTGTAGTCCTGCTTAGCCTATCATACTAGTAGGCGCAGTATTGCTTTATAGTCCCTTGTTGTTTGATTTCTGCTGATGTATGTTCTTTCGTGTACTTTGTTTATCTTATTTACCTGCATTAGTTACTACTTATTTTTCAAAATGCTTTATCATGACTTATTCGCTTTTGGTACCATCATTTCCATATTGCGTTAGATTTCTTGTCCGGGTCTGACCGTTTCTCTTGTTTTGCTTGTGCTTATGCTTTGTCTTGAGCCGATGGTCTTTCGGAAATAACTTTTCTACCTACCAAGGTAGAGGTAAGGTCTGCGTACACTATACCCTTTCCAGACACCACATTGTGAATTTTAATTGGGTATGTTGTTGTTGTTGTGGTTGATGAAAACCAAGTCCTGTTGCTAACTGTACTTCAAAAGAATGTAATAATCACTATTTTTAGTTTAGTTAGCTTTTCAAAGGTTTTATCTTCATTTCTTCCTTCAAAGCCCTGGAAAATAATGATTGATTAAATTGAATCTTAAGGATCAGTTTGGAACAATCATAACTTGATTTCGTTATCATGTTGAACATTTCTTGTTATAGTCGATGGCATATGGAGATTTTTATGCAAGCATTGTAGGGCTATGTCACAACTCAACTAGTATACGAGTTTGAATTTGAAGTTGTAGAGATTCAATAATGCTTTACTTCTATATCAAAGTGATATTTACTCATATTTACCTTGATTTGGTTAATGGACGATCATGAAGGCTCATGCCTTAGGTTGATGGTCTTCACTGTACTTTAGAGGGGCGTCCGTCTAAGGTTGGTCCAAGTAGTTGAGCCTATGTCATAATTTGTAGCAGTTGGGATTGCTAACAAAAAATAATAAAGAGTGGTTTTTACTTTACATTATTTCACAAATAGAGTCGCGCGTAAAGACTATACATGCATGTATAGAGAGACAAATTCAGGCTTTAATCTGCTCAGACCTTTATCAGCAGAACTTTAGCACATAAGTTTATATCATGCGTCGAAGATATTGAATTCATATGAATTGGTGGTTTAAGATTACATCCGCCTCTACATACATATAGGTGTGTGTATAAGCATAGAAACTTACCAAGAATATATTAGTTATCATGATTACTGATAAAAATGAACCAAAAATATATTTTACTTAATTATTTAAAAAAATGTAAAGTTAGAAATTGATCAACAAGTAATATTGCACCATTGCCCAATAAAAGGGTGACCGTAGTACCTATCAATAAGACAGTTTTCGCCATTGAAAGGCGAAATATAGAATTTTATTAACACTTCTAAAAAAGGTGCAGGTTATCGATAACAACGTACATAAAACAGTTCAAGTATTTATTTGATTGTGAGGAATAACATTTTTAGTCAAGCTTCCAAAATATACTTATTTAGAAAGTGAATTTTGTCAAAAGTGTTTTCGACGAAAGTGTTTTTATAGAGTAATTGTTTATGTTTGGTTAATCAATCTTAAAAAAATTACTTTTACCAATATTAGAGAAGCAATTTGTATTGGTAGAGGTTCTAGACATGCTTCTGGGTAATAACTATTTTGTCAGTTTTTTGAAAAAATAACTTCTGATTATACTCGAAAGCACTTATTTTTTCCTTATAAGTTTGACCAAACTGAAAGATTGTATCAATTCCCTTGGGGAGACTTTCTCATTAATACAAATATATATAGTGTACAATGTGTAGAATCCTAGTACAATAATGAATCATCTACTTACCATAATTCTATATACAAAATATATGGGATATATTCTAATTATGGTGGTGGAATTGAATTGGGATTCTAGTCCCATTGGTACACGTTAATACACCCCTCAGTTGAAGCGGGAGGAGGCCGGACGCTAAGACTGGATCTGAAGTAGAGGAACAGTTGTCGAGGAAGGCCATTCGTGAAGATATCCGCGTATTGATATGAGGAAGGCACATGCAACACTTTAACATGACCGAGAGCAACCTTCTCACGAACAAAGTGTATATCTATCTCAATATGCTTAGTCCGCTGATGTTGAACCGGATTATAAGATAAATAAATAGCGGATATATTATCACAATATACAACAGACACATTACGCAAGGGACAATGAAGCTCCAAAAGAAGATTCCGGAGCCAACAGATTTCAGCAACAACATTTGCAACTCCTCTATACTCCGCTTCTGCACTCAAACGGAACAATGTGGCCTCTTGGCAGACCATGAAATGAGATTATCCCCAAAAAATACACAGTAGCCTGAGGTGGAACGTCGTGTGTCCGAACAGCCTGCCCAATCAGCATCCGTGTAGACTAACAATCTAATCGGTGCTGAGGGGGTATAGATGTAATCCATAATCAATGGTGCCCTTAACATATCGAATGATGCGTTTAAGGGCAATGTAGTGAGGCTCCTTGGGGGCATGCATAAATAAGCATACCTGCTGAACAACATATGCAATGTCAGGTCTGGTGAATGTAAGATACTGTAGTGCACCTGCCAGGCTTCTGTAAAGGGTGAGATCAGATACTGGATCACCATCAACAACACTAAGCTTTGATTTGGAGTCAACCGGGGTGGACATGATTTTGCAATTCGCCATTTTAGCCATGTACACTATTTCCTCCGCATACTTACGCTGATATAGAAATATAGTATTCGCAGACCGAGTCACTGATTTATAAAAAAAATAGCTCAACTTTCCCAATTCAGTCATGGCGAATTCGGGTTTGAGCAGTGTAATAATCTCATTCTTCAACACATCAGAGGAGGCAGTGAGCACAATGTCATCCACATATAACAATAAATATGCAATGTTACTACCGCGATGAAAAATAAATAGAGAAGTATCACTCTTGCTACATATGAACCCAAGCTGCATAATATACTGAGCAAATCGATCATATCATGCACGTAGAGCCTATTTCAGACCATAAAGTACTTACGGAGACGACAGACATAATGTGGGCCTGTTGGATGGACAAATTCAGGCGGCTGATGCATATAGACAGTTTCTTTCAGATCTCCATGAAGAAATGCATTCTTCACATCAAGTTGGTGAATCGGCCAACACTTACCCATAGCAATGCTGAGAACTGTGGGATAGTAGTCGGTTTAACGACCGAACTAAATGTCTCACCACAATCAATACCCTTCTGCTGATTAGTGCCATTGGCCACTAGTCTTGCCTTGTACCTTTCTAACTCACCACTATCCCTGAATTTGTGACGAAAGAGCCAAATGCATCGAATCACATTCACCCCTTCCGGTCAAGGAACCAAATCTCAAGTGTGTTATTTCGTTAAAACATTGAATTCCTCACGCATGACCGCATTCCAATTTGGGTCATGTTTGGCTAATTTGGGATTTTTAGGAATTGGGGATATGGTTTCTGTGGATAGGTTAAAATGGGCTTTGGGTTTGAAAATCCCGTGTTGAGCGCGGATTTCCATACGGTGGGATGTTGTTGGCTGGTTTAGGGAACTGTTGGTGTCGGGAATTTGGCATGGGATGGGGTTTCTGTCGGGAACAGTATTTCCATCATGATAAGGGTTGCCAGCGGGAACAGGGTGTGAAATTGGTATGTTGGGGCTGGTGTTGGTGACTGGGGGATTGTTGTGGGTGGTCGTCGATCTGGGTAGTTTTAGGGTTGGAGAGATCGATGAGGTGGGGTATGGTGTCGGTGGTGGTGGGTTACTGGTAAGCTGGTTTGGTGAGGCGGCAATTGCGGTGTTGGGTGGGCTTCGGAAAGTGGGTGGGTGCTGGAACGACGGTGGCGATACAGACATGGGGATAGTGACCGGAGAGGGGACTGGTGACGATGGACGATCGCCTGAGACATTGGTAGTCGGCATCGGGAAAGATGGTGAGGCGACAGGAGACAGGGAGATCCTAGGGGGTCAGGAGAGGCGGCAATAGGTGGTGGACTTTGGTTGACGGTGGTGGGCTGACACAGTTCATGAATAATGACGGGAGAGGGGTCAGTTTCGTTAAGAAAATTGTAGTCCGTTTGTCGAAATTTTTGAATGTTTGAAAACGGAAACGTCGTCTCGTCGAAGGTGACGTGACGAGAGATGTGAAGTTGACGGGTGGACAAGTCATAGCATAAATAACCCATATGGTTAGGTGGAAAGCCTAAGAAGATACATGAAGTGGTTCGGGGTGCTAGTTTATGTGGGGCGGTAAAGGACAAATTAGGATAGCACAGACAACCGAATATCCGGAGGCGATCATAGGAGGGGATCCGCCGGTATAGGATTTCGGTGGGGTCATATTATGGAGTGTGCTAGTATGTAGAATATTGAGGACGTATTCCACCATTTTGACTGCATATACCCAAAAGGAAGAAGACAACGAGGCATGAAAGAGGAAAGCTCTAACCATGTTATTGATGGTGCGAATAATACGTTCTGCTTTACCATTTTGAGGAGAGGTGTGATGACACGAAAAATGGAAAACCATGCCATTATTTTTGCAGAATTTGTGAAACGCAGAATTATTGAATTCACGTCCGTTATCACATTAAAAGATTTTATGGGTCTTTCAAATTGTGTTTAAATAAATTTGCAAAATTTAAGAAATTTGGCAAAGACTTCCGATTTGAATTTGAGTGGATAAATCCAGATGTAGTGAGAATAATCATCTAACAAGACCAGATAGTATTTATGACCCATCGAACTAGGGAGGTGAGATGTCCACGAATCAGCGTGAACAATATCAAAAGGGGCAAGCGTAACACTAGTAGATGAATTAAACGGATGACAAATATGTTTGCTTAATTGACAAGAATCACAATTTGGAGCAAGTTTTCCGTTACAACTGATAAAATTATTACTGCGAAGAAAATAAAAAATAGGAGTCCCTGGATGTCCAAGCCTATTGTGTCAGGTTGACGGAGAGAGAGCAGTCAGAGATGTGTGAAGGCGGGAACTGACAGCGGAGGATGGTGTAAATGGATATAGATCCCCTGTGTTATTGCATCTCGTAAGAAGTATCCTCGTACGCAGATCCTTCACAGTAAAACCAAATGGTTCAAAATTAACAAACACATAATTATGACGAGCAAACTTGCAAATGGAGATTAAGTTTTTGATGATATTTTGGGCATATAGGACATTGTTCATGGAGAAATGTGGGTGGGGCGGCTTGGTGTGGGTGTTACCTTGGCCCTGAATTGGAATGCGGTGACCATTGCCAACTATAATAAATTGAGGAGACTTTAAACGAAACAGTTGAGAGAGATTACACGCGGACCGGGTGAGATAAGAAGTGGCTCCCGAATCCATGTACCAATTTTCATCGGGTTGCTGTAGGTTTAGACTGCTTAAAGCTTGGCCCAAATCTGTGGGGAGCATGCCATTTGATTGTTGCGAATAGGAGGACTGCATGAAGTGGGCCTGTGGTTATTCTTTGATGGTGATCGATAGCAGAGCAGGCCCACACCCCTATTGAAGGTAGAGGGTAAAGCGATGCCGGATAGGGAGCCTAGTTCGCATGCTGAAATGTACCAGCTGGGCCTTGCCAATTGGTAGTGTTGGTGGGCTGGCCTATCTGCTGTTGGAATTGCTGAGCCTGCCCGCGGTGGCCTTTCCCCCTTCTTTTACCGTCGCGGCCACTACCGCGGCCCCTGCCACCTATGCCGCCGCGGTTGTTGCGGGGTTGAATATTTTTCGGTGGAGGTGGTGTTTTTTTGGACAAACGTTTCAACTGCAAGGCTTTTTGGGTGTGCCCATCTTGCTTTGCACGCTGAGTTTCTTCCAACAAAAGTTGCGAACGAACTTTGTTAAAACTGGGTAAGGGATCGGCATGTTGTATCATAGTGGCGAGGGTGTCATATTCACCCTTCGGAAGGCCTGCAACTAATTGTAAGACCATCTTTGTTTCAGAGACGGGAGTTCCAACGTTGGATAATTGGTCTGCGACCAGTTTCAACTGTTTGCAAATATTCAGACATGTTCGAAAAATTTTCCAGACGAGTATTATTGAATTGTTCTTCCAAATACACTGCGCGAGTGTGCTTGTTGTCTTGAAAAATTTCTTCCAAACGTGCACCGATTTTCATAATGGTGTGAAGTAAGTCCTTAGAGATTGTGCCATAGATCCATTATTTGACGACAACATCAAGATGACGCCAAGTTGTGTCATCAGTTTCGGAGGGGCGAGGGATGGAGTCTTCAATATGGTCAAGCATGTGATATACACATGCATGAATTCGAAACAGTTCCACCCATGACCAATATTGGCCATCTTCCTGGTCAAGAATTATAAGAATAAAATTTTTGATATTGGTAACTGCGAGAGCCGGATGGAAAGACAGTGAGGAGGGGGTCATGGGTGGTAGTTGAGTGGCGACGTTGGAGGAAGCGGAAGCATCGGGGGAAGAGGAATCCATTAAAAATCAAAAAAAGTGGTGGTGGGGGGGCTTTTACCGTCTTAAAAAATTATGTGGGGGGGGGGGAGCGGTGGTAATGCCTAGAAGATGAAGATAAAAAACTTTTAGGTTTTTAGGATTTTGGCTCTTGATACCATGAAAGATTGTATCAATTCCCTTGGGGAAACTTTCTCATTAATACAACTATATATAGTGTACAATGTGTAGAATTCTAGTACAATAATGAATCATCTACTTACCATAATTTTACATACAAAATATATGGGATATATTCTAATTGTGATGGTGGGATTGAATTGGGATTCTAGTCCCATTGGTACACGTTAATACAAACACCTAATATTTAAAATAAGTATTTTTTAGAAATAAGCACTTTTAAATTCTAGAAGCAATCAAACAGACTAAATTTAATTCTCTTTAAAATATTGTGTGTGTGCCACTTATTATTTTTATTCTTCACCCGATATCCGATAACCGTTTTGGATATGACTAATGCAAATTCAAGCTTAGAAAGTCCCACTTTGGGAGGGGGGGGATAAAGTGTTACCAAAAGCGATTGTATACTCACGGCTCGAACTAAGATATTTGCTTAAGGATGGATGATTACATATCACTCCATCTCAACCTTTGTTGGTTTGTGCCATTAGTTATAGTGTTTTACAATTACTATTTGTTGTTTATATTTAGTTTTGTTGTTGTGAGATATAGTTAATTTAAAAGCATATTTAATCACAACAATAACAACAACATACCTAGTGAAATTCCACAATGTGGGATTTAGGGAGGGTAGAGTGTACACATATCTTACTTCTACCTTGGTAGGTAGAACAGCTATTTCCGAGAGACCCTCGGTTCAAGACAAAGCATAAACACAAGCAAAGCAAGAGAAACGGTCAGACACGAACAAGAAATTTAAAGCAGCATGAAAATGCTGGTATCAAAAGCGAATAGGCAATGCTAGTGCATTCTGAAAAAAAGAAGTACTAACTAACGCAGGTAAATAAGATAAACAAAGTACATTAAAGAACACATAGCAGCAGAAATCAAACGATACTATAAAGCAATAATGTGTCTACTAGTATGATAGGCTAAGCGAACCTACAATAATAACACTACAACTACCAGTTTGTAAGCGTAAGTAGGACTACACTAGACTACCTACTACCCTTCTACCCTAATATGTGTCCTCCACAACCCTCTATCTAAGGTTATGTCTTCAGTAAGTTGCACTTGTTCCATATCCTATCTAATCACCTCTCCCCAATACTTCTTCGGCATACCTCTACCCGTCATGAACCCGTCTATAGCCAACCTCTCACACCTCTGCATTGGGGCATTTGTGTCTCTCCTCTTCACATGCCCGAACCATCTCAACCTCACTTCTTGCATCTTATCCCCCACCGTGGTCACTCCCACTTTGTCCCGGATATCATTATTTTTAATTTTATCCCTCCTTGTATGCCCACACATCCAACTCATCATCCTCATCTCCGCAGCTTTCATTTTTTGGATGTGTGAAGTCTTGACTGGCCGATACTCCGGCCCATACAACATAGTCAGTTTAACCACCACCCTATACAACTTGCCTTGGCACATTTTTATCGCACAAGACTCCAGATGCGAGCCTCTGTTTCATCCACCCTGCCCCAATACGATGTGTGACATCGTCATCAATCTCATCATTCCCTTAGATAATAGACCCGAGGTACTTGAAACTTTCTTTCTTCGGAATGACTTGAGTACCAAGCCTCACATTCACGCCTATCTCAAGGTCGCTCCCGTTACTGAACTTGCACTCCAAGTATTATGTCTTGGTCCTACTCAGCCTGAACCCTTTAGACTTCAGAGTCTGTCTCCAAACCTCCAGCTTAGATTTTACTCCGCTGCGAGTCTCATCAATTAGGATTATGTTGTCTGCGAATAACATACAACATGGCACCTCCTCTTTGTCGCGTCAGTCCATCCATCACCAGGGCAAATAATAATGGACTAAGAGCTGATCCCTGGTGCAGCCCCATCATCACTGGGAAGTGCTTTGAGTCCCCCTCATACTGTTCGTACCATGGTCTTGGATCTATTATACATATCCTTGATCGTCATATTGTACGCCACATGTACACCTCTAACCTCCAAATATCTCCATAGAAGCTCTCTAGTGACTTTGCCGTATGCCTTTTCGAGGTCGATGAAAACCATATGTAAGTCTCTTTTCCTCTCCCTATATTGCTCCACTAACCTCCTAATAAGACGAATGACCTCTGTAGTCGAACGCCCTGGCATGAATCCAAACTAGTTCTCGAAAATAGAAAAGCCTTTTCTCACCCTCATCTCCATGACCCTTTCCCAAACTTTCATAGTGTGGCTTAGCAGCTTGATACCCTTATAGTTGTTGTAACTCTGGATATCACATTTCTTCTTGTACAAAGGAATCATTGTACACCACCTCTATTCTTCGGGCATTCTCGTTGTCTTAAAAATGACGTTAAATAACTCAGTCCGCCACTCCAAACATGCCATTCCTACGCTCTTCCAAAATTCAACTGGGATCTCATTAGGCCCGGTCGCTCGTCTCATGTGCATCCTGCGAACATCACCCTTAACCTCCTCAACCTTAATGCTTATACAATACCCAAAATCCCGGTACCTACCAGATTGCTCCAAGTCTCCCAGCATAATGTCTCTATCTCCTTCTTCGTTCAAGAGTTTATGAAAGTAAGACTGCCACCTCCGCCTAATATGTGTGTCCTCCTCCACCAGTACTTTGACGTCCTTGTCCTTGATGTACCTCACGTGATCCAAGTCACGGGCCCTCCTATCCCTCTCCTTGGCTAGTCTGTACAACTTTTTATCCCTATTTTTTCCCTCTAACTCCACATACAGGTGTTCAAAAGCCACCATTTTTGTTGACGTAACCGTTAACGTTGCCTCCTTCCTCACTATCTTATACAATTCCATATTCGTCCATTTCTCCACCTCATCCTTGCTTTCTACCAATTTCGTATACGCCGCTTTTTTCGCTTCCATCTTCTCTTGAACTTTACATTTCCACCACCAATTCCCTCGATGCCCACCACAGCTAACCCGTGAGACCCCTATCACTTCTCTAGCTACCTCCCGAATACAACTGGCCATCCTGTCCCACATACCGGTCGCATCCCCACTACTCCCCCAAGCCCCCTTGGCTATCAATTCCTCCCCCATCTCATTTGCACTAGTCATGGTCAAACTCCCCCATTTGATTCTTAACCTGTCATCCACAACCCTCCTCTTCTTCTCTATCTTGATCTCCAAATCCATCACCAAAAGCTTATGTCGGGTAGTAAGATACTCTTTAGAAATAACTACAAAGACCAATGTCAATCTTCCTAAGGAGCAAAAAGTCTATCTGAGTCTTAGCCACCGAACTACTACGAAAGTCACAAAGTGCTCATCCTTCTTTAGAAACCTCAAATTGGCTATCACCATCCCAAAAGCTCTAGCGAACTCCAAAAGTGAGACGCATTCCCCGTTCCTGTCTCCGAGGCCAAAGCCTCCATGCACGTCGTCATAACCCCCAGAAGTGACCCGATATGTCCATTGAAATTCCCTCCTATAAATAACTTCTCATTGGGTGGTATACCTTCCACCACTTCGTTCAAATCCTCCCAAAAACGTCTTTTCTCCTTCTCGTCCAAGTCCCCTTGCGGGTAAGCACTAATAATGTTCATAGTGAACCCTCCAACTACCAACTTAATCGTCATCATCCTGTCATTGACCCTCCTAACCTCTACCACATGATCTCTTAGCTCGCTGTCTACCAAAATGTCTACCTCATTTCTATACTTTGACCTACCCGAGAATCATAACTTATACTCGTCTACATCCTTAGCCTTAGGTCCTACCCATTTGGTCTCCTGGACGCAAGCTATATTAATATTCCTCTTCTTAAGAATCTTAACTAGTTCTATGGACTTCTCCGTTAAAGTATAAATGTTCCAAGACCCTAGTCTCAGCCTAGCATCTCCCTCATCCCACTTACCCCCTAACTCTCGCCCTCATTCCCGACCGAGAACATGATCCTACTCTACCATCAGTCACCAAAGCGGATATAAACTAATAGACTGGTAAAAGGTTTACACCTAAAACAGGAACGCCAAGAATGATATAACTACAGGCAAGAAGAGTAAATGCAAGAACGTAAAGGCAAGAAGCAATACAATGAAGTGTTAAAATTTAAATAAATGGATAGGGACAAAGAATCGATACGAACAACCGGAGGTACCAACTCCACGTGAACCACAATTTAACTACAAAAATAACAGACAAATAATGAATATGGGCCATCGGAGGTACCAACTCCGGGTGGATAGCAAATGTCCGCCGCCAGAAATCCCGCCGAAAATCTTTGCTCACTGCCAGAATTCACTGTTCACTACCGGAAATCCCTTTACTCTGATCTAAAATCTAGAGCCCAAGAACAAAATTGCAGTAAACAGATGAGATTTTAGAACAGTTCCTTATCTCCAGATCCAATCTGTTTGACAAAGCACTCGTCTCCGATCTCGGAGAACACATCAATTGGGGCGTAAATTCAAGCTGAGGCACCTCTCGATAATCACAGAGATTACATGTAAAATAAAGAGTCTATGAACCAGAAAGGCTTATAAGTTTGAAGATTTGTGCAGAAAGGCTTATAGTCGAATCAATTGTTGTGCAAAGAAGCTTAAATCTCATAAATGAAAAATCGTTAAATCCAAAGAAATAAAGAAGAGGAGAGTTTAAAACCGAAAAAGAACAACAAAAAAATAGAGCAATAAATATCTAGACAAAGAAGATCAGATTTCATGAAATTTCTCGAAACCAAAATAAAAAATCCAAATGTCACCTAACATTTACCCAAAAGAAATGAACACAGAAGGGGTAAAGGAGGAGAGAGTGGTGTTAATTGCGCCGGTTCCGACTAATGATTCTAGCGGTTACCGGTGAGAAGCTAGCCGTTGGGGGTGGGGGTGGAGAGATAAAGTTGTACGGAGAAAGTGATAGAAAAAGCATATTTAATCAAATTTTCAAAATTGGATTATTAAATTCGTCAACTCCTTTACGGAAAAAAATATTTCGAAGTTGTAGCAATTTGTGTTTTGTCAAATTATTTTGGAAGTGCTTTTGTTTATATTGAAAAAAGTTATTTATATTTTATCAAACTTTTTAAAATGAGATTTTAAGTGTCAAATTACAAAAAAATAAGTACAAATCTAGTAGAAATTTTAATTATTTAATCGAAATATTTTATCCTTTGCTTGAGATTTGTAAAAGGAACGAGGAGAAAAAGACGGGCAAAGAAGGAAAAGAGGACAATGTTTTAATGGTTGATTTTACTTTTGAAATTAATAAGGAGTAGTTTTGTAAATAAGAACTATTAATAAAAGTGACTTTGCCACATTAGAAATAAATATTGCTCGTAGTGTTGTTAAAAAGGTACTCCCTCCGTCTTCATTTATTTGACATTTAATTAAAATTAAATATTAAAAAATTATATAAAAATATTATATATTATAATTTTTCTCATATTAATATAATAAAAATTATATTTAAAATACTAATCAAGTCAAAATTTTCATTATTTAAATGGGATATGCAAAAAGTGTGACGTGAGTTGAAATAGAAAGAGTAGTAACGTTATTATGTCGCCAAATACTTCAAATCTCTCATGTAATGTACGTT
Source organism: Anisodus acutangulus (assembly GCA_029783415.1). NCBI lineage: Eukaryota > Viridiplantae > Streptophyta > Magnoliopsida > Solanales > Solanaceae > Anisodus > Anisodus acutangulus. The sequence goes on along the minus strand of CM056510.1, from coordinate 31,631,276 downwards.
TTTTTAAAAGTAAAACGCTGAAAACTTTTTCCAAACAAGCCATAAGTTTGAATAGTAGGGATTTTAATTGAAATGGAATAGTTATAGTAGCATAATACCAAGATTACCCTCCTTTGGGAACACGTAAAATCCAAGAAGCGTCGCCAAGCAGATACAAACTTTGTCTCTTCACAAGGGCAAAAAAAAAAACTCGTCGTCCGATCTCCATGGCCGCCTCATCGGCATCGGATTCCTCATCATCTTCTGGTCACCGGGATCGTAAGCGTCATGGGCGCAACCGCAAAGACAAAAATAAGGATTCTCTCAAGGTCCGCAAGAAGAGCCGTTCTCGCACCAAACGTCGTCATTCATCGTCCGACAGCTACTATTCTTCCTCATCCTCCGAAGATTACATGTTTAGTTATATTTATATAGTTTGATTTCATGGAGAATGGTTTAGGGATTTGACGATCTTGTTTTATCAAGTTAGGGTTAATTGGTTGTGTAAATTGATCCTAGCAGTCAATGCTAGTTAGCTACAATGAGTTATTTCAAATGATTGCTTCGAATTATTTGCTTTTATTTATTTGTTTATGTTGATATCAGTTTTCTAGATCTAAGACGTATTAGGAACTGCAGTATTCTTCACTAAGATATTTCTCACCTTGTCAATATAAAATACATGTGTCCTGACCATGTCTATCGAAAACAGTCTCTCTACCTCCTAAGGTATGGATAAGTTCTGCATACACTCTACCCTCCCTAGACCCCACTTGTGGTTGTAAGAATTCTAGGGTAAGTAGAATATTTTTCTCCCTTTATTCATCCTTCAAAGGTCTAACAGTTGTTGTTAGCGAAGTTGCTTAGTCACGACTTGCACGCAAGTTGGAGTAAGTTAGCTTGCAATTTGGAAAAGCTTAAACATCATCTTGCAACAATATCATCTATTTCTCAATCAAGGGGAAAAAAAATTTCGAATTGCAGCTTGCCATGATGTTAAACAAGTTGTGTCTTTGGCTATATGAATTTTCATTTGTCACTGACCATTTTACTCCATTTATACTCATCCATGTCAATATTTTGCTAATACAAATAAAACATGTATAAATCTCTTAGCAGCCGCTTGGTTACAAGGATGGTTTATCCCAGTATAAAATTTGAGATGAAATTTGTCCCGTGTTTGATTGTGGGTATTAGCTAAAAGCAGTATAAATACTAAAACCCGGGAATATAATTGGGGTAACTTTTTTTCGAACCAAACAACCCTTAAGGTTAATCTACTCCTAGGAAGCATAAAAATGCTATTTAGAAAACTGTTTAACCCATGAATTTTATCCTCCAATTAGTACTTACACTAACATGTCAATTCTCAAATGTGCTATTGTGGAGTGCTCTTTCTTGCTATCTTAGTAACTGCATTCAATGCGTCTCCAACTTATAGTAAAAATTCAGGCACCTAATTGGATGCCATTTTTACCATGCTTTTAGAAGGACATGCTTTGTCTATGTATTTCACAAAGTGCTGATTGATTCCAGCCTGCTGTTAGTGGGAGGTCTCAAGTGTTTCTAAATTAGATGGCTGCTTTCGTTTTCTTTTTATCCATCTAATTCGGTCCTTTTGCTGACAGTTCTTCAGACAGTGAACGTGAAGAAGTCAACAGTTCAAAAAGACACTTACAGAAAGATAGAGCCACAAAGGTGATTGTTTGAGAAGATTTGGTTATTGTTTGTTCAATTACATGTTTTGCTTGAACATTGACATGTTACCAGCTTGTTGTCTTTTTAGAAGAAGGATAAAGAGAGGGAAAAGTCACCGGCAAAAACGTCATAATCATAAAATTAAAGAGGTAGGTTTTTGTTCTCTTCATCAAGCAGTCTTTATCTATTCTGCTGGACTTTTTCTGCATTTTATATTCAAATAAAGAGGTAGGTTTTTGTTCTCTTCATCAAGCAGTCTTTATCTATTCTGCTGGACTTTTTCTGCATTTTATATTCAAATGATTTACACAATTGCCCTGAGCATATAAAAACTCCAAGCGTACAGTTTCATATTCCATTTGAACTTTTTAGGTTTCAGTTGTTGGGAGTAAATGCAGTTTGTTAAATTATGAGATGCTTATAGTTTTCTTCTGCCTGTTTATTTTTTACGGCTCTTCGAATTTGGAGCTGTGGTTCCTGACATGGTGGCTGGCTGCTCGATGACTTGCCTGGTTTTGTTACTTGCTCGTGGATTGTGGTGGCAATGCGAGCTATGTGCAGAAGCAGGTGGAAAGTAGTGGCCCTGTACAGCTCTCTAAGGTTTCATTTTTTCATACTTAATTTTTAGTTGTCCTTTATAATTTTCTACCTTTTTTTCATATGCATAATCTACCAAATCCAGTTTTTGGGACGTGACAATGATGATGGCGTCCGTCTGAGTGCTGTCTCTGGCAAAAAGGTATGTTCATCTTTCTTGGGAGCGTTGCTACTAGTGTTTGTTACCTTTAGCTTGTGTATTAATCGCCTTGAATCATGGGTGGCGTTAAAGCTGTGTTTTATTTCTTATTGTAGAATGGTAGTGGTTAAATGTTCTTAATTTGTAGATTCTGTTGAAGCTAGACAAGACAAAGGAGGACAAGGAAGCAGAGAGTAAACGAAATGAATTACTTAAATTTCTGAATGCAAATTATGATTGATTGTATGAAGCCTAAAAGTTAGCCTAAGTTTCCCAAAGGTTCAGGCAAATGTTTGAAGCAATTATCTTCAAGTATCAATGTTCTGACTGCATACAGAACTTGGATCATTTTGCCTTTCTTGGTGATGGATATTGGTTGAATCCAGCCTCCAGTTGTAGTTCATTTTCATGCTGCTGCGTTTCTGCTTCTACCAGTGTGGGAAGTGCGGGGAAGTACCGCAGCATTAAGCTCTCATACATTTTTTGCAATATCATAGACTGTAATGTTAAATTATTGAAGTGTTTTGGCTGATTGTTGTTGAGTGTCTTTTGGGAGGGGGAACCACCCTTGTTTTCTGACGAGAACTAATTTACAAACTGAACAGGTCTAATTTCAGACAACTTATTTGATAGCTGACCACGTTTCAATATTCCTAGTCTTATAAACCATAATCTGATTAATACAAATTCACCCCTTGATATTTTACCAAATGTGATTATGTGATCAAAATTAAACTTCTGCTGCTAAACCTGTCTTTCTTTTTGGCTGAGGCAGAGGGGACCTTTATGACCTTGTTTAGTGAGCAAGGTGCTTTTACGTGAGACTTCAATTGTATAGGGGTACTTGAGGCCTGACTTCCAAATCATGTTCAATCAACAAACAAAATGTAGTTATTAATTACTACTCCTCTCAAATTATTTGTCATTTTTTTTATTTATACGTCCCTTAAAAAATATTAAGATAGATATTTAACTTACTTTACTCTTATTTATGTTTAAGTTATAATCTCTCTTCATTAAATGTTTTACTCTTTTTATGTGTCATCTTCATTAATGACAAATGGTGAAATGGAGAAAAAATAATTAATTATGTCTTGAAGTTTTAAAATGACAAATAATGTGAGAACTATTTTTAGTAATCACGACAAATAATTTAAGACGGATGGACTATATTTTTGTTGATAACTATGGTGTCTAAGCAGCTTCACACATCTCGATTCGACTGATAATTCTGTCTACCGAAGATTATGAGAAGAAATCATTTAGTGTTTGTGACTCCGCTACGATTTGAACCCGAAACCTCATAACTTTTAATTCACTTTATTGATCATTAGCTCATGTCATTGGGCTCACACACCCACCTTTCAATGAGGTAGAAGACCAAGTATATGAACTATTCTAACCAAATTTCATCGATTACTTGCAATCTTCTATTCTTCTTTTCTCACTGTACATGCACTTGCACTTGTACTCGTTCTAGTCTGAAAAACGACTTATCACTTAGCTCGTTTAATGCCCCTATGTTTTTACATTTTCACTTGTATATTCAAAATTGAAATGCATGTGTTTTCTAGAATCAGATGTTCAAAGTTTCCATTATAAGAGAATCTTATATGGTCTAAATATTAGTGAATGATCTTCGAATATTCACAGTATATTTTATAATTATGATTGTTGTATATTTATGGTAACTTAGGATTCTTACTGTATTAAGAATCAACTTATGTACAACTATATCTATTGTGAATTAATGAGAAGAATCGCCAAGGGATATTATTCCAAACTTACATGGTATCAGTAGCCAAACCATAATCCCTATTTTCTTCTTCTAAGAGGCCACCGACCCCCCCCCCCCCTCTTCCATCGACGACCATATATCCAATTTCATTCAATTGTTGTGACTACCATGTCTCCTCCCACTACACCTAATACTTCCGGTTCATCCACGGGTGTCTTTGATAACCCTCCTCCACCTTCATCGTCTTCGTTTCATTCGGGTTTTGCCGTTACCAACATCAAGAATTTCATCCATATAATTCTTGACCAAGAAGACTGTCAATATTCCATGTGGGTAGAACTATTCTATATCCATTCTAGCGCGTACAATGTGCTCGACCACATTGATGATTCTATTCCTCGCCCCACGGATGTTGCAGACTCGACATGGCGTCGCCTTGACGCCATCGTCAAGCAATGGATATACGGCACTATATCAAAAGACTTATTGTGTAGTATCATAAAAACAGGTGCTTTAACGCGTGAACTTTGGGTGCGATTAGAAGAAATTTTTCACGACAATAAAAATACTCATGCCGTGTATTTGGAGGAGCAATTCAACAATACGCATCTCGAGAATTTTAACAACATGTCCGAATATTGCAAACAATTGAAACTCATCGTTGACCAACTTTCCAATGTTGGGACATCTATTTCTGAAACAAAGATGGTGTTACAACTCATTGTCGGCTTACTAAAAGGGGAATACGACACTATCGCCACGATGATCCAATAGGCCGACCCACTGTCGAGCTTCAACAAGGCACGTTCACAACTGCTATTGGAAGAGACCCGGCGTGCTAAACAAGATGAGCACAATCAAAAAGCTTTAGCCGTTGAAAGCATGGTACAACCGGCGACCAACGCCGCCCATTCACCGCTGCCGGACCACCAGCAGCAGCGTGACAACCGTGCAGAGGACGAGGCAGCAGAGGACGAGGCGGTAGAGGCCGCGGCAATGGCAAACATGGGAAGGGCCGTGGTAGAGGCAAGAAGACCCAGCAGGCAGGCCCAACGAATGCTCCATATCTCTAGTGGCCCAGAAATCCTGGTTGGCCCAATGCAGTGAACTGGGCCTCGCCTGCATGCCCCTACCCAACAACATAGGCCCAGTTCCAGCAGGCCTGGATGCCAGGGATCATAGGCTCCGCCCCATCGACCAAGCAGGCCCAACAACCTGCTCATCATGCCAACCTGGTCTCAGCCCAGCAGACTACGCAAGCCCATAACCTGGCCCCAACTGATTTGGGCCAGGCCCTCAACACATTGAACCTTACACATCCCGACGAAAATTGGTACATGGACACCGGAGCCACATCTCATCTCACCTGCTCGTCATGTAATTTATCTCAAATGTTTCAATTAAAGCATCCTCAATTTATTACTGTTGGCAATGGTCACATCATTCCAACTGAAGGTTATGGTAATACACATACCAAACATCCCTACCCGCCTTTCTCCTTAAACAGAGTCCTTTACGCCCCCAACATCATTAAAAATTGATCTTTGTTAGAAAATTCACTCGAAATAATTTCATCTCTGTCGAATTTGACCCGTTTGGTTTTTCTGTGAAATATCTCAATATGGGAAAAATCCTTACTCGCTGCAATAATGTGGGAGACATCTACCCCTTCACTCAATCTTCCATTGTCAGACCACAATCACCTACCTCCCTTGTTGCAATCTCTTCGTCAACTTGGCATAACAGACTTGGACACCCAAGAGCACCTGTTTTTAATTTTCTTAGGACTAATAAGCGTATTCAATATAATTATGGGAAACTTGCCCGAAACTGTTTTCACCATTTGATATTGTTCATGCTGATTTGTGGACATCTCCTGTTGTTAGCTCACTGGGTCATAAATTTTATCTAGTTTTATTAGATATTTTTTCTCATTTTATCTAGATTTACCCACTAAAGTTCAAATCCGAAGTTTTTGCCAAGTTTCTTGAGTTTTAAAAATTCATTAAAACTCAATTTGAAAAATTCATAAAATATTTTCAATGTGATAATGGACGTGAATTTAATAATTCGGCCTTTCACAATTTTTGCTCAAATCAAAGCATGGTTTTTCGTTTTTCATGTCCCCACACTTCACCTCAAAACGGAAAGGCTGAACGAATTATACGTACCATCAATAACATGGTTCGTACACTCATGTTTCATGTCTGTCTTCATCCATCTTTCTGGGTCTATGTTATTATAATGGTAGAATACCTCCTCAATATTTTATCCACCAGCACTCTCCAAAACAAGACCCCCACCGAAATTTTATATCGTAGGATCCCGTCCTATGATCAACTCAGAATTTTTGATTGCCTGTGCTACCCAAATCTAGCCTCCACTGCCCCTCACAAATTAGCCCTACGAATCACAACATGTGTCTTCGTTGGTTTTTTACCTAATCATAGGGGTTATTTGTGCTACGACTTGTCAAGTCGTAAAATCATTGTCTCCTGCCACGTCACCTTTGATGAAACGCGTTTTCCATTCTCCAATATCCAAAAATTTCAAACTACGAACTACACGTTTCTCGATGACACAGATATGTCCCCTACCGTCAGATCACTGTTCAATCACCACCCCACTGTTCCGGCCCCATCGGCGTCTTCCACAATTGCCCAGTCACCAACTATTTCAGGCACCGTCGGCACCACCGCACCACCCAGTTCCCGATCCATCGCCCTAATAGTCGACCCACCCACTTCACCAACCTACCGCCACCAACTACCCGAGTGTCAGTCCTGTTACCCCAACCCAGTTACATCACCGATCCACTCTCAGATCGGAACCAACCGTTCTAACACGCTACCTGAACTACCGAGCACAACAACACCGTCAAACCACCACAACACTTCGACCCAAACTCACCACCCAAACTCGGTTCATCTCTAGTCCCCGGTACCGACACCAACCGATGAACCCCAACAGTCACCCTTAATTTCAAAAATCCCGACTCAACAGAACCGCAACCTACCAAACACAGACCATACACCACTGCCTACCTACCGTATGGAAACTCGTGCTCAACACGGGATTTTCAAGCCCAGTGTTCATTTTAACCTCTCTACACAATCCATATCACTCATTCCCAAAAACCCAAAACTAGCCAAACTAGACCCTAATTGGAATGCGGTCATGTGCGAAGAATTTAATGTTTTAACAAAGAAACACACTTGGGATTTGGTACCTAGACCGGATGGGGTGAATGTGATCCGATGTATGTGGCTTTTTTGTTATAAGTTCAGGGACAACGGTTTAAGGCAAGACTTGTGGCTAATGGCACTAATCAGCAGAAGGGCATTGATTGTGGTGAGACATTCAGTCCGGTTTTTAAACCAGCTACCATTCGCATAGTTCTCAGTATTTCTATGGGTAAGCATTGGCCGATTCATTAGCTTGATGTCAAAAATGCATTCCTTCATGGGGCCTTAAAAGAGATTGTTTACATGCATCAACCACCTAGTTTTGTCCATCATGCAGCCCCCCCAGTATGTATGTCATCTCCGGAAGTCACTAAATGGCTTGAAACATGCCCCTCGAGCATGGTCTGAACGCTTTGCCAAGTATATTATGCAGATTGGGTTTATATGCAGCAGATGTGATAACTCTTTTTTCATTTTTCATCACGGTAGTAACACTGCTTACTTACTACTATATGTGGATGACATTGTTCTCACTGCCTCATCTGACAGATTGAAAATGAAATCATTACTCTACTCAAAACTGAATTTGCTATGACTGATTTGGGCAAGTTGAGTTATTTCTTGGGTATCTCAGTGACCAGATTTGCAGATATTATGTTCCTGAGTCAGCGTAAGTATACAGAGGAGATAGTATACAGGCCTAAGATGGCAAATTGCAAAGTTATGCCCACTCCGGTAGATTTAAAATCCAAGCTTAATGATGTTGATGGTGATCCAGGTATTTGATCCTACTTTGTATAAGAGTCTTGCAGGTGCCCTCAGTATCTTACATTTACAAGGCCTGATATTTCATATGTCGTTCAGCAAATATGTATGTTTATGCATGCACCGAGGGAGTCCCACTTTGCTGCTCTTAAGCTTATCATCAGATACATTAAAGGCACACTTGACTATGGGTTGCATCTTTACCCTCTGCCCCGACCAGGTTGCTCTCTTATACAGATGCAGATTGGGCAGGGTGCCCGGACACGCGACGCTCTACTTTAGGCTATTGTGTATTTCTAGGGGACAATCTTATTTCCTGGTCTACCAAGAGGCAAGCCATATTATCCCGTTTGAGTGCTGAAGCAGAGTATCGAGAAGTTTCTAATGTAGTTGCTGAGATTTGTTGGCTCCGAAATCTTCTCTTGGAGCTCCATTGTCCACTGTGTAAGGCGTCTTTAGTCTACTGTGATAACATATCTGTCATATATCTATCTCACAATCCGGTTCAACATCAGCGAACCAAACATATTGAGATGGTTATCCACTTTGTATATGAGAAGGTAGCTCTCGGTCAGATCAAAGTATTGCATGTGCCTTCCTCTTATCAATATGCAGATATTTTCACAAAGGGGCTACCCAGACAGTTATTCATCGACTTCAGATCCAGTCTTAGCGTCCGGCCTCCTCCCGCTCCGACTGAGGGGGAGTATTAGCGAATATTCACAGTATATTTTGTAATTATGATTGTTGTATATTTATGGTAACTTAAAAATTTTACTGTATTAGGAATCAACCTCTGTACAACTATATATATTGCGAATTAATGAGAAGAATCGTCAAGGAAGATTATTCCAAACTTACACTAAGCACTTTCCTAAATCTTGTTTTAACCTCAATCATGGTAAATCTATATAACACATTCTATCGGAGATTCCTCCTTGTTATATAGATGAGGATTGAAGTATACAAGTTTATTAATATAATATAGTTTGCTTTCACGGAGAATGTAGTAAATCTATATACCACATTGTATGGGAGATTCCTCCTTGTTTTAACCTCAATCATGGTAAAATTATTACTATATGTGTTTAGTGGATTTTCACATATACACTTCAGTCGGATGAACCCGTTGCCTAAGAGCTTCATCTGTCAATGCTGTATTATAACGTTTTAAACTTCTTGTTGTCTTCATATTTCTAAATTTTATCGGGACTCCTCTTAATAGTCATCTAGTGAGAAAGATGCTTGCTTAAGCAAACGATGAGCAGAAATTTGAGAGTATTGTGCTGATGATGAGGGCCAAAACTAAGGTTTGCTGAAGGTTATCTTCTTCCTAAAACAACTCATTTCACTCAAACAAAATACATGTGAAATGAATACGTAGAGTCCACCGCACATTAAATCCCAAATTCGCTGAGCAACGCTCATCAACCAAAGGAGTAGCTAGCTCATTATATTTTAGCATTAATCCAAACAACTAAAGAAGAAAATTTGAACTTACTAAAATTAGAAGATACAAACTTTGAACTTATTTGTTTTAGTGAACAGACAAATTAAACGTAAGCTGTCTCTCCTGTTTAGAACTCCACCTAGACAAAGATACAAACTGCCAGCAAGGATCGTGTTACGGTTAGCTTATCTTGAACCAAACGTAGGCTCTAGCTAAGCTTCTCTTTGTACTTTCCATAGACAGAGACAATCTGCCAGAAAGGATCATGCCACAATTTTCATGCAAGGTTTCATGCGAGGCTTTAATGCCACACTACCTAAACTCTGCACAAAACAATCTAGTGAACTCATTACATGACAAGAACTTGTTACCTTTTCTTTTGGGCACGGTTAGCTTTGTGCTCACATAGGTGAATCTATCCTGATTTTTTGGAAAAGCAGTTGACTACAAGTTCTCCCTTCCAATTTATTTTGACCTTCTGGCCTTAAAAAATAGTTTATTTTGACCTCAAAATAGTAGTAGTAATATTTTATTTTGACTGACAATTGTCCTAGAAGTCCAACAATTTTGATCACCTCTTCTTCTCTATATAAACTCTCACCTTCCAGAATTATATTTCCCCCAATACAAACACAATCACTATCTCTTCCTTCATCACATCTTTACTTGGAAATCAATATGAAATTCATTATCTTCCTTGCTTTATTCCTCTTCCTCCAATCAGCTCTTGGTAATATAAATGATCTCCAAAACCAAAAAACAAATAAAGACCCTACTTTAATTTCTTCCTCATCCTTAATAGTAACTTTAGTAACCTCTTTAATGCTTTGTTTTCTTGTTTTTGCTTTTGAATTATCTTTCAGGTGATTTGATATGCGAGGAATTACCGGTGGAAATGTGTACGCTTTCAATTGATTCCAGTGGAAAGAGGTGTGTGCTGGAGAGTACCACGTCTGGTAATGAAGGGAAGTTTGAAATGCAGTGCCAGACTTCAGAAGTATTTGCAAGTAATAAGGTGTTGCAGGAATATATAGAGACTGATGAATGTGCTGGTGCATGTGGGGTTGATAGGCAATCTCTTGGGTTGTCTTCAGACTCCCTACTTGATTCTAAATTCATTGCAAAGCTCTGTTCACATCAGTGTTACAATAATTGTCCCAACATTGTTGATCTTTACTCCAATTTGGCTTCTGCAGAAGGTGGTAATTTCCATCTCCATTTTTCGTGCTTGTTAGCTCAATGGAATTTTTTTTATGACTTCTATACATTGATAATGTAAACAAAAAATTACATTATTAGGTGACCTAAACGATAACTATATGTTGAAGTACACTAACAATGTCAAAAAAAAATTACAGAATGTTCTACTTAAGTTACTTGAAATTTTTCGGTCTTTAAGAACTCTAATTTTATCACCTATGTGCTAAGACAATTGGTTGTATGCATTGCATGTTTGTCAGCTTGTGCCGCCGAGATACTAACTTTCACCATTTTTTTTGTCATTTCTAGCTATTAATTTTTATTTGCTGTAGAAATGAACGATTTACATTACTCGTTATGTTGATTTCATGAAGAAAAGTACTAGTAAGCGTTGGACAATATTTGGTTGAAGTCCAAAAAAAAGAATATTTAATTTCAGTACTCGTTATGTTGATTTCATGAAGAAAACTAGTAGACGTTGGACAATATTTGGTTGAAGTCCAAAAAAAAAGGATAGGAGTATTTAATTTCAGTTGTGTTTGCATATGAACTTTATTAGAAAAAAAAGTTAGGTCTTTTAAGTGAAAATAAATTTCACTTGAAATTCATATACATTTTTTTCGAATTTCACTTAAATACTTCTTCAAACGGACTTTTTAACATTTCAAATACTGAAATTTAAATATACAAATATGGATAGTCAAATTTCAACTTGTAAAGTCATTATTTTGGGCAAGTGAAGAATGTGAAGTTATGACACCCATAGGGATTTTTCTTTTGTCATTCTCCTCATATTCTTTTTACATAGTAAAGTTCTCTAAGCCTCGGTTTGGCCCTAGATTTTGAAGTTGAAACTTGAAATTTAAAATTTTAGAGTTTTTGAAGTTGTAATTTTTAAAACTTAAAATTGTGTTTGAACATGCATTTTACTTTAAAAAATTTAGAAGTTTTGTGTGTGGAAGTTCCAAGACCAGTTTTTGGAACTTGAAATTTTTTTGAAGACAGATTTTCAAAATCGGCTCCAAAATGTATGGCCAAACAGATAATTGAAGATAAATTTTCAAAATCTGATCCAAAATATATGGCGAAGAGCTAGCTAAGTCTTGTCACTATTTACGTTACCCGTATTTCTGATTTTATAGCTGATAGTACAATTTATTTGTTTATAACATATTTCCTTTATAATTAGAGTACATGATAGGGATGTATTCCCTCGGCAATTGTTTTTGTCCTCTCTAATTTGATAATAGTTGCACTAGTTCTCTTTCGTTTATTTTTACTCATTTTATATCATACATTAATCTAGCCAAAAGTGTTACATTTTCTTATCCTAAAATGAAATACGTATGTGCAGGAGTATCATTGCCCGAAATGTGCTCGTCGCAGAGAACTCGTCCAGGCCATAAGCTTCTAAGTTCAGGTGCTGCTGCTCCGGTGGTTTATGGCGGTGGTTCAGTTTCTGCTGCAGCTCCTCCTCCTTCTCAATATTGAGTTCATTATATTGTGATCCTTCTAATAAATGTGTACAACAACACTTGCACACGTTATGTATGGCAACATCTATCACAATTGTCTCTTTTGATGATTTGATAGATACATTAATTACTTGTATTGTCACTTTTGCAAAATATGGGATATATAGTTTGTTATATACTATGTAATTCCATGAGTTCAATATATGAAGCATATTAATACTAGCCCCAGTAAATCCAATATGAAATAAAAGAAACAAACTATTACTGCTGACCCCTTAATTTGTTGGACCTAAGTTGTTTGTCGTTATATATAAATCATGAGCTGAATGTAGTAACAAACTTAGAAGTACATAAGATGACACACTAGGTCCAACAAATCTTTTAACTATGATGCCAGTTATTATAGTGTCACATTTTAGATAAATTGTAAGCAAAAATCTAAAAATCCTGGGAAAAGTAACCTTATATTTAAGTACTGCTCTCACCATCCCAATTAATAAGGTATATTTGTGTAATATTGCCGCATCTATATATAATATATAAAGCTAGGAATAGACAATTTTATGTGGCACCTCACTATGGCCAATATTTTATTTATCTTTTTTCTCCTTTTTTTTTTTTACTTTTTCTCTTTTTAAAAAAAATAATTTTATGTTTAAAAATCATCTCCATAACTCACACCTCCTTATATATCATAAATTCTATTCATAATAAAGATTAATAATATCCATAACCTCCCAGCCTTTCATGTTCATACCCCCTAATTGTTTAATATACGAATTTATGACACCTTAAAATCACACTAATTTATGTTCATATAAATTTATTTTGATCAATGTTGGTTATCCTTTATCTTTGTTGTATAGAGCATTTGTTTGAGTTCTTGAAGATATGAATGGAGAAATTATTCAGAAAATGATTTTAGATTTCTCTTTGCTTCTCTTTTTATTTTATTTTAGAGGAATTGATTATGCTATGTTGACAACATAGTTTTATTTTCACTTTAACTCATAATTATAGTATTTTTTAAAGTTTCATTTGCTTGGTTATTTTTATTTTTTGTGTTCTTTTCTTTGTTAGCGTAACTTATTATGTCTCCATGTTAGGATATTTTCAAAGGTGAAAGCATGGAAAAGAAGCCTACGTAAACGTGCATGTTGCTTAAGAATTAAATATATGTCATTTCGTAGTCATGTGAATCGATTTATAATATACCTAATGAAAAAGCATGAGAATGTAAAATTGTTTGTAATTTTCAATTACAATTTAATTTATAATTATTTATTGATATGTAAAATTGTAATCTTCAAGTTTTTCTTTTTCTTTTTGATGATAAAAGTCTTCAAGTTTTTTTTTTTTTTTAATAAAAGTCTTCAAGTTTTTCAGATTTTCATAAAGACCACCATGTTGATTCTATATTCTTTGGGCTAACTACTTGAATAATGTAGAAATAATATTGGGTAAAAATAAAAATGGTTTAATAAAGTTATTTGTCTCACCCTTTCTGCCAAAGAGGAGAAGAATTGTTGTTCACTGGACATTCATTCAACATTTACTTTTTTTTAATCATCGAAAAATAAATTATTAGTATTGGTATGGAATACTTTTTTTCTTGGTGTAAAACATGGCAATAGATAGTAAATGAGTAACGGTAAGAGAAGTTAATCAAAACATAAAATACTTTAAGATTTTTATCATAAGATTAACAAGAGGTAAAAGGAGAATTGATTTGATTATTGAAGGAAGGTTAATTACTTCGAAGGGTACGAATATGAGAAAGAGAGGATTGAGAAAAAAATGTAATACGGTTTATAACTTATGATATATTTCGTTAAATATTTAAATATCTAAGTTATATCCTTAAAGAATAATTATATATGCATAATTTAAGATAATGATTAGATCGTAAGATCTTTTAAAATAGGAAGGGTACAATTTTTTGATGAAAAAAGTAATTACACCTATATTTTAAATAGCGTTATTCGGAACGCAATAATATTATTTTTCTGGATGGACAAGGAGGAGGATAGAATTTTGATGTTCTGAGCTCTCTAAACTTACATTGTTAGTTTGTGCAAAAAAACATTTATTTGCAAGGAGAATACAAAACAAACAAAACATCTAAAAAAAAAAGGTAAATTCGAAAAGACCGTATAAACTTATAAGATCAAAATCATTGATAAAAGTTCTTACAAATAATTTTCGACAAATATTGAAATACGTCCGTTGATGCACTTTACAGGCAAGTGACTTTTATGTGCTAAAAAGCGTGGGAAATGAAAGATGAAGATAACCATTTATAACCAAATTATTTATGAAGTAATTTTGGATGTTTAATATAACACATAAATCATGAGTTAATGAGATATAGTTATTAAGAGAAAATTTGATTTTTTGCAATTTAGTAGAAGGAAATAGGAAAATCAACTTGATTATTTTAAGGAAAGGTCACTACAATTACTAATTTTTCGGATAGATTGAAAAAATGATAAAAAATACTATATAAAAAGAGAGTAGGTAAAAAAAGGGCAGCCCGGTGCACTAAGCTCCCGCTATGCGCGGGGTCCGAAAAAAGGCTGGACCACAAGGGTCTATTGTACGTAGCATTAACTTACATTTCTGCAAGAGGCTGCTTCCACGGCTTGAACTCGTGACCTTCAAGTCACGTGACAACAACTTTACCAGTTATTCCAAGGCTCCCCTTCAGAGTAGGTAAAAGTGAGCGGAAAAATAATGTTAGGATGAATATAAAGAAAGTAGTGATTACATAAGAAAATTATTAAGATGGAAAATGGAAGGGAAAAAATAAGAAAAAGAAAAATAGATAATCAAGAAAAATACAAAAAAGAAAAAAAAAGATAAATTTCAATTATGTCAAAAAGGTAATGAGTAGGCTTACAAAAGATCACACAACCTTGACAATAATGAAGTTTCACGAGTATATGACTCATGCTCCTTTAGGTTTTGAAGTTTTTCTATTTGCATCGTGTTAGGTCGAATTCCTATTACTTTTACCGGATTATTCGTAACTGCATATTTACAATACACAATATGATCAAAATAAGGAGAGTTATTTGTTAAATATTGAATTGAGT